>OX438931.1:427500-912500 GCA_949316025.1 Lapara coniferarum | reverse complement strand
CTCCACACACCCGTCGCGCTCCTCGGAGCAGTGCGTCCCGCGCCACCCCGTCGCACACACGCACCGCGCGCCCTAAACACACATCACACATCATCATACTGCATAAAATTAATTAAAGCTTTTTCTATGAAATTTTACAAATAAACAAATACTGATTAACACTCCACAAGACCGCAGATCCGTCCTCGCCGTCGAGGACCTCGCCGCGTTTCCCGTCGCCTCCCCCCCCTGGCTCCCTAGCAGTTCCGGCCCGCATGCCGATAACAACACAATCTAATAGGATTAGGCCTAAAAACCAATCTTTCCCTAATCGTTGATGTCTCATCCTCTCTTAGTAGCCGTCCTGAGCCGAGATTCGTAACCCGTTAGTGGGTTGCCCTCAGCATGGTCACTTAATTCAAAGGGTTGTGAGCGCTTTCTGCGTTCACCCTAAAGACCGGTGTGGCCAGGAAAGCCGCCTCGCGTCAGGCTACTGGCAGTAGGGCCATTAACAAAAAAAATACTGAAATACTTAAAACAACCTAGAAAAGGACAATGGCGAAATCGTATTTATAAACAAACTAGTGGCCCGCCCTGGCTTAGCACAGGTAGCAAAGTATAATACTGTACACCTACATTTATTTTTCTGTCGTACAAAATATTTATGAATTATTCCTCTTGATTCACAACGTCCATTGATGAAAAACGTATGAAAATCCGCTAAGCAGTGTTTGAGTTTATCGCGTTCAAGAGACAAACAGATGCGATAAGGGACTTTGTTTTATAATAAATAGAGATGTAGGGTCATATCCCTAAAAATAAAAAAAAAAACCGAGAGAAAAAAAATCCGGAATAAAATTCCCGGTGTCTGTTTTCCGGGATAATAGTAGCCTATGTCCTCCTTTGGATCACAAACTATCTCCATACTTATTTTCATACGGTTCCACTGGCAGAAAACGATTTTCTGAGATTAAAGTTCCGGTTTATATTTTCCCGGGATATGAAGTAGCCTAAATTCTTCCCAGGGTTTTAAACTATCTCCCTGCCAAATTGCACCGCCATCGGTTCAGTGGTTTAGTCGTGGCACCTCCACTCGCGAGAAAATAAAATCCGGGATATAGTTCCCGGTTTATCTTTTCCTGGGATACCTAAGAGTAATTATGTCCTCAACTGGATCTCAAAATATTTTTATACTTGTTTTCTTGCGGTTCCACTGGCAGAAAACGATTATCGGGGATAAAAGTCCCGGTTTATATTTTCCCGGGATAAAAAGTATCCTATCTCCGTCTCGTGGTTCTAAGCTACCTCTCCACCAATTTCCAGCTAAATCTGTTCAGCCGTTCTTGAGTTATAAGTGGTGTAACTAACACAACTTTCTTTTATATATATAGATTGTGCGTTTAGAAATTCTATACATAGTAAGCTTAATATAATTATTTTGTATGATTTTTCAGCATACCAATTTTAGTTGTATAAGTGTGTATAACTTGCATAAATTAAAAAGAAACTTAATTGACTTTTCTTGTTAATGTGTCGCGGCTTTTTTTTATGAATGGCTTATGGCATAGGATTTTTTAGGCTACCAAAACATCATTTTCATCATGTCCCTAAAAATTGCTAAAAATATATCTGACTATAAAATGTTAAATTAAGAATAACAACTATCTTACCACATTTTAATTATCATGTAATGAGATATTTATCAGAGAGAATGATTATGAAGAAGATGGATAAACATAAAAAAACAGGTGTTTTATTTTTCTCCAAAGCTAGTTTTTACCAATTTTGCCCCCAAGTGTAGAACTTAGCGTCTAAACGTATTTTCTCCCAATAGTTTCAGAGTTTACTACAAAAAAAAAACAAAGAAATCTTTACTTAGTCGGAGGAGTTTTGGCGGGAATGTGGAAGTGTCATGAGGTTCTCTTCTTTTAATTCATTATTTTGGGTGATACTAAGTGTTATATTGCATAATTATGGTGGTATATTATCCAATATAGTTCTATTAAAACGGCAAAAATGAAGTGAATTGTAATAACTGTGCCAATCAAGTGTTTTTTCGTTGCCGCCAAAACTCCTGGATAAAGTCTTGGTAAGGTAGCCACTGCTTTACTACGACATAGTACACAGTATAAAAAAAATATCACATAAAACGAGGCTGTATGGGCTTGAACCCTTTGCCTTCCCTATGAGGGAAAATTATTTAAAAAAAAATACTTTAGTAGTGGACTTTTGGCGGAAACTTCGAAGTGTTATGAGGTGCTCCTGTTTTTAATTCATTATTTTGGTGTTACTTAGTGTATTATTGCATAATTATGGTGGTATATTAGACAAATTACCTAATGTTTTATGAGATCTACTATTCATATTACTTATTACGTAAAATACAACTCATAAAATATGTCAACTAAATCATAACCTCAAATTTTTAGTGGTAAAAATCTTTAGTTTTAGACTTTTTTCACTAATAATCTTGATACAAAATAGTTTAAGCATTGCTGCTGAATTGTTATATTTTTTTTTTACTTCTAAACGCTTCACATTTACATAAACTAAAATCATGTATGGGGACCTGCCATTGTCCTCTAATATACAACATTTTAACACTGCATTTTAAAACTGAAATTTTAACTCATTGTTCACTAACTTTCCACTAATCAATGTGTTCAATAAACAATTTTTTTGATTCATGGCAAAAATTAAGCAATTGGTACAAATTTTGCTCAATATGTTTACAACTAGTAGTGCTCGCGGCTCTGCCCGCGTGAAAGTTTTTCCGGGACAAAAATATTTTCCCGGGACAAAAAGTAGCCTATAGCACTCAGGAGTTATGTAGCTTCCTATTAGTGAAAGAATTTTCAAAATCGGTTCAGCTCAAACAAACAAACTCTTCAGCTTTATAATATTAGTATAGATTAACTGATTTTAACTTATATATTATCAGAATCGGACTGAAGATTGCGATTAAAATCGTTCATTGAATACAACCGTAAACTACTATAACCTTCAAGACAATAAAATTTCATGAAATATAACAATCGTCCTATTCAACCTCTCCAAAACAATAAATATTTGAATTAATATTTTTTTTATTATCAAAATCACAATTGAAAATTTCGAGAAAAATAATTACTAATAAAGATATGTAAATATATACCTAACATTAACCTCAAATGTAATCATTCTCGTACACATTAAAAAGACATCACATTAGAGTGAGATTAAAAAATAATAGAAGATGTATGTATAAGTAGCGTCAAGCGTGTATACCTCGGTGTCGTTGACGCAGGTGCCGTGCACGCAGGGCGTCACCTCGCAGAACGCGTGCTCGCAGTACACGCCCTCGTACCCCTCCACGCACGAACACTTGAACGGGTTACCACTCACCGGGTCTGGACAATAACATGCTTTATCTAACAGAATGCTAATAAAATCGAGATACTATTTATAATGGTTTTCTATAATATTGAAAATGGCGACTAGCATTATAGTAAATTAGATTTAATACAGTAATTATATGCAATTAGGATGCAGTTTGTGTCTGACGGTTAGTGCGGTAATGCAGTGTTAGTTACCGGGGTCGGTGTCGGTGCAGACGCCGTGCAGACAGGGCCGGTGTGCGCAGGAGCGTGCGTGGGGCAGGGCGCACGTGGGGCCGCGCCACGCGCCTGCGCACGAGCACCCGAACGAACCCGCCGTGTTCACGCACGTGCCGCCGTGCAGGCACGGGGACGACGCGCACTCGTCCACGTCCACGGAGCAGCTGGCAACGCAAGCACTCTCATACTACACATGGTTACGCTAATGTATAACGACCCGTAAATTAAATCCCTATACTTAGTTATAAGTTCTTGCCTGCCATTTTATATATTTGATCATTACATTATTTTCTATAGTGTTAGTATAATGTGTGATCTTATCATTATAACATTTTTAATAATATCATTCATGTGAATGTAATCACACATTTTATGTATTTTTTTTACTATTATTATGTTCAGAGATTGTAACTGATAACTTACAGTTCCCCTTCAAATCCTTCGGGACATATACAGGTGTACGAAGCGACTCCATCTTGACACGTAGCGCCATTCTGGCACTGATGTGACGCGCACTCGTCTATATCAATCTGAATGGATAATAAGGAAAATTGAAAAAGATAACACTTTTTATATAAAAAATACTTTCACCAGCAACCTCACCCTCATGAAAAAATATTCCTGGCACAAAAGTTCCGCTTTATATTCTCCTAGGATAAAAATAAATAATCCCAATATTAACCCCTACAAACCTATTAACTCACAAAATTTGCTGTTTATAATATTAGTATAGATTGTAAGCAAACAAACGTATGGATTAATAATAAATCACTGTCACTTGATAAAGAAAGAACGAACTGGAGAGTCTGGAGAAGACATGAAGTATAGAAATTGCAATGATGGAATAGTACAGTATCAGAGATAACAAAAGCGTAGCTATGGTAGTGTAGTGTAGTGTAGTGTAGCGTACCTGGCAGTAGTCGCCGGCGTACCCGGGCGGGCAGGCGCATGCGTAGGAGGAGCGCACGTCGGCGCAGCGGCCGCCGTTAGCGCAGTCCGTCTCCAGGCACAGCACGCACTCCACGCCCTGCGACGCGCCCCAGCCGCGACCGGACCTGCACCACAACACACTCTTATAGCTCGCATACATCCACTTATACTTAAATACCGTTCAAATTATTACACGATGTAGAAACAAAACTATTTAAAACTACCCTATTTTAATTCAAATACTAATACATGTTGAAAATTTGTAGAAAACCTATTATATTCAAAATATCTTTATTTGCTAATCAAAGTTATAAAATATTTAGGTTATGTATTATATATTTGACTCTGAAATGAAACAGTATATGGTAAAGTAGTGGGAACTGACACGAGCGCGTAGTGTGGCTGCGCGGCAAGCAGACGCGCCGCGGCGCCCACGAACAGCTCCTCCTCCGTGAAGAACGGCAGCAGCAGCGAGCCCACGTGCACCGCGCCCACGCAGCCCTGCGGAACAACACAACACAACTATGTTAACTATTGACCAAACCAGTATAATACGTCCACAGAAAAGGCCTTTTCTTTGGTACATGCTGTACAATATTATGCAATCATAATTATTTACCTTGAAATATTTGCCTTCCAAATTATCACCTGGAGTTTCTTCGCCCTCCGTGTACTCCCAAGTGTTAGGATCCGTAGAGCCATCAATCTGAAAAAAATTGTGTAAAAAAATATAGTTTGTATATTATTCACATCATATCTCACAACTGCCTCAGTGGCGTAGTTGTATTACGGTAGAACTGAAATGCTGAGGTCTCGGGTTCGATTCCCGGGTCGGACAAAGTGATATTGGGTTTTAAATTCAGTATCAACACGGAGTCAGGAGTTTGTGCCCGATATGGCGAATAAATACGGCGAAAAAATAGGTGCACTAATTGAACCTCTGCCTTCCTTCGGGGATAAAAAAACGTGAGTAAGGGCGCGCGCGCGCGTGTGTGTGTGTATATATTTTGTTTGTGAACAGAATTATTGTAGCCGTCGTTATTAAGTTCAAACGTAGTATGTAGAGAGTAAGGGATACACACGAGTGCAGTGGGCGCGAGTGTGGGCGGCAAGGTGGAGGCTGCGGCAGGCGCAGAGTGGACGCGCGGCGCTCCGCCCAGGTGCAGGCGACCCTCGCGCACCAGGCGCTGCCACGCGCGCACGTCCATGGCGCCCGACAGGCCCACCGACGAACGGCCCTCCGCGTCCACGAACGCACCTGACGACATACACGTACACACGTCACATGGTTACACAATACATTTAGCAACTAAAAGTATACAAAACTAACTGGAAGCACATAACAAAAAACAAATCAAATCCCCCTCTTTGCCTGAGTAAAGACACCATCGCGGCATACCTGTAATCTGATCCCTGCGGAAGGTGAACCGCACAGTGGTCCACTGTAGATGCGAGTTATGTGCCCGCATGCGCAACGCCCGCGGTAGCCGCCCGCCGAGCCGCCACTGCACCGACACCAGCTCCTTGAACACGCCCACGCTGAACCACGCGCCCTCCTCCGCGCCCTCCTCCTCGCTCTCCGCGCGGAACACAGTACCACCGGCTTTCGTCCTGCATGAAACACCATGTAAATACACTAATGCGAAGTACTAATGTCTTAATTGTTTTTACTCAATAATATAAATGCAACTACGAACGACTTCATAACAAAGCAAATATTAACAACACACACCCATATATTTATCTCATATATATATATATATACATATATTACATATACACTCACGCCTGTTATCCCCGAAAGGGTAGGCAGAGGCGCAACTAGTGCACCCACTTTTCACCGTCATTCCGTCCCATGATGTGATAGCCTATCGCCATATCGGGCACAAATTCCAGACTCCGGGCTGATACTGGATAGAAACACTCAATATCACTTTGCCCGACCCGGGGATCGAACCCGAGACCTCAGCTTTACAGTCGTACTATAATACAACTACGCCACCGAGGCAGTATATTTATCTCGGTATTAAAAAACGAGTCCTCAGCGACTATATAACCCCTAGACTCCTAATAACAGACGATCGGCTTCGGGCAACACATCTGACAAATAGATCCAATGTAGCTGACCGTTCAAAATCTTCAAGTCAGTTGCGACCACAACTGTGAGCTGTAAATACTTCCGTGTTTGCGAATAAATAACTATTGTAATGAACCCGTGCACAATAAAATGGTGTGGTATAAATAGCCATAATTCAAATTTTCAGAAAAATGGCATTACATTTCACAGGTAAGTCAATAACGACACATAATCACATTTTATTTTAAATTTTACGGAGTTCATCTTAGACTGGCCATGTTGGGAGTTTACGCGCCAACTTGTTATATTTGCATCTCTTTCCGACAAAAGTACTTTTTACATTTTCTATTTCGTTCTGTTTTTTAACATTAAAAGTAAGTGATACACCAAAAGGATTTGTCGATAGTTGTATCGATAAAATTAAAAATAAGAGAAACTATCGCCCGAATACTCAACTAATCAATTTATCTGAGGCCTATTTAATTTTAACAGGCTTCTTATTTTAAATGGTTAGTTCATTAGTAATAGTTAATTCATTTTAAAAATGATTAGGTTATATTTTTGACTAGCGGTATCAGAAATAAACGTTATTAGGATAATTTTTTTTTTTTGTTTATTGATTATAACGATTGTTTTGAGTTATTCTTTGTGTTATTCCCACAAGTCAGCTCAAATATTCTTGTTAATGTCGATGAGACTTTCTAAGCGCCATCTGTCATTCGATAACATAAAGAGTTTCGTTAAAATATTAATATGTTTAATGAATAATAATAATATTACTATAAAACTTTATTACATAAAAGTAATATCGATAAAAAAATCATGTTTTAATTTAACTCGTCCCATCCCTATGCCTATGTTTCGAAGGTTATATAATGCGATAAGGTGTTGGAAGAACCAATCATAATGCAGTACCCCGCTTCCTCAAACCTCAGGTAGTTGACAGAATTAATTTGAAGAGAAATATTGAACATTAGGAGTCTAGGGGTTATATTATAGTCGCTGCGTCATTAAACGCGACATTATGCGCAACACACTGTGTATGTGTATGTACGACTAGGTAACGTGCCTGTATGTGATGGTGAGCGTGTCGGGCGGGTCGTACGCCTCGTCAGCGGCGATGCCGACGCCGCGCGGGACTCGCAACTTGTACGTGAGCGTCGTGTTCACGCCGTCGAACGTCGCGTTAGACACGCACTCGTACCTGCACAGTGCGCACACGTAACTCGATAACATATTAAATAAACATCACATTTAAATATCTACTTTTTTATTAGAGTTACTTTTATCTCATGGCAGGTTTTTTCAGTGACAAATGTCAACGTTACTATTACTTTTCCCTATATCATGTTACGAGTGGTGGCTTCTACTTTTACAGCGTACGTAAGTAAGCTTCACGTCGTAAAATAATTGAAACATTGTAACTCACCCAGCGTCGAGGTTGCGACAGTGAGAGTTGAGCGGACAGCCCTGTAGCTGGCAGAACTCCACCTCGTCGCACTGCTTGCCCTTGTAGCCGCGGGGACACGCGCATCTGTACACACACAACTCGTGTTATCATCTAAGGTAACTACATATACTTATTCTACGTATATCTTTGAAAAAATAGCCAATTTACACACCTTCAATTACAGAACCTGCTAATTAACCCTGCTAATTACAGGCCGATAGCGGTCACGTCCTTGCTCTCCAAGGTCATGGAGCGAGTTGTTAATGCTCAGCTCCTGAGGTACCTTGAGGATCGCCAGCTGATTAGCGATCGTCAATACGGTTTCCGCAGTGGTCGTTCAGCTGGTGATCTTCTTGCGTACCTCACGCACCGCTGGGCGGAGGCCGTGGAGAGCAAGGGCGAAGCTATAGCTGTTGGTCTGGATATAGCAAAGGCGTTCGACAGGGTATGGCACAGAGCTCTTCTAGCGAAGTTACCATCTTATGGAATCTCCGAGGGACTCTGCAAGTGGATTGCCAGCTTCCTGGATGGTCGTAGCATTACAGTCGTCGTTGACGGCTGCAGCTCTATGACCAAATCCGTCAATGCTGGTGTTCCACAAGGCTCGGTGCTATCGCCCACGCTCTTCATTCTGCATATCAATGACTTGTTGGATTCCATCGACAACATGCATTGCTATGCAGATGATAGTACGTACCATGCGCGATACATCGGCCAACAGAATATCCCTCGGCGCACAGTCGAAGAAAGACGGTCACAACTTGTGTCTGAAGTCGGAAGCTCTCTGGGGCGGGCTTCTGAATGGGGTGAAAGGAATTTAGTCCAATTCAACCCATCGAAGACACAAGTTTGCGCGTTCACTGCTAAGAAGGACCCATTCGTCATGGTGCCACAGTTCCAAGGAGTTTCTCTCCACATGTCGAATAGCATTGGGATCCTCGGCGTCGAAATTTCCAGTGACGTCAAGTTTGGGAGTCATTTGGAGGACAAAGCCAAATTGGCCAGCAAAAAGTTGGGAATCCTCAACAGAGCCAAGCGATACTTTGCGTCCGGCCACAGACTGGCGCTTTATAAAGCGCAAGTCCGACCGCACGTGGAGTACTGCTCACACCTCTGGGCAGGGGCCCCCAAACACATGCTGAGCCCACTTGACTCCCTACAACGACGGGCACTTCGCATCGTCGATGATCCCAATCTCACGGACAAGGTGGAGGCGCTGGGTATGCGGAGAGACATTGGTTCTCTTTGTATATTCTACCGCCTCTTCCATGGGGAGTGCTCTGAGGAACTGTTTAATATGGTGCCTGCCTCGCCTTTTTACCATCGCACCACTCGCCATCGCAGTGGAGTTCATCCGTACTACGTCGAATCCATCCGTAGTAGCACGGTGCGTTTTCAACGGTCTTTTTTGCCGCGCACGTGCAAACTGTGGAATGGACTCCCTGCATCGGTGTTTCCCGAGCGCTATGACCTGCCCTTCTTTAAGCGAGGTATAAAAAGAGTACTCACCTCCCGGTAGGTAACGGCTTGGTTGTGCCTCTGGCATTGCTTTAGTCCATGGGCGGCGGATACCGCTTACCATCAGGCGGACCGCTTGCTCGTTTGCCTACTAAGGCATTAAAAAAAAAAAAAGAAAAAAAAAAAAAAAACCTTATTTTTATTTAAAGGCTGTAGAGCAAACTATGAAGTTGGTCACATACTCCAATTCCGAAGAACATATGTGTTTCTTACAATAAAAAAATCATTTAAGTATTACTTATCGATCCCGGAAACCGGAAACCAAAATTAAGAAACGTTTGCAATTAGTCAATAGATTGATACATCGCACCTTTAGGACGAAAAGTACACAATTCAAAATATAGAAAATTAAGTTGACATTTTTAAATGACTAAAAACTAGTCCCTTATTTATAAAAATATAATAAAAAGGGACTTACATAACAGTTTTGTCCTTTTCCTGTTTGAATATGGCTGTGTTTAAACTATTTTTATATTGAGTACTTCGTTTTAAGAAATTTTATGACGATAACCCAATTTTCTATCTTTTTGAATTGTGTCGTTTTCATCCTAAAGGTGCGACATGTAGTGTGTGGCACATACGTGAAGTCGTTCCAGGTGGTGGTGCAGGTGGCGTTGTGCAGACAGGGTCGTGATGCGCACGCGTCGTCGGACACCACGCCGCGCAGCACGCCGGCCGGGTCGAACCACACGTGGCCGAACGGACGAGGCAGCTGCAGACCCGGCACGCGCAGCGGGAAGAACTCCACCACCGTCACGTTCACGCCGTTCGACACCTGCAGCAAACGGTATATATCCAGGTGACACCATCAACAAACGTGATTGGATATATTATCAGAATCAGTAAAGAAAATTAATAGAGAATATATAAATACCTGCACGTCCTGAATGACTCCTTTGAAGTAAGCAGAATCGTCGGGCTGGTCGTCGACAGTGGCGGGCGTGGTGGGCGGTGTAGAGGTGATGGCCTGAGGAAGTGCGGGCGCGGGGGCTGCGGGAGCCGGGGCGGGGGCAGCGGGGGGCGACGGGGACGGTGGCAGGGGGGACAGTGCAGTGCTGGCTGGCACAGGCACGGGAGCAGCGGGGGACGGCAGCGACGGCGCCGAGCTCGCCGACACCAGCGCCGCCGCCTCCGGGGCTTGCAGCACGGGCGGCGGACCGCCCAGGTACAGCACCTAATACAAAACACCGATACATACGTGTAGCTAATAGGTACAATGGCATACATTTTTTTTTTTATCCTGTGTTGTAAGAATTAGGTTCTTAGCAAAAAATTACAATCTAGTCTATAAGACTAATAAGCAATATTATTCTAACTTAATTTTCTAGGTGATAACTTTACTACAACTAAGAATAATGTTCTAGGCACTCTCTTAGAGTCTGATAACATAAAAAACACTTTGTTCGTGTGTTATATATACTAGCACTGACACTATTATTTGTTCGCTGTAATTATGCACTACACTTTATTACACTAGTTCGAAAGGTTTAGTTCTTTTTAGTCTTCGCACAAGGTTCGTGTTATCGAGTAGCTTGGAAGTCTCAATGTTCACATGTTGTCGAAGTCTACAATCGTGAGCTTTCGTAAACTTTTTGATGACTTGCGTGACGGATTCCATGTTAAGATCACGATGGAGGTCGTCATTTCTTATATACCAGGGAGCGTTGACAATATCTCTTAAGACTTTATTTTGAAACTGTTGGATTATTTTAACACTGCTCGATTTGGTACAGCCCCAAAGCTGGATTCCATACGTCCAAATTGGCAATACATAACACTAACAAAAGTCAAGCTAACAGTGATGTTAACAGAATTTCCATATACGAAACAAGTATTTGTAGACATTGCTAGTTGCCAAGCAATCAAAACAAATTTGTTTAGATATTATAAAACCACTTACCTCGGCGTCGAGTTGTTTGGCGCCGGATATAGACTTGCGGAAGTACTCGGTCCCGTTTAGTTTCACCTGCACCAGGGTCGAGTTGCGGACCACCTGCAACAACAAAAATTGTTCTCAATACATACACATTACACACACACACACACGCCCACAAGTAACTAAAAATATCAGGTCCAGTTATGGCGATCAGATTACTTGTATCCTGTCATGAATCAGATTTATTTTTTCTAAATGTACAAGTGCAAGTTAGTGGTCCCGCTATTATCAGTGATTATATTCCGTCAGAATAGACGATGTTACCTCAATGAGATGCAGATATCCGTTGTCCAGCCGTGTGCCGCCGACGGTGTAGTTCTCGGGCGTCTGGTTGAAGCGCAGATGCACGAGCAGCTCGCCGCCCGCCAGCGACGCGCCCACCTGCGTCTCCTCCGTCTGGCCGTACCTGCACAACGAACAGGCAACCTTATAAACTAACAACCCTTATTATAAAGTGGTATTTAGAAGGTTTAATTACTTGCTAACAATAGTAGTATGCAATTATTGAGCCATTTATCAACAATGTTTTAGCTATGTCTATGAGAATATCATACCGTGGCTGCGATCCGAGATAGAATATCTGTCCAGTGGGTTTACGCGTGCGGATGAACATGGAGATGTCGAGTGCGGCCAGTACAGCGTGTCGCGCCTCCTCCGACACCGCCACGTGCACCACCGACCGCGGCCGCGCAGACTCCTGCCCGAACGTCGCTGCCACGTAGTCTGACCGGACATTATACAATTACAAATCATAGCTTTTAACATAATCGAGTGGCAACACGAGGTAGTCTCTTGCTTGATAGTATCTGCATAAACATTAACATTCATTTACAATGACAAAATGCTGATCGCATCAAGATAACACATCGAAAAATTTAATAATGTGTATACATAACCATCCACATTCTACATATTGTAGATTATCATGGCAAAATCACTTTTATAATGGTCAGAGTCATAACCCTTAAAAAATAGCGACGAATATAATGTAGTAATGTGTCATGTGTAATGTGTAGTGTGTAGTGTGCAGTGTGCAGCTCGCAGTGACTGACCGTACTGGCAGGTGTGGCCGAGGTGCGGGCGCGGACAGGTGCAGACGAAGCTGGTCCAGGCGTCCTCGCACACGCCGCCCGACTGGCACGGGTTGGGCGCACACTGCAGCCGGCGCGGGCACGACGCCAGCACGCCGCGCAGTAATGTGTAACGTGTAGTGTGTAGTGTGTAGTGTGCAGTGTGCAGCTCGCAGTGACTGACCGTACTGGCAGGTGTGGCCGAGGTGCGGGCGCGGACAGGTGCAGACGAAGCTGGTCCAGGCGTCCTCGCACACGCCGCCCGACTGGCACGGGTTGGGCGCACACTGCAGCCGGCGCGGGCACGACGCCAGCACGCCGCGCAGTAATGTGTAACGTGTAGTGTGTAGTGTGTAGTGTGCAGTGTGCAGCTCGCAGTGACTGACCGTACTGGCAGGTGTGGCCGAGGTGCGGGCGCGGACAGGTGCAGACGAAGCTGGTCCAGGCGTCCTCGCACACGCCGCCCGACTGGCACGGGTTGGGCGCACACTGCAGCCGGCGCGGGCACGACGCCAGCACGCCGCGCAGTAATGTGTAACGTGTAGTGTGTAGTGTGTAGTGTGCAGTGTGCAGCTCGCAGTGACTGACCGTACTGGCAGGTGTGGCCGAGGTGCGGGCGCGGACAGGTGCAGACGAAGCTGGTCCAGGCGTCCTCGCACACGCCGCCCGACTGGCACGGGTTGGGCGCACACTGCGGCCGGCGCGGGCACGACGCCAGCACGCCGCGCAGTAATGTGTAACGTGTAGTGTGTAGTGTGTAGTGTGCAGTGTGCAGCTCGCAGTGACTGACCGTACTGGCAGGTGTGGCCGAGGTGCGGGCGCGGACAGGTGCAGACGAAGCTGGTCCAGGCGTCCTCGCACACGCCGCCCGACTGGCACGGGTTGGGCGCACACTGCGGCCGGCGCGGGCACGACGCCAGCACGCCGCGCAGTAATGTGTAACGTGTAGTGTGTAGTGTGTAGTGTGCAGTGTGCAGCTCGCAGTGACTGACCGTACTGGCAGGTGTGGCCGAGGTGCGGGCGCGGACAGGTGCAGACGAAGCTGGTCCAGGCGTCCTCGCACACGCCGCCCGACTGGCACGGGTTGGGCGCACACTGCGGCCGGCGCGGGCACGACGCCAGCACGCCGCGCAGTAATGTGTAACGTGTAGTGTGTAGTGTGTAGTGTGCAGTGTGCAGCTCGCAGTGACTGACCGTACTGGCAGGTGTGGCCGAGGTGCGGGCGCGGACAGGTGCAGACGAAGCTGGTCCAGGCGTCCTCGCACACGCCACCCGACTGGCACGGGTTGGGCGCACACTGCGGCCGGCGCGGGCACGACGCCAGCACGCCGCGCAGTAATGTGTAACGTGTAGTGTGTAGTGTGTAGTGTGCAGTGTGCAGCTCGCAGTGACTGACCGTACTGGCAGGTGTGGCCGAGGTGCGGGCGCGGACAGGTGCAGACGAAGCTGGTCCAGGCGTCCTCGCACACGCCGCCCGACTGGCACGGGTTGGGCGCACACTGCGGCCGGCGCGGGCACGACGCCAGCACGCCGCGCAGTAATGTGTAACGTGTAGTGTGTAGTGTGTAGTGTGCAGTGTGCAGCTCGCAGTGACTGACCGTACTGGCAGGTGTGGCCGAGGTGCGGGCGCGGACAGGTGCAGACGAAGCTGGTCCAGGCGTCCTCGCACACGCCGCCCGACTGGCACGGGTTGGGCGCACACTGCGGCCGGCGCGGGCACGACGCCAGCACGCCGCGCAGTAATGTGTAACGTGTAGTGTGTAGTGTGTAGTGTGCAGTGTGCAGCTCGCAGTGACTGACCGTACTGGCAGGTGTGGCCGAGGTGCGGGCGCGGACAGGTGCAGACGAAGCTGGTCCAGGCGTCCTCGCACACGCCGCCCGACTGGCACGGGTTGGGCGCACACTGCGGCCGGCGCGGGCACGACGCCAGCACGCCGCGCAGTAATGTGTAACGTGTAGTGTGTAGTGTGTAGTGTGCAGTGTGCAGCTCGCAGTGACTGACCGTACTGGCAGGTGTGGCCGAGGTGCGGGCGCGGACAGGTGCAGACGAAGCTGGTCCAGGCGTCCTCGCACACGCCGCCCGACTGGCACGGGTTGGGCGCACACTGCGGCCGGCGCGGGCACGACGCCAGCACGCCGCGCAGTAATGTGTAACGTGTAGTGTGTAGTGTGTAGTGTGCAGTGTGCAGCTCGCAGTGACTGACCGTACTGGCAGGTGTGGCCGAGGTGCGGGCGCGGACAGGTGCAGACGAAGCTGGTCCAGGCGTCCTCGCACACGCCGCCCGACTGGCACGGGTTGGGCGCACACTGCAGCCGGCGCGGGCACGACGCCAGCACGCCGCGCAGTAATGTGTAACGTGTAGTGTGTAGTGTGTAGTGTGCAGTGTGCAGCTCGCAGTGACTGACCGTACTGGCAGGTGTGGCCGAGGTGCGGGCGCGGACAGGTGCAGACGAAGCTGGTCCAGGCGTCCTCGCACACGCCGCCCGACTGGCACGGGTTGGGCGCACACTGCGGCCGGCGCGGGCACGACGCCAGCACGCCGCGCAGTAATGTGTAACGTGTAGTGTGTAGTGTGTAGTGTGCAGTGTGCAGCTCGCAGTGACTGACCGTACTGGCAGGTGTGGCCGAGGTGCGGGCGCGGACAGGTGCAGACGAAGCTGGTCCAGGCGTCCTCGCACACGCCGCCCGACTGGCACGGGTTGGGCGCACACTGCAGCCGGCGCGGGCACGACGCCAGCACGCCGCGCAGTAATGTGTAACGTGTAGTGTGTAGTGTGTAGTGTGCAGTGTGCAGCTCGCAGTGACTGACCGTACTGGCAGGTGTGGCCGAGGTGCGGGCGCGGACAGGTGCAGACGAAGCTGGTCCAGGCGTCCTCGCACACGCCGCCCGACTGGCACGGGTTGGGCGCACACTGCGGCCGGCGCGGGCACGACGCCAGCACGCCGCGCAGTAATGTGTAACGTGTAGTGTGTAGTGTGTAGTGTGCAGTGTGCAGCTCGCAGTGACTGACCGTACTGGCAGGTGTGGCCGAGGTGCGGGCGCGGACAGGTGCAGACGAAGCTGGTCCAGGCGTCCTCGCACACGCCGCCCGACTGGCACGGGTTGGGCGCACACTGCGGCCGGCGCGGGCACGACGCCAGCACGCCGCGCAGTAATGTGTAACGTGTAGTGTGTAGTGTGTAGTGTGCAGTGTGCAGCTCGCAGTGACTGACCGTACTGGCAGGTGTGGCCGAGGTGCGGGCGCGGACAGGTGCAGACGAAGCTGGTCCAGGCGTCCTCGCACACGCCGCCCGACTGGCACGGGTTGGGCGCACACTGCGGCCGGCGCGGGCACGACGCCAGCACGCCGCGCAGTAATGTGTAACGTGTAGTGTGTAGTGTGTAGTGTGCAGTGTGCAGCTCGCAGTGACTGACCGTACTGGCAGGTGTGGCCGAGGTGCGGGCGCGGACAGGTGCAGACGAAGCTGGTCCAGGCGTCCTCGCACACGCCGCCCGACTGGCACGGGTTGGGCGCACACTGCAGCCGGCGCGGGCACGACGCCAGCACGCCGCGCAGTAATGTGTAACGTGTAGTGTGTAGTGTGTAGTGTGCAGTGTGCAGCTCGCAGTGACTGACCGTACTGGCAGGTGTGGCCGAGGTGCGGGCGCGGACAGGTGCAGACGAAGCTGGTCCAGGCGTCCTCGCACACGCCGCCCGACTGGCACGGGTTGGGCGCACACTGCGGCCGGCGCGGGCACGACGCCAGCACGCCGCGCAGCTCCGTGCGCGCGCCCTCCTCCCCACCACCACCACCACCACTCGCGTCCGACGGCAACACCTGCACGATGGATTGTACTTATCAAATCATTCATATAAAAACATCTTACAAATTATAAACTCCTTTTCTTTTATCGTTGGATAAATACAATTTAACTCACCCACTGTCCATTTACGACGACGTCTTGGAAGCATCCGACGAAGAAGTTAGGTCCGTGCGTGACGGTGGCTAGCGACGAGCCGGCGGTGCCGAGCCGCGTGGTCGGGAACGACGTCACCGACGAGTTGTACGCCTCGATCTGGCTAATCGGGTAGATGGTCTGCTCCTCGTTAGCGGCCAGCACTAGGTGCGATGAGTTTATCGTCACGAACACCTGCACAATAGAAATGTATGTGACAAAATATCTTGATTTGAACGCTTGTTAGCCTGTTGTTAAACATAAAACTTTCAAAAGATTTAAGCAACATTTAGCACACAGATATATGAGGTAGACCACTGAATAACAGATAGCCTATAATTCATCCTCGAAGTTGAAAATGTTGATTCTGAATAAACTCTTATAACATCAATATCTCATCCTACCTTCTGCCACTTGCTGTCGTTCAGGTTGGAGCCGATGAACACGCCCTCCCACTTGTTGAGCAGGCTGGAGTGTAGGTTGAGCCGCCCGTTGGACAGCTCCAGGAAGAAATACGTGAGCCCGCGCCCCATCGCCAGCAGCCCGTTGCCGAGGGTCGTCTTGAACCGGAAAGATATGTCGTAACCCTCTTCCCGGGACGTGTTCACTTCCGCGTAACTACTCTTCTCCAGGGACATTGTGGTTATCTGTTAGAGAAAATAATATTACAATTAGCTTACTAGTACATTTATAAAGTGAAAAGAATAAACGCCCACCTGTCGGTATATATTATGAACAAAGGTAGAGACGTTAGGCATTAAGTGTGTTACGAGGGTACTGTGTACCTTCTCGCAAGTGGTGCCGTAGTATCCCGGCGCGCAGGAGCAGTTGAACCGGTGCTCGGTCTCGTCGTACAGCCAGGCGTGGCAGGTGCCGTTGTGTCGGCACGGGGAGCCGCGGCACCCCTCCAGCACCACGGAGCAGTTGCGTCCGCCCCACCCCGCCGCACACACGCAGTGGTACGACGCGCGACCGTCGTAGCAACGCCCGTGCTCGCATGGTTGGTATCTACACACGGATACACCAGAAGGTAATATTCAAATGAGCTGCTTCACTATGTCTTACACGAGACAGAACAATGTGTAACAAGCTGACCGCTGACACTCGTCGATCTCGATCTCGCAGTGGTCCCCCTCGTACCCGGCGTGGCAGTCGCAGGAGTAGCCGCCGATGCCGTCGATGCACTTGCCGTGGCCGCACGGCTGCGTCGCGCACTCGTCTATGTTGATTTCGCATCGAGAACCCGTCGTGCCCAGCAGGCAAACGCACTCGAAACTGGATACATTTTAAATTAATATACTAACATACTTCATGCATTTTAAAACACCAATAGTGTATAAAAAAATTGTAAATAGATTTTTTTTATTTATTTTTTAGGCCTACCACATTTTGTCGAATATAAAATATACCATTCCTTGAAATTCCCACCGAAATAACATTAGTGATGCAGGTTACGATAAAACCGGAAATACCGGTATGTAACGATTATAACGCAGATTATAGACTAGCTTTTGCTCGCAGTTCCGCCCGCGTGTAAATGTTTTCCGGAACAAGTCCCACTTTATATTTTCCGGGGATAAAAAAATAAGAGCGCTTTATTAATAAAAATGTATTGTGTTATTGGTGTAAAATTTAAATCCATCAGTTATGGCGTAAAATACGAGTGCTCAAAGCAGTAACAATGGTGTTATCAGTGACACAGCCAATGTTGGCCACTAAACGAATACAAGTGGATCGTAACGTAACAATCACTTCTCACGTGACTGTTGTTAAACCGCCTGCTTATCATGCGAAGAATCTTTTTGAAATCGCCGTTCACATTAGCAATTTATAGTTATATTATTTCAATGTAACACTCACCCGCTAGCATTTTCAAAAGAGAAAGGCTGGTAGAAGACGGCGGGCAACAGCATCTGATCCTGCGGGCCGACCTGCACAGGTGGCGCGTCCGATGGCAGGTATAGGCTAGAGTTGCTGCGCTCGAGGCACACGCCCTCGTACTTACACGGCTCGCTCTCGCACTCGTTTATATCCAATTCGCAGTTTTTACCTAATACGTGATATGTGTTATCAGTTATGTACGTCACTGTAGTCTTTAATGAATCCTCTGAAGTGGTTTGAAGTAAGGGATTTCCGACCTGATAGCGGTCAAGGACTCCCCAGTACCTCTATGATCAGCTGAACATTCAGGAAAACAGCCCGATAGCTCTGCTGTTATTATATTTGGACAAAACTGTCCTTACTATAACATACAGTTGTAACCATATCGGTACGTCAGAATAAATAAATGCGGGTTGACATTATTTTTGTAGGACACGGTGATTTAATTTATTCAATTTGCATTATGAGATGGCTGTGGGAAACCTATCTTATAAATGTTTAATGTTCTCTTCGAATCATTATTACAGTAATAAATGACTTGAAATATGTTGAAGTCATATATATTCCAATTGTTCGCATACGTGGTAGATGACCATTTATTTTTTATTTGATTTTTATGATAACTGTAAACAGAGTTCTCGATCATAATACACCCCAGAATTTCTCACAGAAACTCATATCTTACTAATGCCATACAAAAATGAGATATAACACCTGCAGGACATTATAGCACATGTGTGTCACGAATACGCGCAGTCATCCATTTATGTATTGGACGTGTCAAACGGCGGCTAACCGCGGCGACCGCAATCGACACACGGCAGTTACTAGTGCCCTACTGGAGAACAATAGATCTTAACAAATAATTAAAATTGGCGCTTTATTAACTAAGTTATTGTCAATAACGTCGGAACTGGCTATCTATTTTCTGTTAAAAACGCTATAACACATCCTACTGTTTTTTAGCACGTTACGAAGCGGTGGTAGCTTCGTGACGATTTAAAAGAGCTTATGAAAAACAATTTAAATAATGTTGATTTGAATTACTATAGGAATGTTAAACTCCAAACGAGTGTTTATAAGTTCGCTACTCACCACTATAGGCGGGGTAGCAGTTGCAGTGGTAATCATTGACGTCATCGATGCAGGTGCCGCCGTGCCGGCACGGCTGCGGCGCACACTCGTCAATGTTCACAGAGCAGTCCTCGCCCATGTACCCGGTGCCAGCGCAGTCGCACGTGTAGCTGTTCAGACCGTCCACGCAGCGCCCGCCATGCTGGCACGGTTGAGACTAACATATTTTCTTTATTAGTTTAAGAAATAATTTTGTTATTTCCGTATGTGCAAAAATATCTTCCTCACTTTTAATCTATATTCCTTTCCCTTAAAGTCGGCAGCGTATTATAATTATTGAACTGGATGGGTTTATAGGCGGTGAAGATCCCTTACCATCAGGTGATTCGATTAATTGCCAGCATGACCGTGGTATAAAAACAAATCTTACTATCCTAATAATATTATATACGCGAAAGTTTGTTAGAATGTATGGATGTCTGGATGTATGGATGTTTGTTCCTCTTTCACGCAAAAACTACTGAACGGATTTCGATGAAATTTAGCACACGGGTAAATCATATCCTGGATTAACACATAGGCTACTTTTTATCCCGGGTAAATATAAACCGGGACTTTTATCCCGGAAAAACTTTTTAACGCGGGCGGAGCCGCTGGCAAAAGCTATTGAAATATATGAATGTGAACAGAAATCGTTTTGGTAAAATTTGTCTCAGGTAAATGATTATGGCCACTCCTAGTTGCTCATAACGTTGGGATTTCATTGTCGTTGTTTAAAAAGCATTTGACATGAATGAGGGTTCGGAAGAATTTGTAGAGTTACTAAGTTGCATGCGATTAAACGTAATTTACTTTAAAAATATATATTCATAATACATATGTACTTAAATGTATAAATTAAATACATTACAGTCTCATAATGAATAAGCATGGGAAATAAGTTAGCAATAACATTATTAACATTCCAAAAGAAAGAAAGAAAGAAGAAAGAAAGAATTTATTGCCGCGGTACACGTGATACATAAAAAATAGAAATAAACAAACAAATTACAATATAAGATTGACCACGACAACTAGGTGGCCAACTCAGCATAACCTGTGTTAGGTAAACCAAAACACAGCACTGATTTTCAGTGGCCACCTAATGTTCTGGACGCACGGGCGGCAAATCAGCCATAAAGCACAATAATATATTTACAGTAACATTTACACTTATATACTATATTATATTATTTGATGCGCGTCTACAGCGGACGGGGGGCACTACGCCTATTGCGTCAGACGGCCAGCGCGGCGCCCGAGTTTGCACGCAGACACGCACCGACGCAGTTTAATTTATAGTGAAATTTTAAATGAATAACATTCCAACAGTTTGGTACAATATTAACCTATCCTTAGTGGTACGAAAGCATTTCTTTTTTAATTTAATTTCATGGTTACACAATTACATTCAGTACCGAAACTTAGTAGTAAGTAATTAAAAGTTTAACTGTGTAACAATAACAAAATATGCGTCTCCGTCCGCTACCGGCTGCGAAATCGACAACCCGCCACAGCTCATGGTCTGAACACTAGGGTATGTATAAAAACAGTTTAAAACTTACAATACTTATTAAAATAACAGGCGATTTAAACAAACAATTGAATTTGATTTTCCATTAATATTTTCTTATAGTTATTTTTTAAACTAAATCTATTTTTCAGGACCCGTAAAGGAGGTGGGAGCGAGTTCCAGCATTTGGTAGCCTGGAATCGGAAACTACCCCGAAATGCAGCCGTGCCGTGTCGTGGAGTTCGCAACAGATGAGCAGTAGAACGAGAAGCATATTTATTGTGATCTCGTGCCCACTTTAACTTGGAGTAGAGGTACAGCGGGACCTGTGACTTCACCACACCAAACAGTAAGGTTGCGAGATGCAAGTCCCTCCTGTGTTTCATGTTTAATAGCTTGTGCTGGTTCAGAAAGGGTGTAACATGACTACGTGGAGGCACGTCAAAGCAAAAACGCATACATGCATTCTGGACTCTCTGAATAAGACGGGAAGTCTTTGACAGTAAGCGGGGTCCGTACACCGAGTCAGCGTAATTAAATTTTGACAGTATTAGTGAGTCAACCAGTTTAATTCTAAGATCAGTACTTAAAAAAATTCTTATTTTATAAATTACTTTAAGACGATAGAAACAGTTTCTTACGATATTAGCTACATATTTTTCATATTTTAGTTGTTCATCCATAATAAGTCCAAGATTACGGGCTTCATACACCCTTTCAATGTTTTCTCCACCAATAAATGGAGTAGGATTAAAATCAGTAATTTTAAAAATTTGATGTTTAGTGCCTAAAATCATAAATTTAGTTTTACTAGCATTTAAAATTAGTGAATTCGATTTTGCCCAGACAAAGACCCTGTCTAGAATAAATATAAAGATATAAAATAAAAATCAAGAGCGTTCTTTATTCTCTTCTTTCTCTTATTGAATAGTAGAACCCACCTTGCAGTCGTCAATGTCGATTTCACAGTTTGCGCCGGTGAGCCCATCCTGGCACACGCACGAGTAACTCGCGATGCCGTCCACGCATGTCGACCCAGCCGCACAAGGGTTCGCCTCACATTCGTTTATATTTATCGAGCAGTCCTTCCCTGTAGTGACGTCAACTCATTCAAATTATCGTAAAACCTTAAACAACTCGCAATGTAATTGACATAATTATTTACTGACCTTCAAATCCTTCCATACATGTGCACTCGTAGTTGTTCTCCAAGTTCTGACAGGTGCCACCGTTTTTGCACGGCGAGGAGAGGCACTCGTCTATATCTTGCTCGCAACTGTCGCCCGTATACCCTGTTTAATGAAATTCAGAATAAACAACTAGTGTCGAAATACGTAAGATAAAACAGTTTTCTAAATGCGTACCTGGCTTGCAGTAGCATTGATAAGACCCGACGAGGTTGATGCATACACCGTGGTTACATATGTTGGATTTCAATTCACACTCGTCTATATCCAATTCGCAGTATCTTCCTAAAAGGTAATACAAATACATAAAAGGCGGAACATGTATATAAAATGAAGTAGTTATTTTAAATTATAAGTTTACCATTTAAAAATAATAAAACAATAAATATTCTATACGTCATAATTGAGTGTAACGAATTCATTCACGAAGCAAATTAAAATTATCGCACATCAAAGTATTGACTAAACATCCTGATTATTCACTCATCATTTTAAAAAAGTTTACACCGATGTATAAGTACTAAAAATATTTATAGTCACATGATAACGAATAGTTTCAACAGATATTAGGTCAACGCAACTAAACATTTTAAATACAACAGCGACGTATTTTTATAAAACTTGAAAACGCGGTCACCTTCTATGATGGTTATGAGTAACACTAAAGGCGTCTGACTGACGACTGTTCAGAGTGATTAAACATACTTATTGGAAATACGTACGTCAATAGGTTTCTTAGTAATAGATTGATTAGTTCTATTCCAAAAAAAAATACGACATTTCATTTTATTAGCAGAAATCTATATCCATAACTAAATAAAACATTTGAATTATACATTATTGTAAAGATAAAGACAAGAAAAGCATCAAAACGTAAAATCGATTTGCGACGTTTAAACCAATTACGAAATGAAGCGGTAACAACCGGTATTATTCACATCTGACATCACTAATTCACTACATAATTGACATTTGACACATGTCAGAAGTCCGATCCAGCATTGCCAACTTAACGGATTTCCCGTCATATCCAGCGGATTTAGATAAGTTGAAAACGGTAAAAAATCTTTGTATCGGCTGACGGGACAAAAACTTTCTAAATATGCCTTTTACATTTCTCCAATTTATGTGACGAGGGGGAGGGGGTTGAAAGATTTTTGAAGTTATACTTCTTTAGGCGCGTTATGAAAAAATGATGAGTGAATTTTAAGATGCGCGCGCATCATGTAACGGCAAAGGTTGAAGCTGTTTAATGAGAACTTTTTGGTAAAAATGAATGTTGCATTGAGAAAAAAAGAAATATAAAAAAAAATAACAAACTTAAATTAAATTTTTGAACTTATT
The DNA here is from genome assembly GCA_949316025.1 of Lapara coniferarum. Classification (NCBI taxonomy): domain Eukaryota; kingdom Metazoa; phylum Arthropoda; class Insecta; order Lepidoptera; family Sphingidae; genus Lapara; species Lapara coniferarum. Next base: position 888,968 of record OX438931.1, on the reverse strand, counting down.
ATTAAATATATTTATTTACTTTTAAAATATACTTTTAAAAATATAAATGTTTAAAATAAGAAGCTTATAATATTTAGTGCATATTATTCTCTAAATTTAATTTTTATTTATTTTTCAGATTTAAACTGAACTTTATTGACTGTGTTGACTATCCTTTCCCAGGCCTTTTATCATTTTATTGTAATTAATTATTTGCATGCTATTAAAAACTATATTTTGTAATGGGCCGGCAACCAGCTACGCCATTCATAGAGGTGCGCCCGTGCACTTTTAACTCTAGAAATGTAGCGGCTAGTGTTGACGAATTAAAATTATTTTTAACAGATTTTGACTGAAATATACAACGAACTTGACGGATTTTTAGACGGATGTTGGCAACACTGTCACTGATCTGAAGTATTCTGAAGTAAAGTCTGTCAAAACAAATCTTGAATCGTGAGTCGTGACCTGTGTTTGTTAAAATCTTGAAAAAGTTAATTGTATTGGGAATGGACACGCATTGTGATAATATTTGAATATTTTCATGGCAGGTTGTGTTATTAATCGCCATGTTGTATTCATTGCCCACAGTTTTAAGGTTATGTCGGAAAAATAATGTTTTGAAACACGCTAGAATTTACCGACGCTGCACAACGAATGCTGCTCAAAATGCAGAGAAATTGGATAAAAATAAAGAATTTAAGTATTTACTCCAAGAATATAGGGATAAAATTACATTTAACTCATACTTAGAATATGAGAAATTGGAATTAGGTCATTTCAAATACTATGTGAAAACAATAAAGAGGGCGAAGCAAGTGCAAGTGTGCGAGTCTAAAGAAAAGTCTTTACCCCCTCTGCCTATCGCTCTACAGTATTACGTCGATAAAGGCAGATTGTTGAAGGAGGAAAATGAAGCATCGGTTACGGAGCCTGACAGGGATTACCAGTTGCCTTTCTCAAACACAACCAAGGTTAAATATGACGACACCGCCGACGCTTTCCAACAAATCAAGAAACCCGTCGCCAAGGAAATAGACTCGCAAGAATTCGATAGATCTAACATTAACAATTGGATGACTACTTATGAACATTTTGATGATAGTGTGTTAATATCTAGTGAGGAACAGCAAGACAGTATCAAGTGGGAAAAGTGTTATGGCACCCCAGACCCGTCTGCTAGGGTCACATCTGTGCCATGTGGTGGGTGTGGTGCGCTCCTACATTGTAGTGACCCTGCAATACCTGGTTATTTGCCAAGTGAGATCCTCAAAAACAGTTCAACAATGGATTTAAAGTTAATGGAATGTCAGCGGTGCCATTTCCTCAAGGAATACAATATTGCACTGGATGTGAGTGTACAGCCTGAGGAGTATGAGATGCTACTGCAGTCTATTAGGTGAGCAAGTGCAGTCACACATTCTTCACACCAACATAATATTAATAAAACATATCTGAAATGATTCAATAAACAGATTTTTTTTTTAAGAAGTTGGTATTACACCGGTTAACAGCATTTTTGCGCATGGGATATGTATACCTTATTTTCATTGCTTTTATGGCTAGAAATAAGAATAAGACCTAGAAAGAGTTTTATATTTGATTGGAAAAGATGCAAAAAACCAACTAATTAAATTGACATACAATTTGGTTCATCGAATCATTTCAAATAAGATTTGTTAAAGGTAACTAACAACAATTTATGATTTATTTGTCGTAAAATAGAGTTTAGTACTCTACTTAAAAATTAACAGTTTTGCTTTTCCTTTCATATTCAAAAGAAGTTTCTCTTATCAACCCCCAAATTGAATCCCCCATCATATTTTCACTGTAGCGGTCTTGGTAATGTCTCTCAAATTTCATTATGACTTGATGGAAGTGTTACGTTGTTCTTCCGAATAAGCTCACATATTTTCCTTAAATTTATCTAAATGAAAATGTAACATGTGCATCTTAAGAGACATTCTACACCCGATGATGTGAAAATTCGAAAAATACCTTCCAGTATATATCTACAAAAGTTACATGACACATGTGGAGCCCATTTTTTGTCTTGACTTTTAACAGATAAATTGAGGTAAGCTTGTTAAGCTTTGCAAATCTTTGAATTTGTATTAAATCATACTTTTTATGTTACTTTAAGAAATTCGCCTCAAATTTGGCAGAACGAGACAGCGTCTAGTTTACAACTTCTCCTAGCCATTTTGTAGAGGTTGATACATGTAAAAAATATGTAAAACACATTATGCCTCTGTAATACGCAAGCGCATACTATTGCACACATATTAGCGACTCAAGAAACACTACCGGGGGGTAGTGTTTCTTTCCCTCTCTTCTCATTCGCCAGCGACAGCGCGCAATGATCGACATTCATTAGGCTTAAAAATCAAAAATGGTCAAATCGCTATAACTTTTTTAAAAGCAAATATTTTCGAAGTCTAATCTCAATTTTTATAATATTTTTGCTTATAGAATAAGAATATATTAAGTAAATCCCATGCGCAAAAAATTATATTTTTTTTGTTGACTAGTGTTATTGAATTAGTGTATGAAAAAGTTCATTGAATTTTTTTTTGTTCCTACTCAATGCATATTTATCACTTATTCTATTTATTTCAGACATGTGAAATCATTGGTGTTGGTCATGGTAGACTTGCTGGACTTCCCATGCTCAATATGGCCAGGCATTGTGGACATTATAGGCCCTGAAAGACCCATCATTATTGTTGCAAATAAGGTACTTAAGTAGAAAATTCAATTATCAATTTAATGTATGTTATATGCAAATTACAATGATAATAATAATAGGTACATTTAGTTATTATAAATAAATTACATATTCAGAACACTAATTATAATTAAACATATTCTTTTGCAGGTGGACTTAATACCGGGTGACAGTATAGGATACCTAAAAAGGATCAAAGAATCCCTCATGACAGAAATAAATAAGACAAAACTAGGAAAAGCCAATATAAAATATGTAGCCCTCATTTCTGCCAAAACTGGATATGGTGTTGAAAACCTTATATCAGCCATGTTCAAAACGTGGCTTTACAAAGGTGACGTATTCCTTGTTGGCACTACAAATGTGGGCAAGAGTTCATTGTTCAATGCTCTTCTGCAATCAGACTACTGTAAAGTGCATGCAGTGGACATTATTAAGAGAGCAACAGTAAGCAGGTGGCCAGGAACCACTCTGAATCTCCTTAAGTTTCCCATCAACAGACCCTCAGGCTGGAAGATACACCAGAGGACGAAAAGACTTGAATCTGTGGCTAAACTAATGCAAACTGAGAAGCAAATACGTAGAGAACAACTTGCAGGAAAAGTGCCGACAGAAGCACCCGCCCTTATCGGACACATCGGTCGCACTTTCTCCATACCGGGTGAGATGCCGGCGAGTGACGGGTTAATCGATAAGAAAAGTATGATTATGGACGAAAAACATGAGCTTTTTGCTAATAGCAAGTGGCTGTACGATACCCCTGGAGTCATACACCCTGATCAAGTCCTATCACTTTTGAGCACAGAAGAATTGCTTCTGACTATTCCCAAAAAGCTAATCAGGCCCCAAACTTATTATTTGCACAAAGGATCGACTATATTCATTGGTGGTCTTGCCCGCATCGACTTAGTCGAAGGTGAAACGCCATGCCGTTTGACTATATTCTGTTCAGATAGTTTGCCTATCACAGTCACTAAGACACTGGATGCTGATTTAGTTTACGAAAAATTCCTAGGGACGGAGCTATTCGCGGCGCCCACTGGTGGGGCTGAGAGGCTCAAAAACTGGCCAGGGTTAAAGGAATTTGACACGTTACTCGAGTTCCAAGGGGAGGGACCTAAATGGTGTTGTGGAGATATAGTTCTGTCATCTATAGCCTGGGTATCGGTAACTGCAAAAATGCGAATGGCTTGTAAGGTCCGAGCCTGGACGCCGGAGGGGAGAGGGATACACCGAAGGTATCCCTCTCTGCTGCCGTATTCTGTTAACCTGAAGGGCAAGCGACTGCAAGACACGCCCGCTTATATGGTGGGCAGAGTGTTCTCTGAGGACAAATAGAGTTTGTACCAGTGAAGTTAATGGGAAATTTGATAAATGGGGGCGTTAACAATGACTGATAAGTGTGTAATTTACATGCATCGTAATAATCCTGTAAATAATTAATGTTCGAATAATAGTTTGTGTACCACGAATTTTTATTAAGGTCTATATCATATTTTATTTTTCAACATACATACATTCATGCACTCACGCCCAATATCCCCGAAGGGGTAGACAGAGGCGCAACTAGTCCATCCACTTTTCACCGTGCGTCTTCTGTCCCATGATGTAATAGGGGTTGACCCTATCGCCATATCGAGCACAAATTCCAGACTCCGGACTGATATTGCATAGAAAATCCCAATACATATTACTTTTCCCCACGTGGGGATTGAAACCGAAATGTGTCAATTTTGATACAATTACGCCACCAAGGCAGTTCAAGTAAATGATATACTTAACACAGTCAGTCTGCCCCTCTACTGTCTCTCCAGCTATCTTAAATCGTAACAGTAAACTAATTTCTAGAATGATGTTAATACAACCATACAAATAGTCGTAGACTTGCTATTTCAAAACACAGAATAATACAATTTTGATATTTTATTCGATTCTATTTAAATGAATAAGAACTACAACAATAACATAATTATAATTCACGGTCATTAAAATATCTAAATATGCCAGGGCTAAATAATGTTGCCCCACGAAAATAAAAATACTGCGCCGTACTTACCGTCATTGCCTGGGGGGCACTGACACTGGAAGAGTCCCGAGTCCAGCGCGAGACATGTGCCGTTATGACAAGGTGATGAGGCGCACGCAGAGTCTGACGCAGCGGGAGCGCAGCGCCAAGTAGTGCCTTGCTCCACGCACTCCTATCAAAATGGAATATGCTCGAAAACTAGTACTCGTATATTTGCATTTAAACATGAAGTACAGATGAGGGTTAAAAATAATAAAATAAAAATCATAATTGAATCGGTCATTTCAAAAACGTCGTAAGTCACACAATTATAATTTTTCAGAAATGAATAGATACTGTTTTTTGCACAAACAAATGAGTTTTAAAGAGTTTTTGTTTTTGCTTAATTTAGTATTTGAGTGGTATAAAATTTAAATAGCGAATCACCTTTACAGTTTATTTATAAAAATATTAGAAAAAACCTGAAAGTCTGCTCTTGACTTATGTTTTTTAGCGAGAAATAGGGTTAGTGGTATGTAATTTACCCAAAACAATCGTAGTAATGAAAGTTTTTACTGCTAACTATTGAAAATTACATCTATACTTACTAATATTATAAAGCTGAAGAGTTTGTTTGTTTGAACGCGCTAATCTCAGGAACTACTGAACCGATTTTGAAAATTGTTTCACTAATAGGAAGCTACATAACTCCTGAGTGCTATAGGCTACTTTTTATCCCGGGAAAATATTTTTGTCCCGGAAAAACTTTTGCACGAGGGCGGAGCCGCGAGCACTAATAGTTTAAATATAACCTTATTAACATTTTACATGTATTAGTTTGTCATCTTTTAATATCTTTAAGATACATAGTCATATTCTCCATCATTTTAATCTGGATTATTCTCAACATTTGCAGTTGGCCAGCTAAGAATGTTGTTATAAAATGGCATATGCTCTACCAAAATACGGATAGTATTTTAGAAGAGCATAAAGTTGCTTTAAATCGTCTATTTCTTTTTTTTTTCAATTTCACGTGGTATTATTTGAAGAAGAAGAAATGTATCGACTTACGTGGTTTTTACCTAGAATACGCATCTGCCTTTAAATAACCATTTTCAGTAAAATAAGCATGTGGCTTAAGAGGTTTTTGAAATGACCGATTCAATTTCTATACAATAACTTTGGCCGCGGAATTGGGCTTACCTGATGATGAGGGCATGATGTGGCGCGACAGTCGAGCGCATGTTCGCAGGCAGGGCCGGCGTACCCCGCGCGGCACTCGCACACGGGCCCTTCGGCGCCGTCGCGACACGTGCCCCCGTTGAGACAGGGCCGGGGGCACTCCGCCCCCGCTGTCACCTCACACCTGGCGCCTGTCCATCCCGTCTCGCACTCGCAACGGAACCCGCCCGACTGGGGCACGAGCATACACGATTAGCGCTTTAGCTCAATTACGATATTACAACTTTCTAGCACATGATGTGGGCGTAAATTAACCAGTGCTGTGTAGTGCACTTTACTATATCCTATTAATATTATTAACGAGAAAGTTATAGGAAAATTTGTAAGAATGTATGTATGGATGTATGCTTCTTACTCTTTCACGCAAAAACTACTGAACGGATTTCGATGAAATTTGGCCCACGGGTAGGCTGTGTCCTGGAATAACACCTAGCCTACTTTTTGTCCCGGGAAAATATCCTACTAATATTATAAACCCGAAAGTTTGTAAGAATGTATGTAGGGATGTATGTTTGTTACTCTTTCACGCAAAAACTACAGAACGGATGTCGATGAAATTTGGCACACGGATAGATCATGTCTTGGATTCATTTACATGACTTTTATCCCGGAGAAACTTTTTAACGGGGCGGAGCTGCGGGCTAAAGCTAGATATATATAAAAGAATGTTGACTGATATATTTAGATTTTATAACAAATATAGCGAGAATGCAAAACAAAACAATAATTGAAATCGGAGATTTCTTGCAAAGTGAAGCCCATGGGACGCATCGCTGGCTTGACCACTGTGTGGTAACTAAGGCAGCAGTAGGTTCGGTAACCGAAGTGTATACCCGGCATGATGTATTTTGGTCTGACCACTTCCCCTTATTTATAAAATGCAACTTAGATATTGTAATTAAGAAATTAAATGTAAATAATCTCTCCCAAAATAAAATCTTGTGGGGAGACAGAAATCTAGAAGAAATTGATACTTATAAAGAAGCATGTCACAATAGATTGAAACTTATAGACTTTCACTATCAATTTCAAACTTGTTGTAATCAAATTTGTAATCAGTTATGTCATAGAAATATTATTGGTCAAATGTACAATGATATTATTAAAGCCATCAGTGACGCAGCCGTGATTGGTCGAGGTAGCTGCAAATGTAGGCGTAAGCCGGTTATTGTGGGCTGGAGCGAACATGTAAGACAGGCGCACACGGAGGCCAGGAAGAAGTTTATAATACGGTTGCAAAATAACAAGCCAACGTCTGGCAGTATATATAAAGATATGTGTATTGCTCGACGTATTTTCAAATCTAGGTTAAAATGGTGTCAAAAACACGAAGACCAAATAAAAAATGGATAAGCTTGCGTCACACCACACTAACAAAGACTTCCGTAGTTTTTGGAAATACACTAATAAACTAAACGAAAAATCCGGCCTTCCTGTGTGCGTCGACGGAGTTAGTAGTTCTAAAAAGATAGCGGAGCTTTTTAGGAAAAGTTTTGTTGTAGAATCACCGTTGGGACCATCTCGGTCATTGCTTAATGCTGAGGCTGGAAAGGACGTGGGAACGAAAATCAGTTCCAAAGATGTTATAAATGTTATCAAAAGTATGTCACGAGGTAAGTCTCCCGGTCACGACGGCCTCAGCATTGAACACCTCCGATATGCGGGATCCCACTTGCCGAGAGTTTTGGCGATGCTTTTTTCGTTATGTTTAAGTCATACCTACATGCCCACAGATATGATGAGGACGCTTGTAGTGCCTATTGTCAAAAACAAAACCGGTGACATATCAGACAAGAATAATTATAGGCCTATATCGTTAGCAACAGTTATCTCAAAGGTGTTTGATAGTTTGCTTAACACACAGTTAAATAAATATATTACACCTCATGACAACCAATTTGGTTTCAGATCAGGATTATCTACGGAAAGTGCTATTTTGTGTGTTAAGCAAACTGTCAAATACTACACGGATCGTGGTACGCCTGTATATGCAGCTTTTCTCAACTTGTCGAAGGCTTTTGACCTGGTTTCGTATGACATTTTGTGGAAGAAGTTGGAAGATGTTAATTTGCCTGTTGAACTGATCAACATCATTAAGTTTTGGTATGGAAACCAGGTTAATAATGTCAGATGGGCAGGTGTCTTATCCGATCCGTACCGATTGGAATGTGGGGTAAGACAGGGAGGGTTAACGTCCCCCACCCTTTTCAATCTGTACGTGAATGGGCTGATTGAGTCACTCAGTAGCCTCAGAGCAGGTTGTTATATAGACGGAGTCTGTGTTAACAACATCAGTTATGCAGATGACATGGTGTTACTGAGTGCCTCCCCATGTGGTCTGAGAAAGTTGTTGGTACTCTGTGAGAGCTATGCTGCTTCTCATGGATTACTATACAATACACGAAAAAGTGAAATCATGGTCTTTGGAGCTGATGGTAAGGCCCCTAAAAATGTACCTAATATTAGGCTTAACAACGTTCCATTACACCAGGTCGGTAAATTTAAATATTTGGGCCATATACTAGCTGCTGACCTCAGGGATTATGATGACATCGAAAGGGAGCGAAGGGCGTTATCAGTGAGGGCGAACATGTTAGCCCGCAGATTTGCGAGGTGTTCGAGGGAAGTAAAAGTTACGCTTTCCCGAGCGTACTGTACTTCGTTTTACACATGCAGCCTGTGGGCCGAGTATACGCGAAAAGCTTACAACGCCCTTCGTGTACAATATAATAACGCGTTCAGAGTGCTGTTGAGGCTGCCCCGATACTGCAGTGCATCAGGGATGTTTGCGGAGGCGCACGTAGATTGCTTTTACGCCACAATGCGTAAACGTTGTGCGTCACTGGTGCGCCGTGTGAGGGCGAGCACCAACAGCATTTTGAACATGTTTTCGAATAGGCTAGACTGTGTCTATGTGAACCACTGCTGCAGGTTGCATGCTCCGCCATGAGGAGTGCAGCATTGGACACAATTCTATTTTCAATTGTCTGTCGATTGCCTTACTAACATAAATATAAGCATTTTTTACTAACCCAAATGAGTCTTTGTAACTTGAAATAATAATAATAATAATAAAAAAAAAGTAGGTATTATAGACACACACACACACTCACACCTGTTATCCCCGAAGGGGTAGGCAGAGGCGCAACTAGTGCACCCAATTTTCGCCGTTATTCCGTCCCATGATGTGATAGGGGGCGAGCCTATCGCCATATCGGGCACAAATTCCAGACTCCGGGCTGATACTGAATAGAAATACTCATTATCACTTTGCCCGACCCGGGGATCGAACCCGAGACCTCAGCTTTGCAGTCGTACTGTAATACAACTACGCCACCGAGGCAGTCTACGTCCGACGAAAAGTGGGTGCACTAGTTGCACCTCTGCCTACCCCTTAGGGGATAACGGGCGTGAGTGTGTGTGAATAATTGTTTTTGTCTAATAAACAGTATTTCAACCCATATGTCATTGATAATTTTTCAAAAAAAATTCAAGCCATAGCTTTCATATTCGGTACATAATTTAATGGAATTTATATGTAGAAATATAGCCAACACATGTATTAAACACAAATATAAAAGTATCAATTTGCACGGTGAAATTAGGTCTGTAAGTACAACCATATTAGTTTAATTACTGTATATAATTAGTACTTTCATCTATGAAAAAGTTCACGCAGAATGCTTGCAACCTTAAATAGTGCATGAATAAACCGCAACATAGCTAACACACTAAAACAATCAGGCTACGTGCAATCAGCGTATAATGTGTATGGTCGGCAATGGAAGCGTCATGTACTCACGATGAGGTCGAGGCAGTTCTTGGCGTGCAGGCAGGGCGCGGAGGCGCAGCGCTCGGGCGGCTTGGGGTCCGCCAGTGCCTTGCCCGCAGCTAGCTCGCAGTATACGCCTAACGTCGCAACACACACATCACAGTACGCACACCACAACAACGATACGATTTGGACCACGTTCTTTTAATCATAACATGAAAACTATCCTAATATTCTGCATTAAGTATGCACGAATAATAATAATCGTACGGTCCAAATCGGAGACATGCACAACCAATGATGGAAACAAAAGAAACGGTACATTCAAGGCTCAAACGATATGAAATGCATGAGAATATCAATGGTGTATTTCTAACAAAATTCATATTATACTTATTCTTTGTCCGGAAAAGGGTTTTCACAATATCCTACACATTCAGCTATAAGATAAAGTTTATTAAAATAATCATTCACGCAAATTAGTAGTTTAAGTTTACGGCAAAAAAAAAACAAACAAACACTGACATTTATTATTTCAGAGAATAAAAAAAAACGAATTCAATATTTATCACAGCCTGTAATATGGAGATTTTATGAGAATTGTTTAGACCGATGGAAATTTTTTACACTTCAAAAGCTCATGATGTTGATACCAAGTAACATTTTTAACAACCCTGCAAATACTAGAAATGCTTTATCAATTTGTCCCCCATGCATATCCTGCGTCCGCCCCTGCTTACCTTTGTATCCGGGCGCGCACGTGCAGTTGAAGTGGTCAGAGGCGAGCGTGCACGTGGCTCCGTTGAGACAGACTCCCGCTTCACAGACCTGATCTAGGGTCGTGCAGTTGGGAGACGGTCCTGGGGCACCTGTGTGAAAATTATTGATATAAATAAAATTTTCTTATTGAGTTTTCTAGTATATCTTATGGCCCATCTTCTAATAAACTGCTTACCATAATATCCCACGTCACAGATGCAAGTTACTTGCTTGGAAATCACAACCCCGGTCACTACATTCGGCATACCTGTTTTAGAAAACACGGGTGGTATATTTTGAAGCAATATAAGCTTTCAAGTATAGGAGAAAATAATTTGATACAGTGGGCTCATGCCGGGTGCCGGGTGCGGGATGTATATCAGACATTGCCTCACCATTGAGCGAGCAGTGGCTGCGCGGCGGACAGGCGAGGTCGGCGCAGGCGGGCGGGGTGTGTGTGGGGTGCGTGTTGGGCGCGACACACAGCGGGGGCGCGAACCCCCGCGCACACACACAGCGGAAGCCGCCGCCCCCCGCCTCCTCCACGCACGCGCCGCCCGCGCCGCACGGACCCGACGCGCACGCTGACATCTGCACACACACACGCACACTATACTAAACACAAATCCACGTTTCTTACAACTAAAATTGCCTTCAACCGTTGTATTCAGATAGATTTCCCAGGTCATTGAATACCCTATATTAGCGTATAGGAAAAACCTAATTATTAAAGTACTCACTCTATGACACCGCTCGCCGGTGTAGCCCGGCTGGCAGGCGCACACAAAGCTGCCGTACGTGTCGTAGCACACGCCGTGCCCGCAGATGTTCCTGTCCTCCTCGCACTCGTTCACGTTCATCTCGCACCGGGCGCCCATGTACCCTGCGTGAAGTACTCATCGTTAACTATTCATTTCACATCTTACATTAGGATCGCGTATTTATACTTATCACCAGACGCAGTGCAGTCATATTGGGGGACCTCAACTCCCAAGCCAGTTATAGTAAATAACAACGCATCAACATCAGGGTAGTGCTACAGTTTAAACAGTTCCCTGAATGGGTGCAATAATGAATTGTTCACCAGTGCCGCTGCAGTCGCAGGTGAAGTTGTTGACGGCGTCGACGCAGTGGCCGCCGTTGAGGCACGCGCCCGTCGCTGACAAGCACTCGTCCACGTCCGTCTCGCAGTTCACGCCGGTGTAGCCTTGACAGATGACCACATTACACATCATTATTAAAAGCACTTTAATCCCTCAAAAGCTAAATACTTGAATTGGCTCAACTTTTCAGCTCGACTTTTCTCGATTATTTGAAATAAAAACATAGCACTACGCAATGCATAAATAATATGATTGTTCACTCAAAAGCCTGTTCGTGATGTGTTCGTAAACATTTTGTAATTTTATAAAAGTGCACATTACCCGGTGGACAGGCGCACACGTACGTGTCGGCGCCGGGCGGCACGCTGCAGCTGCCGTTGTTGCGACACGGGCCCGCCACGCACTGCGGGTCCAACGACTCCTCCAGCTCGCAGTTCGTTCCTATAAAACAAAATTACTTTTTAGTCTTGCAATTTCATACTCATAGGCTACAGAAATGTTAAAGAAAAGAGACACTGATCCAAAACTGCAAACGTACACAGTAACCGTACGTACAGAAACGTTAGATGGCTAATTTGAAAGTTTACCTTCTATTCATTAATGCACAAAGTTTTTTTTATATTTAACTTAAGTATAAGAAATAGTATTAACATAACAATATCCGTATTTCTAAATTCAAAATAAAAAAATAAAATTTTCAGCAACCCACTCTCATCTTCTGGAGCTTCTTCTGCACAAACCTCTTCCCATATTGTGGGTGATCATGACCGTTTGAGATCACTTACCGTCAGATGCCACCCTTGTTCGTTTGCCAAACTATGCTATACAATTGGAAATCATCTCTACGTGTGTAACGTGATGTAATTCTATAAAAAGCGGTAGAATTATGCGTGAAAGATCAAATAAATCTTTACACAATCAGATAACTTAGAAAGAACCGAGTCATTCAATAACTATTACGAATGTTACGTGAATCGCGACAAATAACTTGCGTTTACTTTAGGCGTGCCACAAGCTATCGACAATTTCCGTAAAAAAACAAGTAACATATTAATGTGAAGTGTGCCTTGATTAACAATTGTCTAAATATTTGTTGCTTAAATTTAGTTGTTGTAAAATGTAAATAATTTAAAAATTATTCAATGGGTTAATGCGACACTCATAGTACTGAGCACGTCGATACCAGACAATAAACAAATCAGCCGATCATGCAAAACTTTGTCTCGATATGGTAATCGATGACCGCTAAGGCACGCCAGCTATGCGGACTTTTCGGAAATAATGGCTACAAAATTAGGTTAAAAAGCCGTTCGTATGACGCGGGCCTTATTAGGTCGATTGTTGCAGTTGTGCGAAACGAATTAATGGCTCTATTAGTTAGTAAGGTGCGTGATGGACTGTATTCGTATACGTAACGTTACACGAATCTGAGAAATGCGTAGACCGCGTACTTACTAGTGACTGTTTAGGATTAGTAAAAATGCCCTTAGACAAAAAGAACGGACAGGTAGTGCTTTCCTTTATATTTTGTTAATATTCTCAAAAAAGTGTGCGTTTAAAGTACACTTACCGCTGTTTTTAAACAAACTGTTTCAATCGTTTTTTCAATCCAACGCGAAATTTTTCCAAAGAACAAAATGTATTTTTCACGTGCTTACAAATAACGTAGATATTTTGATTGATTTAAGCTCGAGTACAAGACTGACCGTGGTAGTGCGGCGTGCAGTGGCAGGTATAGTCGCCGCGCGCGTCCTCCACACAGCGGCCGGCGTGCAGGCAGGGCGCGGAGGCGCACGGGTCGCCCGCGTCCACCTCGCAGTTGTTGAACACGGCCGCTGCTGTACTAGTTGTAGAGACTGACCGTGGTAGTGCGGCGTGCAGTGGCAGGTGTAGTCGCCGCGCGCGTCCTCCACACAGCGGCCGGCGTGCAGGCAGGGCGCGGAGGCGCACGGGTCGCCCGCGTCCACCTCGCAGTTGTTGAACACGGCCGCTGCTGTACTAGTTGTAGAGACTGACCGTGGTAGTGCGGCGTGCAGTGGCAGGTGTAGTCGCCGCGCGCGTCCTCCACACAGCGGCCGGCGTGCAGGCAGGGCGCGGAGGCGCACGGGTCGCCCGCGTCCACCTCGCAGTTGTTGAACACGGCCGCTGCTGTACTAGTTGTAGAGACTGACCGTGGTAGTGCGGCGTGCAGTGGCAGGTGTAGTCGCCGCGCGCGTCCTCCACACAGCGGCCGGCGTGCAGGCAGGGCGCGGAGGCGCACGGGTCGCCCGCGTCCACCTCGCAGTTGTTGAACACGGCCGCTGCTGTACTAGTTGTAGAGACTGACCGTGGTAGTGCGGCGTGCAGTGGCAGGTGTAGTCGCCGCGCGCGTCCTCCACACAGCGGCCGGCGTGCAGGCAGGGCGCGGAGGCGCACGGGTCGCCCGCGTCCACCTCGCAGTTGTTGAACACGGCCGCTGCTGTACTAGTTGTAGAGACTGACCGTGGTAGTGCGGCGTGCAGTGGCAGGTGTAGTCGCCGCGCGCGTCCTCCACACAGCGGCCGGCGTGCAGGCAGGGCGCGGAGGCGCACGGGTCGCCCGCGTCCACCTCGCAGTTGTTGAACACGGCCGCTGCTGTACTAGTTGTAGAGACTGACCGTGGTAGTGCGGCGTGCAGTGGCAGGTGTAGTCGCCGCGCGCGTCCTCCACACAGCGGCCGGCGTGCAGGCAGGGCGCGGAGGCGCACGGGTCGCCCGCGTCCACCTCGCAGTTGTTGAACACGGCCGCTGCTGTACTAGTTGTAGAGACTGACCGTGGTAGTGCGGCGTGCAGTGGCAGGTGTAGTCGCCGCGCGCGTCCTCCACACAGCGGCCGGCGTGCAGGCAGGGCGCGGAGGCGCACGGGTCGCCCGCGTCCACCTCGCAGTTGTTGAACACGGCCGCTGCTGTACTAGTTGTAGAGACTGACCGTGGTAGTGCGGCGTGCAGTGGCAGGTGTAGTCGCCGCGCGCGTCCTCCACACAGCGGCCGGCGTGCAGGCAGGGCGCGGAGGCGCACGGGTCGCCCGCGTCCACCTCGCAGTTGTTGAACACGGCCGCTGCTGTACTAGTTGTAGAGACTGACCGTGGTAGTGCGGCGTGCAGTGGCAGGTGTAGTCGCCGCGCGCGTCCTCCACACAGCGGCCGGCGTGCAGGCAGGGCGCGGAGGCGCACGGGTCGCCCGCGTCCACCTCGCAGTTGTTGAACACGGCCGCTGCTGTACTAGTTGTAGAGACTGACCGTGGTAGTGCGGCGTGCAGTGGCAGGTGTAGTCGCCGCGCGCGTCCTCCACACAGCGGCCGGCGTGCAGGCAGGGCGCGGAGGCGCACGGGTCGCCCGCGTCCACCTCGCAGTTGTTGAACACGGCCGCTGCTGTACTAGTTGTAGAGACTGACCGTGGTAGTGCGGCGTGCAGTGGCAGGTGTAGTCGCCGTGCGCGTCCTCCACACAGCGGCCGGCGTGCAGGCAGGGCGCGGAGGCGCACGGGTCGCCCGCGTCCACCTCGCAGTTGTTGAACACGGCCGCTGCTGTACTAGTTGTAGAGACTGACCGTGGTAGTGCGGCGTGCAGTGGCAGGTGTAGTCGCCGCGCGCGTCCTCCACACAGCGGCCGGCGTGCAGGCAGGGCGCGGAGGCGCACGGGTCGCCCGCGTCCACCTCGCAGTTGTTGAACACGGCCGCTGCTGTACTAGTTGTAGAGACTGACCGTGGTAGTGCGGCGTGCAGTGGCAGGTGTAGTCGCCGCGCGCGTCCTCCACACAGCGGCCGGCGTGCAGGCAGGGCGCGGAGGCGCACGGGTCGCCCGCGTCCACCTCGCAGTTGTTGAACACGGCCGCTGCTGTACTAGTTGTAGAGACTGACCGTGGTAGTGCGGCGTGCAGTGGCAGGTGTAGTCGCCGCGCGCGTCCTCCACACAGCGGCCGGCGTGCAGGCAGGGCGCGGAGGCGCACGGGTCGCCCGCGTCCACCTCGCAGTTGTTGAACACGGCCGCTGCTGTACTAGTTGTAGAGACTGACCGTGGTAGTGCGGCGTGCAGTGGCAGGTGTAGTCGCCGCGCGCGTCCTCCACACAGCGGCCGGCGTGCAGGCAGGGCGCGGAGGCGCACGGGTCGCCCGCGTCCACCTCGCAGTTGTTGAACACGGCCGCTGCTGTACTAGTTGTAGAGACTGACCGTGGTAGTGCGGCGTGCAGTGGCAGGTGTAGTCGCCGCGCGCGTCCTCCACACAGCGGCCGGCGTGCAGGCAGGGCGCGGAGGCGCACGGGTCGCCCGCGTCCACCTCGCAGTTGTTGCCCGTGTAGCGCGCCGTGCAGTGGCACTCGTACCTGTACGCATCACTGTTACCTATTCACGTTTGCACAAACGCTAAACTATTACATATTACGGGGAGCTACCATCAAAACACGACAGATGAAATCACCAGCTAAATGTCTAATCCTACTAATATTATAAACGCGAAAGTTTGTAAGAATGTATGGATGTCTGGATGTTTGTTCCTCTGTCACGCAATAACTAGTGATCGGATTTCGATGAAATTTGGCACACGGGTAGATCATATCCTGAACTAACACAGAGGCTACTTTTTATCCCGGGAAAATATATACCGGGACTTTTATACCGAAAAAACTTTTTGGCGCGGGCGGAGCCGCAGAAAAAAGGTAGTAGGCTATACATAATATTCACTGAGAATTTAACGAATATATCTCCAAAAAGAGATGAATAGAACTTGGGTATCAAAAATGATTAGTGTTCACCTGTCATGTCTGGAAATGCAGGTTCCATGTCTCATGCAAGGCTCGTTGTAGCAGTGGTCTTTTGGGGGTATCCTAAGCACGTCCTTTCTGTCTATACCTGAAACAAATAAACATATTTTTTTATTTACAATGCATAAATAACATAATAGAACCTAAGTTTTACGGAATGGAAATCAAGAAATGTTGGTTTGTATGGAAGGTCAAAAAGGGTAAGAAATGACAGTCTGTTGGTGCTTAGTCAACCTTTATGAGAGGCAATGTAGGGCTAATTGAGTAGATAAACGAGTTTTGCAGCAAATCACGAAACCCAGGACATTAGAATTCTTATCAAGGAAACGGGCGTCTTCCATGCGCATCATAGCGAAGGGTAATCATCTCTGGTCCCTACTTCGCTTACCGCCAGGTGTACTAGGGCCACTTTGCCGCGCATCTATACAAAAATGCAACATACAATCGTCAGTGGTAAGCGGGCAGTGTCCGAACACGACGTTCCTGAGCTGCGTGCCGGCCGCGTGGAACTCCAGCTGCGGCCCCTCATGGATACAGCCGCTGAGCTGGTTGCCGACCAGCACCACCGCGCCGCCTGCCTCCAGCGCCCCGGGGGACAGCAGCTCCGGGTTCCATGTCACGTTCGATATCACCTGCGGAAGAATGAAAGTATTGTTTTAATAACGGTATATTAAAGGTATAAATTAACAGGACACGAAAGTGGCTAATCATGTGGATTTATGTATATCTCAATTCTCTATTTATCTAATGAGGAAGCAACAAACGTCATATATTTAGATTGTACGATAAATGCTGGTAGCACAGCTTTACTTCCATATCTTTAAATCGGTAAGTAGGTAGAGATGAAAATACTAATTTTTTTTATTGCATGGAATGACGAGACGAGCATGCCCTTCACCTGATGGTAAGTAGAGGTGATCATTAAACATTATAACCATTAATTTCGTTCATTAAAAAAAAATGACAGTGAATATTATAAACTACTATTGCAATATCCATTAAACGTTTTAACTAATGAATTGAGTACGAACTACGGAGGCAGTTAACGCCATCTACCAATTTGTCATTCAACTAAAATTGATAACCATTTATCTATCATAGAAAAATGGTAATAACGCCATCTATGAGTTTCTCATTAAATTAAAATATTATCTTTAGCTACGAGTTAAATAATGACTCGTCGTGATTAATGATTGGTTGTTTGAGTTGATAGGACTTTGGTCCTTAAATGTATGTATCCTGTATTAAAACGCAGCTAATATTGCTTGGTCAAACGTGTTCATAGCAATTAATGTACTGAGAGTTTATACGAATATGGTCCTTAAAATGTCTGTTTACTGTATCACAACGTAGCTAATATTGCTTGACCAAGTTATTCATAGCAATTAACGTATGTAATAACAAAACCGTAAATAAACAGTTAACTGATCGATTGCCGCGTATTTTGTATCCACGAATTATGGTGTTATTTTTCTTTCTAGTGATAAAAGTGTTGCTAACGAATAATTATGTTGAGACGTAGCTATGCAGTGATTTGGAACTATTGTAAAAAAAATTATATGATCAATACTTTAACTCTACTTATAAAAATCACAAGTAGCAATTCTACTTGTGATTTTTGTAAAAAGAATTTGTCGTATAAATTTACAACAACAAACTGTGGATTCATTTAAAGTTAAACCATGTATCGGTGTATTGTGTACAGTGAATTTATTGGTTCTTTGTCGTCGATGTATCAAAATCAGCGTGTATCCTTGCATGATAATTGATAACAGTGATTGTGGTTCAGGGACTATAGTAATACTTTCTTGTTTAATATTTTTCGGTTATTCTTTCCGCAGTCGGGTTTTAGTTACTTATTTTTTATTCCACACTTTTTAGTATTTCATGAACAACAAAACATTTGTTATGTTAAGCGTTGGTCTATCTGTTGGTATTTTATTTACTAAATTGTGGATATTTGATTAATTATATACCTAGATAGACACTGAACGTTTCAAACGCGTCAAAAAAAAATAGAGGCGAACTGTTCCCCACTAAATGAGTTAAAGTGAATAATTTTGTGTCGTTTTTCTACTCATAAGCAGTTATAATTTTAACTATTAATTTAACACGTTATTTAATTTTAGCAATTTATTAATAACCATTAATAATTTTTAACCGATAATCACATCACTAATGGTAAGCGATACGACGACCCATAAACAGTAGAAACACCATCCAGCACCTTGAGTTACGAAGTACTGTGTGGCATTACACTGCGCTCTTCATCCTGAGACATGAGATGTTAGGTCTCATTATGTTCTGTAGTTATACTGGCTACAATGCCCTTCAAAATTCTATTATTATTTAGTTCGTTGTGATTGGGAGCGGGCCTCGTACAATGCCAAAAACTCACGTATCTCATATTCAAATCGAGAAATACAAAAATTTTGACTAAAAGGTGGTAGGTAGGTCTCTCAAATGTAAGAGTCCGTTTGGGTGGGTACCACCGCAATGTCTATTTCTACCGCGAAGCAGCAGTGTGCATGCACTGCTGTGTTTCGGTTTGAAGGACATTGTACAGTGTAACTACTGGACATAATGAGACTTAAAATCTTATGTCTCAGAATGACGAGCGCAGTGGAATGCCACACTGTACTTTGTTACTCAAGGTGTTAAATAGTGTTGCTACTGTTTATGGGTAGTCTTATAGCTTACCATTAGGCGAATGGATTGCTCGTCTCATCATTCTAAGCCATAAAAAACACGGTCTGGATAGCAGCAGTTTCACAGGATAAGTGTGTTAATACGACGCTGATCTGATACCTTAATTCAATACGGATTTTCCAAAATAGGCAATAAAAAATATCTCCGGTTTAAAAGTACAACAATACGATGTCAGCATCAGCTAAGGCCGTATTGCTGTTGCTAAAAGATTAGTCCGCAGTCGGAGGCATTTGCTCCTTCCGAGATTTTGTTACTTATATCACCAACCAAATTATGAGAAATGAGCGTGTTATGCCTCTGACAGTGTTTGTAAACACTGGCAACTAAGATTATTTAAAACCAAAGAGAAATATTCAAATTAAAATCTTGTTTCTTTCTTTTCAATTCTTCAATAAATTGTATAAAGATGGCAGGCAGATTTTGACGCAGTAGGGTTTTTGTTTTTTTTTTTAATATTTTATATGATGTGTTACAGGTTCTTAATTTTAATCCGAAATATTGGAACCGGATCCGGTAAAAATGCCGGCTAAATGATGCCGGATCCGCCGGATTACCGGATCCATTTTTCCGGATATTAATCTCTAAACCAGTCACATAAGTAGCTGAACAAATTCAAAACTTTAAACTGCCTATACACTTTTGTGTTCTTAACCAATTGTATTTTCTCTTTACAATAATAAAATGCAAGGGATTTACTTTACTTCACATAAAAAGAAATATGAGTATTAATTAAACTTAACGCGTTTATGCGATTTGAAATTTTGAGTTTGTTCAGCTACTTATGTGGCTGACTGTACCTATCATATTGATTGAGAGTTTAAAAACATGGTGGGGAAGGAAAATCAAGCTTTCAAAGTCATCACGTTCAATTGGAAGGTTGTGTAGGTGAATGTCATATGGTTTCCTCGTGGTTAATGTGAAATAGTACGTTAAAAGGAAATTACAAAAGAAAATCAACGGTTAATAACAACAAACCTTACCTGTACAATGTCTATAAAAACCGTCTGTATGTAATAGCTTATTATCGCTTTATATACGGTCAATGTCTTGTGTCATTACTAGAAATCCAATGCCAGTTCTCAATTTTTTTCCTAAAGATTTACCGCGACTCTTTTAGCATTTTAATAAAGCGGTACCTACGGATTATAATTTACCACCAGAATAACCAGTTGCACTAACTATCTTCTTAAAATCTCTTACTTGTGTATCTCGGTCCACCTCAAGCAGCAGCGAAGGCGGATTGGGCTTGTATCTGAGCGCGACCCAGTGCCACCTATTGTCGAGGGTCTCCTTGGGCAGGCCGACCTCGCGGTGTGGCTGCATGGGTCGTGCCCACGAGACCACCACCTGCTCGAACAGCGCCGTCACGTGGAGCGTGTACCCCTCGAACCGCTGTGAGAACAGCTCGCCACCTGGAATACACCAAGTATTGATGTAATTCAATTGTGAATATATTGATCTATAGGAGTTTTTAAGAAGTTCAATGCACGGTCTTTTAACAGACTTCATGTACAACGTTTGTAAAAGTAAATTATTGATCAGTTTAATTCCGCGTGGCTTTTTACGTAAATTGGGACTTATATTAGGAATTCTAATATTTAATGATAAAACATAGATTGAAATGAATGACATGAATATGATTAAGAAATATTAATAAACATGCAATAACTGGCAACCACAAAACTAAGTACAGGCAAGCCTACTTTAGTATTAACAATACAATACATGCTAAATTGAAATTTCTAAAGTCAAATGTAAAAATTTTGTAAACATAGAAGTTGTTAAGGTATTATAAAAGACTAGCTTTTGCCAGCGGCTCCACCCACGTTAAAAAGTTTTTCCGGGATAAAAGTCCCGGATTATATTTTCTCAGGATAGAAAGTAGCCTATGTGTTAATCCAGGACATGAGCTGACTGTGTGCCAAATTTCATCGAAATCCGTTAAGATGTTTTTGCGTGAAACAGTAAAACATCCATCCATAGAAAGAAAGAAAGAAAGAAACATTTATTCGCACAATATACTGGGACGCACACAAACAATTAACAAAAAAGGACTTAATACATATTACACAAAGCACGTGGGCAACGTGCATCCCATGATACTGTCGAAAAGGATCCAGTTCAGCATAAAATGCCAGGCAAGGTGTACCTGGCGCTGGTTTTCAACTGGAACCCTCACTTCGTGGTTAGTGACTCACGGATTGATTATATTATATAAATAAGAATAAATAGACAAACAAAATAGTGGGAAAAGGAAGCAAATAAATACTATGAATAAATAAATAGTTAAGAGTTAAGTATGAATAATAATACTTATATATTATAGGCATACGATGCGCCTCTGCTACGCCGCAAATGGCGCCGTAGCCCGTAGTGGTATTCGTCAGTTCATCGTTTGTAGTACAACAGGCGAGACATGTGGCGCAGCGGCAACGAGTGCCCGGAAATAAATAATAATTTAATTAAAACTAAGGAAATACGAAACGGCTATAGACTTATCGGGTAGCGGGCGGCGCAGGGCGCTCACTCCGCTTGATTAGCAGCCAGCCATCAATAACATCCGTGCAGAAAATATTATAATAGTGAGAAAAGCGTAATAGTTTTGTGTGCAATGATGTAAGTACATACTTGATTTAATTATATGTAATATAGCCGTGGACAGTACGTGAAAAAAAAAAAAAAAAAAAACTCTTAGCTATTTACATTTTTTTTTTCCGGTGTGTTTCTTATGAATACACAATACCAAAGTGATACTCAACGTTGAATTCAGGCAAGTCATAGTGTTACTACAGACGCCAGGGGACTAAAAATAAGCGAGAAGGCCATACCAAACAGGTAGGCACCATAATTATACCATCTCTTTACGACCGCCATGTTGAAATATAATTAGATTCTCATAATATGTACCTATTGCGCTGACAAAACAACTGGTAGACCTATCTGTACAATGTATGATTATACTTAGCTGATATTTAATTATCCACCGCCTTTCATTTCAGGCCTCCATCCAAGTGGACGAAAAATTAAGTATACCTACCCACTTGAAGCTCAGCAGAGAATAATAAATAAATGGCAAGCTGATTGCAGGTGACCACACATAAACACACACACACATAAATTCAGAAATATATTTTATGCGCACCCACGTTATAATATTATATAATTTAATCATCCATACATCCATTCTTACAAACTTTCGCATTTATAATATTAGTAGGATGGTGGAAAGTGCTCATGGTGTGACGGTAGTGCGTGGCGAGTGGTGAGTCACGAGGGATTCAAATCCAGAGGAAAATAATGTAATGGTCTGCTGCATACAGCATGATCATTAGAGTCAGCATCAAACTGTGACGAGATGTATCATTGCTAAGATAGTACCGACTTGATTTATGGCATGGTTATAGAAAAATCTGCTGTCACTAACAACTGTTAAATTCTTGGTAATGTAAGGGAAGAAGGCGCGGAGTGAGCTAAAACAACAAATATTTTATGTGAGGTACAAGAGCGGCTCACGTAACAAAACGCGGGTTCAATTAGCCAGTCAAGTTGAACGTACGCGATGTGTTTGTATACAATGTGTAAGTCAATGCAAATGAGTAGAAGAAAATTATTATATTATTCTTAACACAGAGGAGACTGAATGAATGTGTATTAGTAGGAAGGTGAACGCTAGCACCGAACCGTGATGACTGAAAGGAACGTGCATATCCTTCAATGTATATCACATAATATGAGACTTGACCCCCATTTTGCTGAAAGGGAATAATTTATGACATTACTATACCATACCATACCAGGCCTGTATTAAATACTGCCCACTGTTGAGCACGGGCTTCCTCTACTACTGAGAGGGGTTAGGCCTTAGTCCACTACGCTAGCCTAGTGCGGGTTGACCTCAGAGTAAGAATATACCTATAGAGAGCGCGTATGCAAGTGGGAACAATAGGCACGGGTGGGAACATCGTCCTGCGCCGGCCGCAAGCGCTTGTAGTCACTCGAGTAGGAACGGCTTGAGCACACGCGAGTGAGATCTATGCGAATATTCGATTATTAATACTGCAAAATGGTTAAATGTTCTGTGGAATCTTGTAAAAACGACACTCGGAAACACACTTAACAGAATTCTAATATCACGTTTCACAGGCAAGCCATATTTCAGAATATTTTTAGGTAAAATTGAAATTACGCGTCGCGGTATGAAAGACGCTCGGGAGGCGAACACTTGTACCCACCGCACTGCCCCGCATCCCGCTTTTTCGATAGTGATGTTACGCGTCGATACCAGAATCGATGTAATATTTTCATATTATAGCATACGTATTTATTACTATCGAAGGCGATGCTTAATATAATGTAGCTTAGGTAACTGTTTTTGTCTGTGTGTGATTTTTAAGCCAATTAATAATTGCGTTTTTGTTTATGAAATGAAAGAAATAATTACTGTTCCTAAAAATTGACTGATTACGATAATATTTTTAAGCTATTGCATAGCTTCTATCGCGGGTCTTGACAGTATAAGTCGGCAATCATTAAGATATATTTCTTTGTCATTTTTTTAACATTGGTAATAAATATTTCAAAAACTAGACGTGACTATTTTAGGCTTGGGGAGACTAGCTAAGAAATCCATGGTGCGATGCTCGGTTTATATCCATTGGTTCAATTATAATGGATATCCATTAATATTATTGGTTCTTAATGCTTGTAAAAACTGCTCTTGAGGTACCGTGTTTATAAATCATTCCACATGGCACTACACCAATTCGCAGCATAGCTTTTATCTATATTAACGCAATACTCTTAAAATTACTCACAAGGCCATATTTTGTAGAACCACAATTTTTTAACAACCATATGTACCGCGCCGCCGGACCTGTACTTATCGATAACTGTTGCGTTGGTGCTGCTCGCGTGCCCATCCCTAGCAGTCGCCAACATTTCTATATAAGTAGCTATAGTTCACCTGCCTACGCTGGGTAGTTGGCGCACGATGCGATATTAGCCCTCTATAGGTATATACTTACTCTGAGGGGTTGACAGACGTCACATACCCTCGAGATTCTTATGGGAGTTCACACGTATGTAGGTTTCCTCACGATGTTTTCCTTCACCGTTAAAGCGAACGATATTTCGCTCCTTTAGGATGAAAACGACAGAATTCAAAAATATTGAAATTTGGGTTATCGCCATAAAATTAATTAAAACAAAGTACTCAATACAACAGTAGTTCAAACACAGCCATATTCAAGCAGGAAAAGGAAGAAGCTGTTATATCGATCCCTTTTTTATTATATTTTTATCAATAAGGAACTAGTTTTTAGTCATTTAAAAATGACAACTCAATTTTCTATTTTTAGAACTGTGTCGTTTTCGTTCTAAAAGTGCGATTTGACGAACAATACACACGTACTTCGAAAAGTCAGAGGAGTGTGCCTTGGGTTTTGAACTTCCGGACTTTGTCTTGGCAGACCGTTCCATTCCCAACTAGGCTATCGTCCACATCGTAAACTACTACATACTAAATTATTGACAATTTTATAACAATAATTTAGTATAAATCACGGCCATAGGTATCTGGTTTAAATCTAACACGCACGAGCCAAGAACTCTTGAGGTAAAATGAATTCTTTTGCTTGCAAGTAACTGTTTGAAGTAAACGGCACGAAATAACTGTACAAATGTAGTTTTCTTTTTTTCAACTGGCAGATAAGAAGTGGGTTATTGTTACAAGATATTTTTAGGCACGGATTTATTTTTATTCTGATCCGGTACAACGACTTCACTGCATCTGATGTTGAATGCAATGTGGTCCACATAAAAATAAAAAGACATTGTATCTTTCAATGAAAGTCACAAAAATACTGGTTTGGGATATGGTTGACAGAACGTCAATCGTCAGAACGAGGTATGACGGCTATCCACTGTTCTATTTAGTCGTGTGCAAAATCTATACTAATATTATAAAGGTGAAGAGTTTGTTTGTTTGAACGCGCTAATCTCAAGAACTACTGAACCGATTTTGAAAATTGTTTCACTAATAGGAAGCTACATAACTCCTGAGTGCTATAGGCTACTTTTTATCCCGGGAAAATATTTTTGTCCCGGAAAAACTTTTTCACGCGGACAGAGCCGCGAGCACTACTAGTATAATATAAAGTTCCTTCTCAACTGTAAAAGAATTGACGGTATATCACATCGTGACTATGAATATAAGATATATGGTTGATGAAACCCGGAAGGCTGCACCTGTGGCGCCATCATTGCCTGAACTTGGTTAATGGACGGGAAAGTGGGCTTTCAACACAATTCTCACGGTGCTACGTTGTAATGAGTCTTCCTATGCTATGCGGCATGATATGTATAACGACTTTCCAAACAAAACACTAAATAGAATGATAGTCATGCATTTCTTAAACATTATCATTCTTCATAGTATGCAAAGAACTGAATGGACCATCTAGGTATTGGAAAATAGTAACTAAAGAAAGATTGTTTGAAGAGGAGGCAAATAAACATCAATTACATCAGAATTAGTTATATACCACAAGCTGTAATCAATGTCTATTTTGGTTACAAAGGAGTAGGAAGACATGGTACAAGCTGCTAGCGTACTAAAAATGAATGAATAAATACCAGTCGCGTTACACGCTGAGTCCGAGTCTGCAGTCAATGAGAACGTGATACACAAACATTATTTTACAATATCTCTAAGATACACACATGAAAATAAATAAATAAAGTCGTACAAATAAAGAATGGAAACCAAAATCAGGAATCGCAACATTATTATTGCCGCCAAGTACTATCGTGTTGCACTAGTCAGTGTAGAGGCTATTATAATATGGTTGTTGGTGTAGTTACAAAATAAAAAAATACTTGTGATATTTTTGGTTAGGCACCTATAGAGTGACTTGCTACTCGTTAAAAGGTTATTTATTACGTATTACGTGCAAAAACCGAGACGTAAATAAATATTTCCAATGCAGCTTCCATTCATTATTAGTAAAAATGATAATGTTGATATTACTCAAATCACAAATGAATGTATTATGAAAGTGTATGAATAATCTTAAAACAACACTTCCTCGTTTTTCAACAATTCTTCCTTTCTTCGTAATCATTAAACCACTAAAATACAGTAAGTATTCATTGGCCACATTTCACTGAAATCACTAAAAGCTTTGGATCGTGTATTGAGCACCGGTCCACCATATGGACCCGCACCAGTAGGCCTGTTGCCAAACAACAACGCACCGCGTACCTAACGCACGCGTGCATAATTGTTAATGTGCACCGCCTTTCTCTCAGATAACATGATGCAAATCAATCGATGGACCAGTGAGACGCCGCGCCAACGTGCCCTCAATGTTGCCAACACATCCATTAAAACATACATACAAACCTACAACACATGTTATCAATTTACATTACTTTAAACGCAACAATAAAGACTGTGACAGAGAAAACATAAACACACACGCACGTGCGCGCCTTTTACCCCCGAAGGGGTAGACAGAGGCGCAACCAGTGCACCCACTTTTCGCCGTACGTATTCCGTCCCATGATGGGGAGCGAGCCCGTCGCCGATTTTTAACACGCTTTTATTAGCTTCAGAGGTAGGTATGTGTCTATGTAACGGAAACTTTGAACATGATATTGACCCCCTTCAAAACGTCGGATTAAATCGAAATTTGGCATACTTATCGACAATCGATGACAATTCAATATTTTAAACTAAAAGCACGCTTTTATAGAAAATCCAAATAAAAAACGAATAAATAATAATTTGTTTATTTTTAGTGACAGTCGAATTACAACTAAACTGGCTACTCTTATGTGCAAAAAATTCTACCGAAGCCGTCGCGTGTGTAATCTCGGTTCATGTGATTGCGAAACTAGTGTGCAATATTATGATCACTCCAAATACCAACGGATGAACGAAGGGAAGGAGATTTTATGCAATGTGGGTAACATACTACTTAAGGAGTAATTATGCTCAAAAAAGGATATTTTACACATACGAATGAATGGAAAGAATGAATATTTGCAGGAAAGGTATAATATGAATTATATAATATGCCAATTCTTAACGCAAAGTGCTTTTAAGGTATATGGACGAACAAAATTTTACTGAAAAAGGACATAATTATATCCAAAACCAGACTCAGATTTACCGGGTGAATACTATTAAATTCGGAGCTGGCAACCCGCCGGGGCGGTTGATGGTGCAGCGGAGAGTGGAAGCGGCGAGGATTCAGTTTCCTTTACAATACAGACATAATAGCTGCACATAAATTAATGATAAGGCCATGGGTAATGTCAGTGAAGTACTTCATTAATGGTAGAAAATTGCCTTAACATGATTCGTATGTCTCAAGCGAATGAAATGCAGTCCCTTGCACAGCTTTGCAATAGAAAATTTTTGGGTACGTTTACGTTAGAGCTAAGTAAGTAGCTTAGCATAGACGAGCTCCTAGAGTATTTCCTCATTCAGTGATTTAAGAATTGTAAGTTTATTTACCAGAATACATTAATAAGTATAACAATTAAGTCCATATTGAGTAGTAGGGTTCTGAATACAAGAATTTAATAAAAAAATTACATGACCTTCATTAATTAGGCAACGAATGTGTACATTTTTGAAACTATTCGAATTACACTTCGTTTTCTGGACCTTGAAACTGTTGCGCATACAATTTAATATAATATGTATAAATATAGGTCGATTACCTAAAGCTGGCGAGTACAATACAACACATGAGGCGCATGTGTAGTCTGTGAATCAACACATGTCATTCGTCACGGAAAGATGTTATACTGCGAGTACGCATCGTCAAAGTAAAGAATATACTTAGCATCTTGTTTTGTTTTCAAATTGCATTTGTAATAAGAAAACAAACATTTTAGTTGGCAGGCATCTATCTCATTCTGTCAATCAATAGCCCAGCAACCAGTCCAGATAGATCCCAACCATAATCCCAAATATTCCCCATCTACTCTGCAATAGTCCTTGCATTTTGCAGGAGCTGTCTTTGGCTGTACTTGCCCTATAAATGCAGACAGAGACAGTGTACATGTAGCAACGTTACAGTATCTCGACTATACATATATTAAAATATTTTTAATCTACGTGTTGTCTGTATCCCCACGCAAGCCTTCCAAAAGGACTGGCTTTCGTGCCGTGATTTTCTACATGAAAGGTACAACAATAATATATATACTTTTTAAAATATTGTGTAAAATTGTACTGATGTTGAGTACTGTAAAGTGTGAACCTGTCAGCTTAGTTAACTAAAGTAAACTTGTATTTCTAGCAAACGTCACATCATAATACTTGTCAGACTAAATAATGTATTTTTTTTATTACATCGAATGACGAGACGAGCATGCCGTTCGCCTGATGGTAAGCGATACGACCACTCAAAAACAGTAGCAACACCATCCAGCAACTTGAGTTACGAAGTACTGTGTGGCATTCCACTGCGCTCGTCATTCTGAGACATAAGATGTTAGATCTCATTATGTCCAGTAGTTACACTGCCTAAGCGATACGACCACCCGTAACCAGTAGCAACACTATCCAGCAACTTGAGTTACGAAGTACTGTGTGGCATTCCTCTGCGCTCGTCATCCTGAGACATAAGATGTTAAGTCTCATTATGTTCAGTAGTTACACTGGCTACAATGTCCTTTAAACCGAAACACAACAGTGGATTCACACTGCTGTTTGGCGGTAGAAAGACGTTGCGGTGGTACCCAGCCAAATGAACTCTTACATATGAGAGACCTACCACCAGTGTTATAACGGTTATGGTAAAATCAATCTTAGTAATGTAAGATTGCTGACCGAGAAATAAGGAAGAGGCGCACGTCAGGAACGCGACGCCCGCCTTTGTCACCAGTGGCGCGCGCGTTGGTGACCCTAGCTCTCAATGTATCTAGTAGGTTTAAAGCAGCGAGCATACAACCTCTCGTTATTTTACAGAGAGTAGTACTCATAACATAATGGAACGTTGTTTATGCGTTCCAAACATCCTTAGAGATTCTAAATTGATTGACAACCAGTTTTTATAACTGCACAAGACGTAGGGTTCACGGTCAAATAAAGCGCATAATAATTATGCGCACGGCAAAAATTGATAATTTTATGATTTATTCCAGTGGCGAAGAAGAGTGCCCTGGCAAAACCCTTGCAGGTATGGCAGGGGCGAGCTGACAAAAAGCCGCGTGCAGTAGCGACCCACAAGAATTGGTCAGCAGACATCAAACAGCGTGTCGCAAGATATTTGGCGAGAGCGCTCGGCGTCTGATGTTTTTTGCAACTCGATTACGCGAACTTCGATGTAATTGGCCGCGTGGTTGCGGAAAATCTTTGCTGATGATGCATGCATTAGTTGAAATGATTACTGCGTCGAAATATTGTGTAATAACAAAGCATAGCTAGATTAACTAAGATACACGAATATACAATCTCGACAGATCGTCAGGCTATTTCTACCACATTATGTTTGTGATAAAAGGTATGAGGCGAGGGTATCTTAACATCAGGCACACTGCTTGGGCTACTTAATTAGAATGTTCATCGTGAGAGTTCCCTTGATATTACTCCATGTTTTAATAAGTAATTCCACAAATAGATAAACAATTTCATTCAAAATCAACTCTCTTGCAATTTTTGTTACCTTTACATTCACTCCCTCAGCGCTAGAGACAGCTGATCAAATATTTACAATAATGCATACTTTATTTATGTATAATTAATTAAATATTCTCCGTAAATATCTTTTTACATGCTGATTATATGAATTTAATACAACAGAACGACATGAATGAGCAGGTGGCTCACGCGGTGATAAGAGCTACGCCTACTCATAAACTGTATCGACGCCAGAACTTTTACTGCACTGCATGGCACTGTGGATATCATCGGATGAGATTTATCTTGTCACAAAGAATTAAGTACTCTGAAATCGGAATTCGTTTGAAGTTGAATCTGAATAAAGTTGTCAATAAGCAATGTTAACCCTAAATATTCCCAATCTTACCGAGTTCATGGTTACCCCAGAACGCCACTCGCAGAAATTTTCTAAACACCGTATAGACAATGATCATTTATCATCACTATGTTACTAAAAATTAAACAAATTTATTGCGAAAATCCGTGAAGTGTTTAATTTCAATATACCCACATATGATACTATGCCACCACATTATATCATGAGTTATACTAGTTAATAATGCTGATGGATGTACGGTACTCACCGACACACGTTCTGAAGCTAAGTCCGACGAGCTGCTTGAGTGAGATGGGCCTGGAGAGGCGGATGTAGGAGCTGCCGTTGAAGTACGCCTCGGGCCGGTCCGAGGGTCCCACGGGCACGGCGGCCAGCGCCCCGCGCGGAGACCATGTCAGGAATATTGTCAGGAGTATGTAGCAGCCTGGAACAATGCCAAATATATTTAAGTTAGTTGTATTGTTTATGCAGTTTATTAAATGGCTTCTTTTTCACAGCGACATTGATCGAGGTGGTACCACTATTAACACGTTTTTATTATCTTCATACGTATGTATGTAACGGAAACTTTGAACACGATTTTGATCCCCTTCAAAACGTCGGATTAAATAGTAATTCGGCATACTTATCAAGGACCGATGACAATTCAATGTTTTAAACTAAAACACACTTTTATAGAAAATGCAACTAAAAAATTAAAATAGTAGTTTATTATTTTTAGTGACATCTGTTGCGACAATAGTAGAACAGAAATAAACAATGAAAAATAAATAGTCAATAAAAACACACTATATATAGAAAATCCAACTAAAGAATAGAAAATTGTATTGTATTCAATTGTAATAAATTTTAATTAAGAACAGTGTACAGAAAAAAATAGTTCATTATAAAAAAAAGCGTGGGGTGTTTAGTAAGATATTATCAAAATTAAAATCATTCTACAAATATTATCTGTCAATAAAAATATTTATGACTATTGACGCCATGCACCCCATGTTTTTTTTTACAATGAAATGCATGTTATTCTTATTTACACTGTTCTTAATTCCAATTTATTAAAATTTATTTTCTATTTTTGGTGGATTTTCTATAAAGCGTGTTTTTGTTTAGATTTTTAAATTTATATTTTTACAAATAGACAATTAAAGTAAGGTAACAACTTTGTTTTTGTGTGACAATATTCGAGGCCGGTATCACAAGGGGTATAATAAAGGGTTGAAAATATTAAGTTATCATAAATTAAAGAAAACAAATTAAATATTAATATAAATTGTTATACGTATAAACTACACGATGCGCATCTATCGAATCATCAAATAATTATTGGCATGTTATGTACAATGATGTTTTTACTCAATGTATTACTAGTCTAGCGTTATCTAGGCACAAATCAGACATGCACGAGAGTTGGCATTGAATCGAGCATGTGTCTCACGTGTAGCACCCACGGCACATAATCATAAATTTATTGGTAATCAGTAATCACAATAATTATGCATTATCTTTCAAAATTAATAACATACATATTATGCCAGGACATGGCTTTATACATAATATTGTAAGAGCCCTTTTAGTATACTATCTCGTTGCTGGACAACCATATTCACTAGGACAAAGCTAGTTAAACACTTTTTTCAAAAATGCTTTTTCGGTAGGTTGGTAAGGAAATGAAATGAAATTATTTATTCGAATCTATAAAATGTTAAACATTACATAGATTCAGTCAACTTTTACTCTACCACCAGTTCGGAAAGCAGTTTTCAGTTTCCACTAGTGAAGAACGGGCAAGAAACTCTGGGGTTGCTCTTTTCAATATCAGTTCAAAGGTATAAATTAAGTACAGTGTATAAATACAAATTAATAATATAATACAAATTCATACAATTTGTATTATTAACTAGTTGGTATACTCAATGTACCGTCGAAATTCATCTAAACTCTCATGTATGCAATTTCGTTTTTCTTCACTTGTAACTACAAAATCGCAGTTTAGGCGCTGCTGCTTAGAATCGTGGAGAACAACCTGATGTTCCAAAAGGCAACATCTGCAGCAGGGTGCAGTGCGATAAACCAAATGGATGGCCACGTGTCCGCCAGCACCTCGTCGATAACTCAGCGCTTGCAATCACCTGAATTCCGCCTGTATGTAGGGCACAACGCTCGCTACAAAGATATTTTAACCAAACTTGGCCAATTAGCTCGATTCGCAAAAGATATTAGATTAGGTGAGGTTAGCACATCCGGTGTTTCATTGCATATTTTATTCGCTATGGTATTTGGGGTTTTGGAGATGAGTAAGGTGATTTAAAAAGCACTATAATTGTTTCTTGTATGTTATGTTATTTTAGAATAGCAAAGTGACTCAAGCTTTAGGTTAATGATATTGTAGTATCGACGCACGAGAGACGTTCTATCTCTCAACAGTTGCTAGAATTATCGCGGCCTGTATAAACTACACTACCACTGTGTCCGTCACTGACTCTGACATGTACTAAAAAGAAACGCGCTTTACGCACACTCACGAATAAGTGAAACAAAACTAGGGATTGCAATCCGGAAAAACGGATCCGGTAATCCGGCAGATCGGGCATCATTTAACGTTCACCGGACCGGTACCAATATACCGGATCCGGCGACCGTACTTGAACAAAAACTAAAAAATCCAAATAATGTGCACGTACAAAAATTATTACAAAGTATGAGTTTTTTTACTTTTATGGTATGATCTTGTTAAGTATGTATATAAGAAAGGCTCCACGAAGCGAATTTTTTTTATAACACATATTTAAACATTTTTTGTCATTGACAATGAAGACGGAGGTTCGAGTAAATTTTGTTAGTTAACAATTGTTTAACTTGAAAAATTAACTTTAAGTAACATTTCCAAGGGAATACATTTTTTAAAGTGTTTAAAATATGCCATATTTTTTTCACTGCGACTGCCTCGGTGGCGTAGTTGTATTATGGTACGACTACAATGCTGAGGTCTCGGGTTCGATTCCAGGGTCGGGCAAAGTGATATTGAGTTTTTCTATTCAGTATCAGCTCGGAGTCTGGAATTTGTGCCCGATATGGCGATAGGCTCGCCCCCTATCACATTATGGGACGGAATAACGGCGAAAAGTGGGTGCACTAGTTGCGCCTCTGCCTACCCCTTCGGGGATAACAGGCGTGAGTGTATGTGTATATTTTTTTCAAACTCCTTAAAAACATTAATCAATGTGTCGTAGTCCCTTTTGACGCCACGCGCGCAACCTAAAAATGTCACGCGGAGAACCATTTTTAGCGTTACATTAAAAATGTAAATAATGGAGATAGAGCTCCGTGAGTGCGGAGTTTTTTTTTTATTGGAAATATCTTCTTTAAGAATCTTTTTTTTCTTCTCATCTTTTAATTTCTTAAATATTAACAGTTTATGAAATATTGACGAAAAACTAAATACCTTTTTATTCATCTTATATTGTTTACTAGATTTAGCTCGCGGCTCCGCCCGCGTTAAAAAGTTTATCCGGGATAAAAGTCCCGTTTTTTATTTTCCCGGGATAAAATGTAGCCTATGTGTTAATCCAGGATATGACCTACCCCCGTGTATCAAATTTCATCGAAATCCGTTCAGTAGTTTTTGCGTGAAAGAGTAACAAACATCCATACATCCAAACATCCAGACATTCATACATCCATACATACTTACAAACTTTCGCCTTTATAATATTAGTAGGAAGTAGGAAGTAGGATAGGATTATTAGGATAACTATTACAATTTTTTATGTGCTGATAAAACGCTTTTAGAATTTTTCTAGGCGTCATTCTGGATCTAAAGAGTTATCATCGCACATAATTTTAAGAGCAGTATCTCTATCTTAGACCATGTTTAACTTGTCGATTAGACTATGTGTCTCATCTCAGGAAATTACGTAAGGGTAATTGTATTACATTTGATAAAGTTACTTACTAAAATAATTTGTCTATCTGTGAAAATGAAATCTAGGAAGACTGAGCTAGTCGTTACTAGTCGTTACTACCTACATTACTAGATTTTAATTGTTTGCTCGTTGTCTAATCTCAACATATTACTAACAGTTCATTTTGAACCACAAAAGAGAAAATGATCCTGAGTTGATCAATCCGGCCGAATCAATGGAATCCGGTCAGATCCGGCCGGACTGAAAATGACGCCGGATTGGAATCTCTAAATAAAACTACCGAGTCTGGTCACATTTCTTTATCTTTGTTTTATCAAACTTTACTCTTAGAAAGAGGTTTTTTTAATACATCAATGTAGAAGGGGTTCATTTGTTACTTCTCGTTACTGAAGAAAAGCTGAGAACTATCGCAGATCAATTTATTAAAATTGTGCGGGTGGTCTGGTGTAACGTTACAAACAAGGAAATATCGGCGACTACTTTCTAATGCAGCATCACTTGGGTGGTGTAATGCAATGATTGTTTAAATTTATTGAGGATTAATCCTTGTATTAAAGCCATATTCTGTATACCCTGACTAGTGTACAGAATATGGCTCAGGTCAAGAATTTTTTTCGTAGCATAATATGGACTGTGGATACATTGAGTATACATTTCTTGCATGTGCTAGCACCTTTAGGTAATGATATGTTCGTAGAAATCTCATCTGTCGCCATGCCCAAAGCAGCAGAACAGCGAAGTGAGACTGCAACGGTGTTACAACTTACATCCGTAAGATTATACATTGAGACGTCGCACAGTGCCTCACTCGCACTGCAGCAAAGCCTCAGCAAGAAGGTGGGAACACGCTTAATCTAGTTACCATCGATTTTATAGACATGCTCATCGCTCAGTCACAACTTTTTAGTCTATATAACTAAGTCTAATCAGTACTCAGTTATTCAACACTTTCTGTAACATCCTATTATACAATACACCAGTGATTGTATCCCTCACAGTGTTAAATGCTCTAAGTTCACAGGGGGTAAACATCCGACAGGCGACCGATAGTAAAATATAATCCTAAATCATTTTGCAATATGCGAAGTAATAGGAATAATCAACATTTTACTGGGATATGAGCATCATGGTAACCACCAACCAGTTAATCTGCGGCATAATAGTTTCTCCACCTTACCACATAATATAGGGTGGAGCGAAACACAACGGGATTAAACCTGCAGAAGATCTGAATTTTGACAGAAATCTTTTAACACAGTTTTAAAATATAGGCCACGTTCAATGAGATCAGTCATAATAATGGCTTTTGCCCAGGACTATGACAATTATAGCATATAAAAAAATCGGTGCGTGTTCTTATGTACGCGCGTGAAAAGTTATACTTCTTTGGCATCATTAAAAAATAAATTTTAATTGCATGCAAAAAAATAATTTTGTCTATTTATTAAAGGGAAGAAAAACACAATGTATTGCATCTACAAAGTTCAGTGACTTAGCCAGGTCGTGCCTTAATTAGTGCACACAGTGCCCGTCTGTCTGACGTCTAGACTCGCTGACGTGAATTGTTTTCACGCCCGATGCCTGAAGAGGCTTTCTCATCCAGCCAACAGTTGGTGCTACCGTTAAATGTGTTCTTACAAACGTAAATACGGCGGTAGCTGAGTGAGGACTGATAAGTACTGCTGAGATGAAGATAACGAATTTGATTTCGTGGATATTAAAATTGCTCTCTTAATACTTACAGGCCTGTTGTAAGGAGTTAGGGACGAATGGTAGTTTTTACGGTAAAGTCCTGTGCATGAAAGCGTCGCGTTTCTAATGATGCTTCGCTGCATACCCAAGATTTTGCTAAAATAATTTTAAAGGCACGTGGAATCTAACGACTTTCTTTTGGCCAGTCTGATGGACGAAAGATTACCGCTCTCGTAAGAAAACGCCGATACCTAACACAGGGCTGATTGCACAGTACAATAACAAAAATAAACCGACTTCAAAACCACTGCAAACCAAAATATAATTCCACCTGGACCACCAGGTGTAAGGTGTTTATGTTAATAATTGCCAGCTAAGCCAAGGAAATACAAGATCATATATACGAAAATATTGTTCAATTTAAATTAGGCACCGACTCCAAATATACGTATATACTAAGCGAATATAAAGTTGATTTATTTTTTGGTTTGCAGTGGTTTTGAAGTCGGTTTATTTTTTGTTAAAAAGTTTTTATTTATTGGTCAAGTCAAATCTAACCTACTTTAAGATCTCACATTTTTAAATAACAGCAACTGTTATAGATCCTACTAATATTATAAAGGCGAAAGTTTGTAAGAATGTCGGGATGTATGGATGTTTGGATGTATGGATGTTTGTTCCTCTTTCACGCAAAAACTGCTGAACGGATTTCGATGAAATTTGGCATACAGGTAGATCATGTCCTGGAATAACACATAGGCTACTTTTTATCCCGGGAAAATGTAAAGCGGGACTTTAATCCCGAAAAAACTTTTTAACGCGGGCGGAGCCGCGGGCAACATCTAGTATCCAATAAAGCAAAGAAATAGAGTTTCATACTTGTTCATAATGTTATTTTGTTCCTATAAATACATATTTGGATTTTGCATAGAACTTGGCACTCATTTAGATCTCCATTCTTTTTACGGCGAAGCCCACAGCCAAGCATACTTTTTGTATTGAACTTGGTTCTCCTTTTTGCATTTATTTTTTTGGTGGGATGAAATTATCTATACCTACCTAACCGTACTTACATACATATAAAAGTAATTGCGAAAAATTATTCGTACAATAATTTTGGAACTGTGTAGGTATTATCTATACTAATATTATAAAGCTGAAGAGTTTGTTTGTTTGTTTGTTTGAACGCGCTAATCTCAGGAACTACTGGTTCGAATTGAATTATTTTTTAAATTAAATTATTGAAATTATTTATGTGTTGAATAGAGCATTTATCGAGAAAGGTGTTAGGCTATATAACATCACGATGCAACTATTAGGAGCGAAGAAATAATGGAAAATGTGAAAAATACGGGGAAAATTATTCATCCTTGAGGGCTTCCATTGCGTGCGCTGCGAAAACGGTTCAAGATACCAAAAATATACGTATGAAAGAATTATTCCTCTTGAAATGATCTAAAAAAATATCCGCGACAGTATAAGTTTATCTTTTAAGATTAAGTCACTAGAACCGTTTTTATGGTAATCAAATTTGGTCGAAATTAATGCATTATTTGTTAAGAGTTGTATCAACGTCATAGTCATAGAGTGATTCAACGGGAAGGTTTTTATGTACTTTTAGCCCGGAAAAACTCATTAACGCGGGCGAAGCCGTGGGCAAAAGCTAGTGTCATATAAGCATGTTAATCACACACACGAATATTCGTCTATGGATATACGATGGCCACGCATAACAATGTGGATATAAATACAAGTGGGCGTCGTGTCTACACCTTGCAACACAGCGCGGTAAATTCACATCACAATAACAATAATCGATAGTCTTTAATCCAACGCCACAAGAAGGAATATTGGACAACATAATAACAAGAAAATCGCAATACCTGTTAACCCCATTTTGATCGTCAAAGCAAATAACGCGCTATTATCACAACTGAAGATATAATTTTGAATATTAATCGTCCCCATGCGATCGCTCTGCGTGAGAATCTTTACGGAGTTGTTAAAAAAGCAATCGTAAGCAGAAAGTACGAAGGTGCAAAATTATGTGGTGTTAAGTAAACGGCGAGGTTGAAACAATAGCCCGTTACTTCGAGCAATTCAATGAGCAACGCGCGTGAAGACGAATTTTGGTCGAAATTTGTTACAAGGCAATTTGGCTTTTTGGTTGCGAGTATGAATAAAGTACCTATAATTAAAATTTTGATTCGGATGACTGGCATGAGGTTTTAATTTCAACGTCAAATTTACTCTTGAATTAATGTTAATTCATAAGCTCTCTAAAACATTCTTTATTTATTAGATGGTGGGACTCTCGTTAGCAAGAGTCTTTCTAAATAAACTCTTTATTTCTGAATCATTTTTTTGTTGATTTTACTCTATAGTCGCTAGGTGTTGTGCAGGCGCCGCTGTGTTATAGTTAGAAGGATGTCAACACCAGTGATATTCCTGGACATTATTCATCTTCATCTTCTAGGTGGCGTTGCAACTGTATATGGGAAGGTCTACAAGTATAAGCTTGACGTTCATCTCATAATTTAACAAGAACATAACAATGAACAAGTTAAGATGCGTGACGCTTCTGAGCCGCTTAGTTAAGCTGAATTAAGCTTTGACCACAGAGCATACACAGCTGTGCATCTCCGAGGAAGTGGCCCGACCCAGTATTACAAAGAACAAAATGGTCTATCCATAGACTCTACCGGTCAATTCTCAGGATTGACAAGTTAGTGAGTAATTGATACGAGAAACACACCTGGTATTTGGACCCGATAGAGTGATGTACGCTGATCAGGGCATAGATATAAGCCCGACGATATATGAGCATGGTAGGTCCGATAAAAGCGTGTTATGTATATGAAAGTGGTGTTAGGTCCATTACTAGGGCTGCCATCACTTAAATGCCGACGCCGGATATACACGGCGAAAATCCCGGACATTTGGGCGAAATATGGGGTTTTCCCCGGACACCTCTGAAAAAATATTTTGCCGTGCCTTCTTGAATGCGGGTTATTATGAATGAATTAACTAAGGTTTATTTCAATTTGTCGTTTATCCATAAAAAAAATGATTTCCCTGACAACAA
This sequence comes from Lapara coniferarum, assembly GCA_949316025.1. NCBI lineage: Eukaryota > Metazoa > Arthropoda > Insecta > Lepidoptera > Sphingidae > Lapara > Lapara coniferarum. Next base: position 850,180 of record OX438931.1, on the reverse strand, counting down.
GTGTCCGGGTTTCACCCGGACACTTTTTAAAACCCCGGCCGGACGGCCCCCGGACGCCCTACAAACTAGGACAAATCCGGGGAAATCCGGACGGATGGCAGCCCTATCCATTACCATAGCTCAGTGCTATCTAAACTGAAGACTGTCAAGGGTTCTGGTCCTACAATCAGCAGACCCAGCTCGGTCGTATCAAGGCTTTACTTTAACGAGATATCGTTTCATTGATATTTGGAACCCCGGTGCAACCTCTTCGCGTGCTTTAATGATAGCAAAAAGTCCTATATTATTTTGTGGTTTGAAAATAAATTGTTGTTTTTACTAACTTCTTTTATAATTTTAAAGCATAAAGTTACATTATATTTTGGTTTCAGAATTAATGTCACATACAGGCTGACGCTCATCCATAATACATACATACAATATATTATTTTTAAAAGTTTATCACTATCTTATACAACCACACGAGGCCCATAAAAAGACACAATAAACTTTAGTAATGAACCATAGACAAGACATCCATAAAGCCATAAACAATAACTGGCGTTGTGGTATGGGTGCGCGTGCGCATTGCGCAGCGGTGACGTCACATTGGATACCGACCGTAGGTACAGCAACAAGCCGGTGAGTGACTCATGGGTCCTTGACTTCCGGCAACCACCTCGTTTCGGAGAACACTGGTCCGTTAAGGGATGACTAAGTTTTTGAACACTTTCATTCAATGATCGTGTACCTGAGAATACATCGTGTTGAAAAAGTTTAATTTTTTTATGGATTCGCAAGAAAGGGGCTTCGATGAAAAAAGCGCTTTGGCTGTGTCATCTATTATACTCATGATCCAAAAAGCGCTTAAAGCGCACTGCACAGAAGGGATATTACCTGTGACATTGTGACTTAAAAAGGAACTATCAAAGTTAATGACGCGGCGCGGCGGGGGGAAAAACCGTCGTGTAACTGATATTATAATGAATAAGGATAGATCTACGCCTTACACATTTTGTCATTCTTGTTATAAGAAAAACAAAGATAATAATAACTTCGCGGCCTCAATAATACACCCTTTCGCATAAGGCCATTATTAAAGGCCTTTTGAATTGTTCTGAGGAACTAACAGTGATCAGATTAGAAAGTCTTTCATATTTAAAAAAGCAAAAAAATATATATATAAATCGGGATAAAGATTCCATAAACAGTAGTCCTTACCCGGTACAACGTCCGCTTTATTTAAATTTCAGAAAACACACGCACCTGTTTCTGAAAGGTATTCTACGAACAGTCGTACACTAGTTGCCACTCTGCCTAAGTTTTCGGAAATACAGGACTGAATTTATATTGTATATGTGAGAGTAGCGGAGTCGCACTGTAATATTAGAGAATATTAGAATATTAGAGAACAAAGGCCGTTACTGTTCTCTAATAGAAAAATTACAATTGTGTAAAAGAGAAATGTGGTGATATCGCGACGGCTGTTTAAGTCAAAAGCGATAGTATCCCGCAATATAATAAATAATAATAATACCCGCCCTTGTATTACATACTGTCCCACTGCTGGGCACGAGCCTCCTCTACTACTGAGAGGGTTAAAGGTCTAATCCACCACGCTGGCCTAGTGCGCGTTGGTAGACTTCACATACCTACGAAATTCTTATAAAGAACTTCTTAGGTATGCAGGTTTCCTCATATCTTTTCCTTCATCGTTAAAGTAAACGATAATTAATTGATAAGCAATACACACATAACTTCGAAAAGTCAGAGGTGTGTGCCTTGGGTTTTGAACCTCCGGACATTGTCTCGGCAGACCGTTCCATTCCCAACTAGGCTATCGTCCACTAGATTTTCAAATCAAAAAATAATTTTATTATAGCTTATTAAATGTAAATTAGTAAAATATTTCTCTAAAAATAAATTATGATTACAAGAAACTGTGTGAAACGAGGCATTAGGACGCTGCACTTAACGGGATTGCCTAAGTCACCCCTTTTCTCTCTTATTACTTTTTTCAGTGTAGGTACAGGCTACAGGCACATCGGGTTCTGTCGATTTATTGCTATTACCGTAAGATAATTTAAATAATGACTCCGAAAAAACACATCCAAAAAAACCCGAGATTTTGACAACAGCTGTCTTGGGCGTCGCGTCGGTAGTACAAGGAATAATAGGCTTCTCTAAACCGCACTGGACACAACGGCCTCGCCTGCAACTTACACCACCGTCACGTAACGGTACCGTAAGCAGTTCACTCCACCATCCACGGTGATCGTCCAACGTTACTTACAACCACCAACTGTGATTTACGAACCGGCACGTACCACTCGTATTATATTATAATACGAACCAATTTGTCTCATGTCCGCACTCGACTAAAGTGAATTATTGGCTTAAAAGGCTAAATAAAACTTAAAACCAATGTATGTGCTGTCAAGTGTTGTCAAATTTGGACGCCAGACGTTTTTGCGAATGGGGGAGTCTCCCGCGCACAGATGGGGACACTAGGGACCCGAGAAAAATGGCAGGCAGTGACTGAACAAGGGAAATCAATCAGTTCAGTTCAATACTCAAATATTCAGTTTGCGATAATGGAGCGGGCTATCCACATATAAGCGTTAAGTCTGATTACAGGGCGCGCACCTCTGACTTTCTTTTGATTGAATTGAAATTCATAAACTCATTTTGATCAAGCACAGACGAAATGTAGTTGCCCACAAACTTATAGAAACAAACAATTAAATTTACACGGTTGTAACCTATTTGTTGTGTACGAAAGGTTTTGGCGTGTTTGCTTAAAATTTGGAAAGTGGCTAACGAGTTTGCGCAATAAACAATAATTGTTGCCTAACGTTACACTGCAATACCGTTAGTACCTAACCGTTTTAATTGATTATTTTATACCGTATTATTATAAATTTACCGGTACTTTTATAAAATATTTTATAGCAGAAAGCCGGCAAAGAACGGTCACCTGAATGAAATTGTTAACATCGCCCATGAACTTTCATCAACGGAACATAATGATATATACATATACATTTACGCCTTTTATCCCCGAAGGTGTAGACAGAGGCGCAACTAGAGCACCCACCTTTCGCCGTTATTCCGTCCCATGATGTGATAGGGGGCGAGCCTATCGCCATATCGGGCACAAATTCCAGACACCGAGCTGATACTGAATAGAAAAACTCAATATCACTTTGCCCGACCCGGGAATCGAACCCTAGACCTCAGCGTTGCAGTCGTACCATAATACAACTACGCCACCGAGGCAGTCAAGAACGTACTGTCAGGAACATAATCATTCAAGAAATTAATAGATTCATTAGATTTTTGCTCTCTATCAATATATTGTTATCCTTGTTTTTATTAGAAATGGACACTACAGCTCTATAACCAACAGCCGGATAACAAACAAGAATCACAAAAAAAGTAACCACTTTCAACCCAAACAGTGTTACCCGTACGCCCGCCACTGTGGCTCTTGTAAGGCATCTACAATCCGAACTCCGAATCTCTGAGCACACCAAGGCTTTAATCCAAGCCAATTTATTTAGTAGAAAGTTAGGGTTTTTTAACAACTTCTTGCTTTGCAAACCATGTTAAATCTTATGATTTACCTTAATCATTGATATGGGTAAGTGTAAGGACGGTATTAATAAAAGAATCTCAAGTTTGAGTTACATCTCAAGTAGACATAATGTATTGAACGCTTCATACATTATGTCTACTTGAGATGTAACTCAAACTTGAGATTCATTTATTAATACCGGCCTAAGTAGTGTGTTGATTACGCCACGCGTCGTGAGAGCCGCTGATTATAACCAGACATCGTGGCTTGACGAGATTACTATCTTATAATATTATGTTAGAACACGCACGACCGAGGTATTACTACAAACCGTGTCCACACGCGGTTACACAGGATTATTCACATATTCTTAGCTAGCAGGCACCACGGTTCATGCTCGAACAATTATTTTAATTGTATGTATGTGTAATTATTTTAATGGCATTAGGCAGCAGTTTGACATTTTCTCCACCTCCTTGTCTTCAGTTAAATTTAAAATTAGCAATGCTATTAGTAATTGATTTATGTAAACTTGTACACATTATTAAACCCAAAATATTTTAATCTCTGTTTTGTTCATTTAGTTTTACTCTTTTTATTTATCTTGTTAATGGTTAAAAGTTAAGTTATTTTATGAAAGCCGTGTTCACTATTTTAGGACATACATGTATATGGATTATATGTATATATGGTACTTGTGCAGTTGGAGCGGGTGGTGTTTAGTAGTGACTCGTCTTTAGCCCTAAATAATCCAGTCCAGTTTATAATCTGCAGTAAATCAATATTTACTCCCCTTATTAGCTTCTCTGTTCTACACAGGTATAGGATATTATTTTGTTTATTGTGCAGCTGTGTGAGTTCCATAGTCCGTGACTCTCATTTAAGTCAGGTCATGATGGAGCAACTACAATTGATTTCTACACTATATTTATTATTCAGACAATTAACTTATACTTTATATTTTTCATTCATGTCCCATAACAAGAATTATATAAACGTTAATCTATATAAGATCAATATATTATTTAATTTCTTATTATATTACGATACATTATATATTAATAACATTACATTCCATAATGACTAAGAATAATAATCTTAAAGTTGGTCTTTTTAATGCCGGATCACTTGGAACTCGGCATGATGAGTTTATTGTTGCAATGGAGAACCTTAGCGTAGATCTCATGGCAATAAACGAGACCTGGTTACGCGATGGGGAGGAGGCCCGTGCACCTAAGGTTCCCAATTTTCGGCTGCGACATATACCTCGTCCTAGCAATATAAAAGATGGGCGCGGCGGAGGGCTTGCATTCTATGTGAGCCGTGGCCTCCGTGTATGTACCATCTCGCACCCCGCTACGCCATCAGTAGAGCAGATGTGGCTACGGCTTAATATCGGCAAAAACATACTTATTGTAGGTACGGCATATAGACCACCCTGGCAAGACGTGAATCTTTTCCTTGATGCGATCACGGAGTCACTCATTTCGTTTTCTTATGCTGACAAAATAATTTTACTAGGTGATTTCAATATCAACGTTCTTAATAAGACAGATATAAAAAATAAGCATCTGGAATGCTTTTTGCATTATTCTAATCTTAAACAAGTCGTTACTGAACCAACTCACTTCACAGAGATCAGTGAGACACTAATTGATATTGTTTGTACAGATGCCCTTGTGAGTGATGTAATGGTATCCCACATTCCTGATTTAGGTCACCATGCCATGATATCTGTGGAAATAAAACTAAAAAAAGGTAAACCCATTGCACAGTGGATTATCTACAGGCCCATGAAAGATATTCTACCGGATCTCTTTGATATTGACCTTAAATCGATAAACTGGGAACATATTAGAGATTTAGCAAATGTGAATGATATGGTTTATACATTTAATTTATATATAACTTCGCTTTTTGATTTACATGCACCCGAAAGAAAAATTCTTCTTAAAGAAAAATCTTATCCATGGATTACTGACACGATTAAAGATATGATGCGGTTACGCGACAATTATTACAACCAATTCAAGCTTACAAACTCGGATTCGCATAGGAACATGTACAAGGATATGAAAAATATTGTGCTTGCTGCACTTAAAAGCGAAAAGGCTGCTTATTTTGCAGCGGCAATAAATAAAAATATTCGCAATCCAAAAAAACTATGGAATAACCTTAAGTCGACTATCACAATAAAATCTAAGCGTGAATTTGAACCCCTTCAGTCGTGTGGTGACCCTAATACCTTAAATGAGCATTTTATGGATATTCCTGGTAATGGAGAAGTAAGTCTAACGATTTGTTGTACTTCGAACATAACAGATTCCAGACTGGATGCTTCAGTCTCAGAACGGTAGACGCTGATATGGTTATGAGGGTGATACACAGCCTGAAATCGAATGCTCGGGGGTCTGACGGCATCTCCCTAAACATGCTACTAATTACTCTTTCCCTAATGCATGGAAAGTGGCTATAGTATCACCTATTCCTAAAATAAGCCACCCTGTCACCGCTAAAGATTTAAGGCCAATAAGTTTACTGCCATGTTTATCCAAGATTTTAGAGAAGCTGGTGTCTATTCAATTTAGAAAGTACTTGGAACAGACAGGTGTACTTCCAATAGCGCAGTCGGGATTTCGTAAAGGTCATAGTACCTCCACGGCACTCCTTGACGTGGTTGACAATATTTTAAAAGCTAGGGATCGTAGTATGGGATCGGTGCTCGTCTTGCTTGATTTCTTCCGTGCATTTGATTCCTTAAATATCCCCCTCCTACTTGCTAAACTTTCGTTTTATGGTTTTGACTCACCGACTGTCAGTTGGTTTCGTAGCTATCTAAGTGACAGATCACAGTATGTTCAGGTAACTAATAGGGATGGCCATGTTGCATCTTCTGCTGTCTCTCCAGTGGTCAGAGGTGTCCCCCAAGGGTCTATCCTTGGGCCGCTTCTCTTCATTCTGTATAGCTCTGACATATGTAAAAATATTATAAACTCTAAATATCATCTCTATGCCGATGACCTTCAAATATATACTTCTTTCCTTCCACAGGATTGTCACGATGCGATACTTAAATTGAATTCTGATCTAGACAGAGTAGCCGATTGGGCTCGTCGTAACTCTTTAGTATTAAATCCTGCAAAATCCAAATTTATGATTTTAGGTTCAAAAAAAATAATTGCCGATGTCCAAAATATCAATCCAGTCATAAAAATCGAGGGCTGTCCGATTGAGTGTGTCGATGAGGCTCGCAACCTGGGTGTAATATTTGATGGTCAACTGCATTTTGAATCCCACATCCTTGAGGCGGTCCGTAATTGTTTTTACAGACTGAAACTTTTATATCGTGTTCGCCCTTATTTAAGTGTGGATATGCGAGTGACTTTATGTGAGTCCCTGGTACTTTCAAAGCTCAATTACGCGGACACTGTGTATGGCTCATGTCTGCTTAAGCGAACTGAGAGGCTCATTCAAAGAGTTCAAAATGCACGCACTCGGTTTTGCTATGATATTCCGCCTCGCACCCATGTCACCTCTTACCGGAATAAGGGTAACCTGATGAAAATGGCAGCACGTAGAAAGCTACATTTAGCTACTTTATTATTTGGAGTAGTACTAAACAAATCACCGGTATATCTCTACAATAAGCTGACGTGGTCATGTCATTACAATAAACATAATACTAGAGCATCGAAATATCTCATGGTAACGGGTAGACATAGGACAGCAGCATTTCGAGGTAGTTTTAAATTCGCTGCTACCCGTTGTTGGAATGACCTCCCACCACCACTTCGAGAAATAAGCACAGTACGCACATTTTACAAAAAATATAAGCAACACCTACTTACCTTACAAAAATCTCATACCTAATTGAAACGATTTTTTTACATCTATTAATTATTTATCCAATCAATATTATTGCTCCATTTATGTTTTATAGATTTCGCTTCGTAAATTTCTCTGTTTTATTATTTTTAATGTTTTGAAACATTTGATATTTGGGATATCATTTTGTCCTTCTTATACATATACCATAAATATATTGTACCTATATTTATATAAATTTAATTATATGTATTTTTATTGAGAAGTGGTGCTGATCATGACATCACTTAGGGTAACCATCTGAAAACCAGCGCTGCAACGCTTTCATGTTGCAGCATTTTAAGCTGAGATGGGACCCTTTGCAGACTCACACGGCTGTACAATGGGTTCGGTACGCATTGCTTGGTATACCTGTTAGACTATTAGTGTCCTTTTGTTTTATTTTGTTTTATTTTATGTACAAATTTTAAAATACTATCATTAGGTATAATTTCTACTTGTAAGCTATCTTTAGTGTGAGTCATCGCAATAAACGCATTTCTTTCTTTCTTTCTTTCTTTATATAAATAAGTTAACAACTATGTGAGTAGATTAAGTAAAATTATTGTATTGTCCGGTTTGTGAACAAAATAAAAAAAAAATGTATCTATGACAGCCGCGAGCGAAAAAAAGGACAAAATATTATGACCGCCAAGTAAATAAAACAGGCCAATTTTTTAAAGCGATACATTTATTTTGAAGCGCAAGTCACGACCATGCTTCATATGGAGATGGTCAATTACTGTCATTTGCTGTAATGAATGAATTATGTTCTATAATACCTTGCACGGTGCAATATAAAATCTGCATTGCGTATCTCTGCATAATATTTACCTATTCATCAACATACACCCAGATTGTAACGAGTAGCACACACAAAGCTTGCATCAATAATTATAGTTAGCGGAGAAAAAGGGACATTTTATGTTATACAGAAAATACATTAGTTTACGTAGATTTCCATGTAGGTAACACTATCGTCCGGTCTCAGATACTCGCCTTTTCGATAAACGCCCAGTGATCAGTGACCAATGTGCGTGACCATATAGCACGTATGGCTTGCAACAAGAACGGCCATATTGTGATGGATCGTGTGCGTGGTGACAACACAGAGACAAATCGCCGCTGTATTTCGGTCAGTGTACGAAAGATCAATTACATTTCATAATTCTTGCCTGGATATTACTACACGAAATAATATTTTAAATAATAGGTATGTTCACGATACCCTCTCGAAAGATTTAGTCTTTCATTAATCAAGATAACAAAGAACATATTAACTTTATTATGCAGTTTTAAATAACCACAGTTGGGCCACTTTCTGACATCAAACTTAAAAGTCGTAAAGAAAATCCTTCATTTAATAAATCACAAATTGAAAATATTTATTGTAGAATGTTTACAATTGATTTATACACTGATTAATTTAAACATGAGTTCAAAATACTGTAGGGCATCTTTAGAAAGTACAGAAATTCCCTTGAGTCATGTTGCCTACAGTTATCTAGAGAGGGCGCTAGGTAGTATTGATAGATCGTCAGATTGTACCAATGGAAATATTTTACAGTGAGATCGGACAATATTTCTTCAAAAAAAAAAAACTTAAAAAAATACAATGAACTCACCGTGCAGAGACCATAATCACAATTGCGTTGTGACTTGCGGCACACGCATGGTACAGTTGCTGTGCAGTGCACTTACAACAGAGTCTGTATGGTCGCTGCTACAACGACTGACAGGGAAGTTTTGACATAAATATTAATTATGTCCAATGAGAAACATCAGGTGTCTCTCCTGATGAAAGAAATCCATTATTTTAAGTCTTGATCATGGGCTGAGACCATTATTAACACGAACATTTTAGATAAGTAATTTTCTTGACCGTCCGGCTGTTGACACGATCGGTTGATGTATACATACATATACATATACACTCACGCCTATTATCCCCGAAAGGGTAGGCAGAGGCGCAACCAGTGCACCCACTTTTCGCCATTATTCCGTCCCATCATGTGATAGGGGGCGAGCCTATCGCCATATCGGGCACAAATTCCAGACTCCGGGCTGATACTGAATAGAAAAACTCAATACCACTTTGCCCGACCCGGGGATCGAACCCGAGACCTCAGCTTTGCAGTCGTACTGTAATACAACTACGCCACCGAGGCAGTCCGGTTTGATGTATTGGTCATCGGTTGATGTATTGTGCTATTTCTCAGTACCCACCAAATATTCCCTTCCATCCATAGTTTGGGAAGCGATACCCGAAGGGGTCAACAGAGGTTCAAACAGGGCACTGTTCATCTATGTGTTTCGTCCCATAATGATACAAGGGTCGAGCCCATTACCATATTAAGCACAAATACCAGACTTCGGGCTAATAACTACAAATGTACAGAAAAACCCAATATGGCTTTATTATGCATAATCTAAAAAAAATTACATTAAAATCCCACACGAAAACCTCAAAGTATGAGAGTTAGGAATCAATGAAGATGTCCCTTTTTTTTATAAAAATTCCCCTAATCTTATCCCATAATGTAACTCAAGTAATGCAACTCAAGCACCACGTTAATGGTATTCACATAATCTAATAAAAAACACAGCACATAAGTGAAACTCGACACCGCACAAGCACTCGGCCGGCCGTGGCGCCTACGGCTTCAAACACTCCACTAAGCTATCGCATCTCGTGAGTCGTGCCTAAGGCCGACGTAGACTACGCAAACAGCCATGAATATTATAGCAACACATATTCTGCGAGGAAACGTCGGCATTCAACTGCATTTCTTACGAAAACTTTAGCAAGCTAAATTCAACTGTATTGATATGATTGTAGGTAGAGTACTGGGTATTAGGATTAGGAGAATTAACATCTCAAGGGTCATAAGGTGACGGTAAAGTGGCAAACAGTACCTACGTTGGCACTATTAAATGTTTTGCTTAGTCTATACTAATATTATAAAGAGGAAAGATTTGATTATTTTTTTGTTATTAATATATTTTTTATGGCATTACATAACGAGATGAGCATGCCGTTCGTCTGGTGGTAAGCGATACGACCACTCATAAACAGTAGCAACACCATCCAACACCTTGAGTTAGAAAGAACTGTGTGGCATTCGACTGCGCTCGTCATCTTGAGACATAAGATGTAAGTCTCATTATGTCTTGTAGTTACACTGGCTACAATGTCCATCACACCGAATCACAACATTGCAAATGTAATACTGCTAAGGCAGGCGGAGCGCTTATCACTGGGCAAACAACCTGTTCATAATTAAATTTATTAATAAAAAATAATTATAAACTAGTGCTTTTATTATCTGCAGACAACTGTGCGTGTTATTTTGTGCGTGGTTTGCGCCAACCTTTATTGCATCTCACGGCACTCGAGCCCGCAAGAAGACATAAAAACTGCGTGAGAACTCGGCGACACTTGGCAAAAGTGCGCCATTAAGCTAGCAAGATCATGGATGTTTCGCGCCGTAAGTGTGGCTAAGTGGCCAGCCTTGGTTACCCTTGTTATCGGCAAAAACGTTAACAAGGAAAGGCTATTGGAAGGGCGAAGATCGGGCGGCGACGTGAGACAACACAGGAAAGTGTTTCGAGAGTTTGTCAAATGAGCACCTGCGATGTAATCGTAAATTAGCGACACAGCAATGTAAACAAATTATATAATCTCTTATTGAAACTATTTATTTTTCTTAATACAAAAAAGAAAGTGAAGTTTTTTAACATAGGTTTATGATAAAATACAATTAAACTTGCGACGGTCACATAAGTGTCTGTTTTGTCACCAGGAGTGGATGCAGACTGTAGAGGTTGTGAAATATTCGCCGGCATCTCACAATCGTGAGAATGTGAACGAAGAGCCAATATGCTGATATTGTATGCGTAATTTATCTTTAGGAAAACATCTCCGTGCAAAGTAATTATATAAGACTATTTTAAGAAAATATACTCATAATAGCCTAATTTGGGATCTGCGAAAACACCCACAAATAACGATATTATATTACCGCACATAGGGAGTTACAAAGGCAAAGGTTTTTGTCAATATTCAATTACTTAATAATTAATTACTGAATTATTTATTTCTGTATTAAATAATTAGAAAACATAATATCATTTTATTTTATTAAATAGCTTTTATCTATTACGCAACGGTGCAGTGGTTTAATAAACGTATTGATGCAATCACCGGCTTGTAATTTTGTATCACTTAACTATTCAAAGGCACTTACTTTGCTTTACCAATAAAACATAATATCACAAAAAAATAATAGGACAAATAGAGCATGCCAAATGCCAATCGTAAAACTAACATTCAGACGCAAGTGACTCATGAACGTTTCAACGCGAAACAAATTGATTTATTATTCACATAGATAAATTTACTACTAACGGTGTGCTGAATAAATAACTACAAAACACCAACGAGGATATACTCCGACTGTGACGAATTACAACTCGAACTAGCTTTTGATTTGATTTGATTGAGTATTGGATATGAAGAAAAGACTGCAGTTACATACGGAATCTACGTTTAGGGTGCCCTTCCACGAGCGAACCTGTCAGTAAATTTAGATTAATTCAAAGATAAAGTGGTATAAATAAACTATAAATCTCCACCCCTCATGCAAGGGTAAAGTAGATTACACCCATAAACGGCACAATGAATCATAACCAAGCAAATTGGCCACGTGTATTTTCACAAAGTATTGTGCGTACGAAAACTACGAAACGAGTTTATTTCGTAACCGTGACGTGACTCAATGGCGTGGTGAATGAATGGAATGAATGAAATCTTTATTTGCATGGATAAATGTTTTAACTTCAGCTCTTAAACTAGCTTAAACTATATTGTACCACTCTAATCTATTTATTTGTCGTGCAAATGTTTAATGTGGTTATTGTTCAAGAAACACCAAATTATTTGATATTGTTTACGACAAAGGCAGAAGAAACATTTATGACTATACAATTAGATTGTGGCCTACGCCTACGAAACCAGAAGCTGAGGATACTTTTTTTATTTAATTTTAATTACGAGAGAGGGTCGATCCCACGTAGAGACAATATGACTTGTATTAGCTACGAATATGATATATACTATGTTAATCTTGCTTAAACTTGATACCCACGGCATAAAATATTAACGTAATTCGGTGGTTACAGATTCGGTGACATTCAAAATTTATAGTTTTTGTGTTCATTAATAAGTTCTTTCTTAAACATTGGCATAATATTTTAAAACAAGTAATATTTTAATTTGATGTCTTATTTCAATAGCTAGTTTATCGATTTCCGCCTCCATGCAATAGTGAGCCAGCATCATAAACAGTCCATTACGCTTTACATTACTCACGGTGTTCACGGTTCAATTATTATAATACTTAAAATCTCATACCCGAATTGGATTGTTACAATGAAGTAAGATACTTATATGAGTTAGGTTAAGAGAGTGGTGCATATAATTAGGCTTTAGACGTGCTCATCTCTTCATAACAAAACTTAACTCTTAAGACCACCAACCCGACAACACAAGCACCAGTAAGAAGACCCAACCATAATTTCGTTCGTGTTTTCGCAAGGCCGTGCGACCGCCGCCGTGGCCCAACGTGCCGCGTTCATTGTTCTACATCGCCGCCCAACGAGCAGCTAACATTTACATACAGTCACCACTTGCTACCACCGCCTAGTGCAAAGATCTAATGTCATTGTAGCATAGACTTACTTTACTTATATTTGGAACATGTTTGGTTACAAAATTTCTACTGGAAACAGTGCAATATTGGCAACACCGAAACCATAAGAGAGTAATTTAGTCTGGGAAAAAATAGAAAAAGAGCAAGCCATTCGGCCGATAAAACGTCATGAGCCCCTTATTAGCAGTAACAATGGCATAGAGAACCCAAATCACCTTGCTTTGTAGTCCTCGACGCCCTTAAACATAATTGACTTCCATGGTTCCTAGTAATTTTACACAAACTACATCCTGCCCAAACGAACTATGCTTAAAACCACATAGCAGCACAAATAAATATAACTATATAGTACCTACCCAGACATATCGTAGACGATCTACCACCTAGTCTAAACAGCGCGGGGGAGCGTGTGCGCGAGATGTAGGTGAGAGTTTTGTACAAACAAACATGTTCCCTGGTGAGCACTGAGCACCAACGCTTCAATCGCTTAATGCACCCGTCCTCACACCCGCCTCTTCGATTTCTGTGAGCCAGGTTTGACAGCATGCATTTCGATGTCACCAAAAGATGAAAATTGGCGCATTGAAAATTCAAGTTGTTGTTGTTGCCACTTAATTCACTTATTAGTCTACCTTTCACCATTTAACGCAATGTTTAAATTTGTATAGTATAACGCAGAGAGTTCATTGTTCGTTGCTAACGCCATATTGGGTGTATTATAACAGGACACGGCTTTTGACTGAGAATGTCTAATGAACGCAGGTAGTTGGTACCAAGCACACCTGCACTCTACGTGCCGCGGTTACATCTGTCGATAAAATTATTATTTATCATTTAAAAAGTCACAGCGATACTCGTAGGCAAAACGGATAGATTTTACAATAACTGTCTCCAAGGATTAGAAGATTGCGTGACATTACACGAACTGCATATCAATGAAATTTAAGTCTATTGAATACCAGAAACACTATTTACTATGAGACCTCCCTTGAAATCTTAGTTGAAGAACACATAGCATAAGAATATTTCAAATATAACTCGAGGAAATAGAGACTTAAAATTAACTCTCTCTTCTACCTGCATTTCAAGAGGAGCATGATGATGCAAAGCCAATAAACGTGGTGCGTGATCGTTTCAGATTATCACGCTAATGTATTTGAAAATGTGTATAAACCATCATTAACGCTCCAGAGGAGTTGATGTCACAATCGTTTCACACGATACCGCTATATCTGCACCTCGTGCATACTCCGTTATCACAACTGAGTACCGGTATATTGTACAAATAGAGCTATTGTTATCCGAATTATTACTAAGGCTGAGGTGAAGACCTATAACTAAGTTCTAACACCGGATAAAATTGATCTATTCCTAACTCCTTTCATTATTTAGAGTTAACCAAGTATGAATTCGCTTTAGAGGTCTCGATTCTTGTTCTAAATGGTATAGCTCGAAGGACCACTGAAAAAACATTATCGACTTGTATTTTTAACCGACTTCAAAAAGAAAGTTCTGTATTCGATCCGTATGTATGTATGTTTATGTGTATGTATGGAAATTTGTATGGCCGCGAGTTTCTCAAAAACTACTGATCCGATTTGGATGTGGTTTTCGATATTGAAATGTATATTTTTCAGGGAAGGTTTTAGTATATAATTTATGAAGATCTTCGGAGATACATAATGGATCTCTTCAATAAGTAACAGCAGATGACTCACGAATGCTGCAATCGTATATTATTAGTATTGTTTACACCATTCCATAATTAACTAACAAATAAAGCAATAAATAAAAACTTTTTAACAAAAAATAAACAGCCTTCAAAACCACTACAAATAAAAAAATAATTAAAATTTGTATTCGCTTAGTATATAGGTACGTATATTTGGAGTCGGTGCCTAATTTAAATTGAACAATGTTTTCGTATGTTTTTTTGTGTATTTCCTTAGCTTAGCTGACAATTTAAATTAGGCATCGACTTCAAATATACGTATATACTAAGCTAATACAAATATTAATTATTTTTTGATTTGTAGTGGTTTTGAAGTCAGTTTATTTTTTTTAATAACTGGTCAAGTTTTTGTTAATATTTCAAAGTATAAAGACCCCAGTCGTACGATCGATAACAAGGCTGCTGTGCCTTGGGGGGTTGGGAGGCCCCAACCCCCCAAGTTTCTATGACAACGCCCATAATAAACAAAGGGTTTAAAAATGTTTTGCATTATAGTTCGGTTACCTTACGAAGAGCTCTGACAGCTGCGAAACAATCCATTCTTCGCAGAAACTGTTTTAATCATCATTATGCAATAAATTATATTCTATGAGGCAACCAACTTAAAACAATATTAATCGTCTTTGTTATTTACAATACTGTAAATTTAAAACAAAAAAAAATCCATTTTGGTTAGACTAATGAAATAATATTCTTAAATATATTGAACAATTATGAGTGAATGAGCACGGAACGCCAATATCTTAGAGCTGGATCATTATTATGCAAACACTTACGATTAATCGTTTTGAATATGAAGAGACCATATTAGTATAGTGTGTTCATTTTAAATTATGTTGTTTGAAACACAAAATAAATTATGCATATACGTTTAAATCAATATATTGAGCGTATATCATCCACTTTTAAAACATAAAATCGATATATAATTATAGTCATATTTTCTATCGATTCTGTATAAAAATCGGTTTAATTTGCGATCCATTATAATTTCCCATGTCTATTAATTTTTGAACTGTCACCTGTCAGAGCTCTTCGTAAAGTAACCGAAGTATAGTTACTACCTAATTATCACTATGTACTCGGTGTCAGTTTGTTTATGAAATAAATTAAATGATTTTGTATTTATTTTAATAAAGGAAACTAGGTAGGTCTGTAGGGAGTGCACCGGACATATTTTATACTCGAGTGGATAAAATTTAGCAGACACACAATAGAGTAAATCCGCATAATATTGGTTCGTTCAGATGTCAGGCTAGCCGCGTTCCAGGATCAGATAGTGTGCATCAGGCATAGCACGCCTGCAAAAATCTGGCGACCGTTGAGACACGACTAGTTACTATCTTTGTACGCACTTTCTGTAGAGTCAAGTGTAGTCAGCTGTGTAACCTTAGTACTATTATAAACACGATAGTTTGGATGTCTATTTGTCACTCAATCATACCTTAATGTAGTTACGCCACGCCATAAATAGATATAGACTGTATGATTATACCTACTTTTTATCAGGAAAATATGGGACCTTATCCCGGAAAAATATGTTCACGTAGGCGGAGCCACGAGCAAAAGCTAGTGAGTAGTAAATTGCGGCGCCAGGATAATAATTACTATCCAAGTTATTACTTGAGAGATGCAGTATAGGGGTGACACGCGTCGCCTGCTTTTATCAAGCGAACTAACGCATAGAAAATATTTATATTAACTATAAACATATAAAACTTCATACCAACCAAATCATAAATAAGATACACGGTCGAGTGATTCTAATATTAGGTCGGTAGTCGAAGCTTGTGAAGGCGATGTGCTTCACAGACTGCAAAGCTGTCCAACTAGAGTGATGATTCTTTATAACGGATAGCTTAGAGGTGAAGTTTTTGATTTAGTCTGTATGTGGCAATCTTTGATATCACTGAACCGATTATAAGTTGTTTTTGTTTTATAGTTATACGATCACGGCCAAGTGACCCCACCGCACCTGATAGTACAGGAGTAGGGCCCAAATGGAGTTATGAGAGATGATTACCCCTAGCCATTCGACACAATTATGCCGGCCTGGTTGAAACAAGAGCTACACAGGCTGATCCCGGAACGCGAACCATTTTTGTACCCTACTATGGCGGATTTTACATATTTTAATCTAGAAAAAGGCTTCCAAGAAAAAGGTTTTTGACTCTAGTTCAATGTGACTGTAGCTGCATGCCGATATCATCGCGAATCGTTGCCGGGTGCCGTACCATGCATGTTTATACTATTCACTGCGCATGCGCCCCGCGCTCGGCCGTCAGACTGCGATAGTGGCGCCACACCAAAAGTTTCGCACTACGATAGTTTTACTCGCTATCTTCGCCGCCATTGGCCGGCGAAGATACCATACGCTCTTAACCCCTAGCTGTTGTAAGATCCAAATGTACACATATTACCGTGTTAAAACCGAATATTACAGTTCTTTACCACTACTTCCGAGCCTTTTATTCAGTACTCCAACCCTCACATGACCAATGAAGGTAAAATTTATGATATGTACAACGTACACAATCAAATATTAAGTGGGATTTTTTTTCGATATTACAGACCTGAGGTAATGTACAGAGTACAGAATCAGCCTCCACACTGTACAATTTAAATTAATTATTCTCAATTTAAACTATAAAACAATGTAATGGTAGGTTTTACGTTTCTGGCAACAGCGGAATGCAGTGTTGCCATTTTGGCAGTAATGTGGGTGCGTAATGGGCGACACCTGGCGACGGCGCATTCCTCCAGCATCGGTAACGACTAACGAGTGTGAATTGTGATCGATCAAGTAGGTTCGTTACGGCGAGGGCACACTGGTATTAGCTCGATTAGTGAGGATGCCACGGGCTTAAAAACCTCCTATTTTCTGATCCCCATTTCTTTAGAATTAATGACGCACTTTAAAATTTAAACATACATATACACTCACGCCTTTTATCCCGGAAGGGGTAGGCAGAGGCGCAACTAGCACCCACCCACACCCCACTTTTCGCCATTATTCCGTCCTATGATGTGATAGGGGGCGAGCCTATCGCCATATCGGGCACAAATTCCAGACTCCGAGCTGATACGGAATAGAAAAACTCAATATCACTTTGCCCGACCCGGGGATCGAACCCGAGACCTCAGCATTGCAATCGTACCATAATACAACTACGCCACCGAGGCAGTCGGAGGAGTTAAAATTTAAATTCACTGGAAATATGAGTTTGTATGGGCGCTGTGAATCATTACCATAAGGAAGCAGTGTATGTAATAATCTAATTTTCTTCTATGAAATATATTCTTCGGCAGTCTGTTTGATTATAATAATCAGTCATTGCAGTGAGTGAAACATAAGATGTGAGTAGTTTAAGTATAGATTGTATCTAAAAGATGTCGGGGTGCTGGACAGCGACTGCTTATTTTATAGTTTTGTGGTGTCCTGTAATGTGTACTCTGCCTTAACTACGCGAAACAGACTGCCTGGGTACGAAACCATCATTTTAATGAACCGCTGTTCCCTTTTATTCGTGATATAAAAAGTAGATCCCAATTTTAAGCGTTTTGTGTAATGACGTGGTAAATAATACAGCATGGTTGTGCGTGCACTTACTGGTCTTCATGCTCTTTAGGAAGGTACATTATCCTTGAGCAAAACTATAAGCTACTTTTATCCCGGGAAAAGTTTTTTTAGGGCATTGAATGTCGAAACGAGCATGCCGTTCGCGTGATGTTAATCGATACGACCATATTTTTCGCTTAATTGACTTTGCATAATATGTATTGGCATAATAGTACTATCGTATAGTAATATTTTGGCCTACTACTTTTTTGTCATAATAAGCTATTGGAACCGACTTTAAGTCGTTTCCAACTCTGACAAAACCAAACATGAATGATGCTTATTTATTTTTATAACTTTTGATATTTATTAACCCCCGACAAAAAAGAGGGGAGTTATAAGTTTAGGGTGCGTATCTGTGTATCTGTATGTCTGTCTGTGGCATCGTAGCTCTCAAACGAATGGACCGATTTGAACGCGGTTTTTTTTGTTTGAAAGCTGATGTGACTGCGATGGTTCTTAGCTATAATTTATGAAGATCTGTTCAGGCGTTTAAGGATTGTCAGCTCATTTCCAACTTAAAAAATCCGATTGACTTTAAATTTGGTGTACTGTGACATTCAATATATTTGTAAACATGAGCTGATGCTGCGGCATCAAGTAGTCTGCGGGATACCCAACTCCTTAGCAACTTATAGCAGATATAGTGTGTTTGGGCTCATAAGGATGGGCTCAACGAGTAGGTGATAGATAGTTAATTATCAAGGCCCCATGATGGAGAATAAAGTAATTTAAAAAGTTTGAAATAAAAAGTTAAATTAAAATTTAAATAACCCCCGACACAAAAAATCTCTAAAAAGTAAAATAATAATAGTGTCTTTGTCGTTTAAGTACCTATTAATATTTTGACCCAAGCGTCCTCACGTCGGGGGACCGAACTCCGGACCTGGGAGATGAAAATACTTCTTTAGCGGTCCCCTGACGCGACGACGGTTGGGTCAAAATATTACTAGGTACTTAAACGACAAAGACACTATTATTATTTTACTTTTTAGAGATTTTTTGTGTCGGGGGTTATTTAAATTTTAATTTAACTTTTTATACTTTTTGACGTTAGTCGTTCTGATGGTTGTGCTTTTTGTATTTCTGCTTTTTTATTTTATGCGGGCTGATACTGAATAGAAAAACTCAATTTACTTTGCCCGACCCGGAGATCGAACCCGAGACCTCAGCTTTGCAGTCGTACTGTAATACAACTACGCCATCATACTACAGGGGTTAAATAATGCAAATATAATGCCTTGCGGATGGAGTAGCGAAGCTATTATTTAAATAAGGCTTGTAGTAATTCGTGACTGTCGGGTGTCATCGCGCTCCGTAATTGTCTCGGTTCATTGCTGCCCACGGACCCCAGTCAATGTCAAACCTGACGTGCAGATTTACTGATAACCCATTACAGTGACCTACAAAATTGGCGTCAAACAGATAGTGTAAACAAAATGATGCTAGTGCTGTTGTGTTCCCGTTTGAAGGATATTGAAGCCGGTGTATTTACTGGACACTTTGAAATAAAATTAAGTATCGAAAGAGCAGTGCCATGCGGTACCAATTACCATGCAGTGCTTTACAAGGCAACGCTATGAGCGATGTATACACATGCACACACACACACACACACACACACACACACACACACACACTCACATCCTTTATCCCCGAAGGGGTAGGCAGAGGCGCAATTAATGCACCCACTTTTCGCCGTGCGTATTCCGTAGCATGATGTGATAGGCCTTTCACTATATCGGGCACAAATTCCAGACTCCGGACTGATACTGAATAGAAAAATGCCCAACCCCGGGATCGAACCAGAGACCTCAGCATTGCAGTCGTACCGTAATACAACTACGCCACGGAGGCAGTAACCAATCAATAGGTTTTCTACTAACAAGGATAAACGCCGACCTTTGATTCAAAGAAAGTTCGGCACACGCTTAAATGGTACTTTCCAACGCTCGCGAGCGCCGGCACATACACAAACACACATACACACAAACAATAAAACGCGCTGCTTTCATTTCAGACAGAGGGGGGCCGCCGGCCACCGAAACTTGCAAAATTTCACTTCACACGCCGCCGCTTATGCAGAAACGCCTGTTAATGTGGATTAACAAATGTTCATACAATAATAACTGGAATCAATCAGTTCTCGCAGAAACAAGCCACTTAATACAAAATGAGGCACTAAAACAAATATACGAAAACATTGTTCAATTTAAATTAGGCACCGACTCCAAATATACGTATACTAGCTTTTGCCCACGGCTTCGCCCGCGTTAATAAGTTTTTCCGGGCTGAAAGTACATAAAAACCTTCCCGTTGAATCACTCTATCCAACACATTTATTTGGATAAAGATTAATATTATGACGTTGATACAACTCTTAACAAATAATGCATTAATTTCGACCAAATTTGATTACCATAAAAATGGTTCTAGTGAGTTAATCTTAAAAGATAGACATATACTGTCGCGGACATTTTGTTTAGATCATTTCAAGAGGAATGATTCTTTCATACATATATTTTTGGTATCTTAAACCGTTTTCGCAGCGCACGCAATGGAAGCCCTCAAGGATGAATAATTTTCCTCGTTTTTTTCACATTTTCCATTATTTCTTCGCTCCTAATAGTTGCATCGTGATGTTATATAGCCTAAAGCCTTCCTCGATAAATGGTCTATTCAACACAAAAAGAATTTTTCAATTCGAACCAGTAGTTCCTGAGATTAGCGCGTTCAAACAAACAAACTCTTCAGCTTTATAATATTAGTATAGATATACTAAGCGAATACAAATTTTAATTATTTTTTGATTTGTAGTGGTTTTGAAGTCTGTTTATTTTTTGTTAAAAAGTTTTTATTTATTGTTTTTTTTTGTTAGTTAATAATAGAATGGTGTTAACAACACATCATAAATATACGATTGCCGTCTCACCGGACTATGAGAGTGAAGGAATAGCGAGTGCACCTGTGTATTGCGCACACACTTGTGCACTATAATATCTCCTGCGTACTTTGCTGATCTCCGTTGAGATTGGCCGCCGTGGCCGAAACTGGCTAGGAGGATTTCATACGATTGCAGCATTCGCGAGTCATCTGCTGTTAGTTATTGAAGAGTTCCATTGTGTCTCTCTGAAGATCTTTATCAGATCTTCATAATTTATATACTAAAACCTTCATTGAAATATATACATTTCAATATCGAAAACCACATACAAATCGGATCAGTAGTTTTTGAGAAACACGCGGCCATACAAATTTACATACATACAGATCGAATACAGAACCTCCTTTTTGAAGTCGGTTAAAAAATACATGACAGTCAGTTTTAGAAATAACTACCAATCACACCTTAATAAACTGCTAATTAATATTTAATTGAAAGATGAGTAATACGAGAAATTGACCAGATATAACATAGATGTAGACAGAACAGTTATTTTTTATTGCTAATTGCCCTACTGCCAGTAGCCTGAAGCGAGTCGGCTTTTCTGGCCACACCGGTCTTTAGGGTGAATGCAGAAGGCGCTTGCAACCCTTTGAATTAAGTGACCATGCTGAGGGCAACCCACTAACGGGTTACGAACCTCGGCTCAGGATGGCCACTGAGAGAGGATGAGACATCAACGCTTATGCGCTCGTAATGCAATCTCTTCTGGGAATCTATACTAATATTATAAAGCTGACGAGTTTGTTTGTTTGAACGCGATAATCTCAGGAACTACTGGACCGATTTTGAAAATTCTTTCACTAATAGGAAGCTACTTTACTCCTGAGTGCTATAGGCAACTTTTTATCCCGGGAAAATATTTTTGTCCCGGAAAAACTTTTTCACGCGGGCGGAGCCGCGAGCAGAAGTCTAGTACTTTTATAAAGGATCTCGATCTGTCAACTGTAAAAGAGCTAATATGACAGGCACGCTAAACATTTTTCCAATCGATCGTAATAGGTAACCCTACAAAATTTAAGGTTACGGCTGTCACGTAGCACGCCATTAAAACTGACCGCCGATTCAATATAATCGATCAACTAGATACCAACTTCACATTTCTGCATTGTAAAAAATTATTTATTTATCATAGTTTTCGTTTTGGTTTTGATAATTAGTTGTTAGTTATTTGTTTTGTTGGTAAAGTGAATTTAATAATTTTAAGTGCTTGTTGTATGCCGTAGTTTCATTGACACAATAGTCTTCGTAAAGGATTTGACTTTAATTTTAGGATTTAATTATAGGTTTTAGGTTTTATTTAACTGTAAGTAGTCATTAGGATTTTTAATTGCCACAATTAAAATTATTAATATTAATCTTAATGTAATTATTGATATTTTTAAATTGAATATTATTCTGTTAAGATGAGTAACTTCAGACATATTGTTTTAATTAGTTATATACAATTTGCGTGCAGTCTTCACCTATAATTTCAATGGCACTTAGCTAGGCTGATTTTTATATTATTAATATGATTTTATTGCTATGTATTGGTATACATTGTGTTGGTGAATAAAAAAAAAAAAAAAAACACTTTCGTAAGAAAATGTTGACTACCCGGGAATCAATGTTACATTTTTTTAAATTTTGTTAAATACCTAAACCGATGGAGTATAGTGCGTCCACCAGGCTTGTCTAGCTTAATGTAAATGTAAAGATAAAAAAAAGAATATTTTTTACTAAAATTAATGGGAGGCACGCGTGGCTACCTCACCAGTGAGGACAGTACAGATCCTAACCTAGCTAACCTACCATTATTCACAATTCACAAAGAATACACACAGCATCACTTTAGAAAAGTCAGAGGTGCGTGGCCTTGGGTTTTGAACCTGCAGACATCCGTCACTGCCACTGCCACTGAACTGAGGAGCCGATTTTACAATAATCCTTTTTAATATTTTATGCAAGCGGAATCACAGTCATTTTTAGTGAGGTGTAATTAGCATAATATTTCAAAAGAAGCTGAGCATAATTTTTTTACAGACGATAAGTATGTAACATAATTATTGACTATAAAAAATGTTGTATATGATATTCGCCATTTTATCTATATCCGCCCTAGTATTCATTGATTTGAAATAACCAACAATAATTTATTGTTCGAAGACTTGTATCTCGGTTTTTTTTTAATATGAACGAGGTCTATAGGAAGCAATAGCAATTATAACATGGCCACAAAAGTAATTACCTTCACAAAACCTTTCACATGTGAGCCACATTTCATCACTTGTCTGGTGAAATGTAAATAATATACACACATCCGTATAACAAATAAAGATTCTATTACAAAAATATGTCTCAAAATGAATAAGGACAATGTCTGCAGTTGCACTTACCTGCCAGTCCAACAGCGCCGCGTCGCCCCCAAACAACATCCACCGTCATAATGTCGAAATAACAAAAACACATACAAAAACTAAAGAACTACATCAAATCAACATTAATTCGTCAAAACATAATTCACTCAATAATAACTCCGGCGTGGTAATTACATTAAACGAAATCATACGAAAAACACAAAGCTTTAGGTGTCACAAAAATAAAATTCCGAAAACGAACATCACAAAACAAAGATCGCGACTGACTGACCGACTGACTGACACAAATGACAAATGTTACATCAGTTACATGACATATTGGCTGAAAATTGACAGATGACACTACTAAAGTGGCCATTAAAAACACTCAATTTCTACTAGTACCATTTAATCTTGAATTACTTTTATTTTTACGATGATATATATTTTTCTAGAGGAAAGATTTGATTGTTTGTTTGTAATGGATAAACTCAAAAACTACAGAAGCTAGTAATGTATAAATAACTCATATTATTCAAATCTCCCGCCTATTAAAAATATTATTTAATTAAAACATATATCGTTTTAAATAGTTACCACCAAAAAAAAATATTTTTTTTTACTTTATAATAATAATTAAGAGCAAAGAGTAGACATGGGTCGTACTTGCAAAATTCGTGAACCAGTGCTTAGAAATAAGTCCGCCGAAAAAAAACAGCGCCAAAAACTAGGATTCGAAATACTTTCAAGTATTTTATTTTTGCATAGGAAATTAATCCGTGCATCCATACAAATAAGGAACACAATCGCGCTCAGAAATAAAAACATCGAATACTTCAATTCTATAAATACTAAGTATTTTATTTCTATATAGGAAATTGATCCGTATTTCAATACTCATAAGGAGCACAATCGCGTTTGTAAATAAGCATTTACAGTACTTCGATAGCCGAAAATCGAAATACTTTCAAGTATTTTTTACTGCATAGGATATTGACCCATGTTTCAGCACGAACAAGGAGCACAATCGCGTTAACAAATATAATACTTTTAACACTTCAATACTTGCATAGGAAATTGTTCACTAGATTGTTGAAATAAGAACCATAATTGCATGGACGATGACGCCTTAGCGCGGGCGTAGCGCGGCGTAAAATACTTTCAAGTCTTGCAAGCATTTCGGGTCGGCACCTGGTCGCGTACTTGCAAGCAAATACCTGGTTGAAAAACCTGGTTGCGTAAATACGCACCACCTCTAGCAACGAGACATATTATATCTTGTTATGAGTTAAACAAACGCCTTTTTAGACATTATTAGAAATGTTATTATAATCATAAAAGTTAATAAAAAAGACGGCAAATAAATGACGAATGACGATAGACATGACATTACAAAATGTTGCTGTTTCATAAAAAAAAATGGCAGCCTTTATGTCGTAAGCTTTTCTTTTCTTTTCTGACGAAAAGTTTTTAGTAACAATTTATGGTTTATAATGCTATTTGAAACGATTAGATGATCAATCAGCATCGGAAAATATTAAAATAATTATCAGACGTGCTAAGTCATGCACTGGATATCGGCAGTAAGTACTACGTGGTTATACTCTTTTTGTGGCCGTAGTTTTACACTAATTTATTTTCCTGTTCCTAGTTCCTACGGTCATTACGCATTTTAAATACATGTCGTGTGTGACGTATGTTTTATAAAATACGATTTGATTGCAGGTGTAGTGAACTTGGGGGCACTTATGCAAATGTTGAACGGTTCGAACGCGACCGAAATCAGTAGTTCAGCAACAGTTACGGATAAAGAGAACATGAGTGCGGGCAGTGCGGCGCTAGAGCGCGAGCTGGCGGGCACGCGCCGCCTGCTGTGGGGCGAGCACGTGAAGGAGGACGTGTTCCGCCGCTGGGCACAGGGCTTCCAGTTCAGTGCCGACGAGCCGAGCGCGCTCATCCAACAGGAAGGCGGCCCGTGCGCCGCCATCGCACCAGTCCAAGGTTTCCTACTCAAGATCCTATTGTCAGAGACTCCGGGACATAGTTTTCAAGACTTGACCTCGGAGAAGTGCAATTCGTTGCTTGTTAGAGCAGTGTGTACAATATTGAGCCAGTGTCTAGCGCCTAAGTACAATGTGGCGGTGTACCGCAAGACCGACCTGGACGCGGACACTAGCGGCGGCAACAGCGTCAGTGTGGACGAACAGTCATGTGATACTATTGAACACTTCCATCGGTGTATTCAAGTACACTCGTTTCAGACTCTGTCTGAGGTGGAGGCATTCTACACAAGGAACATTCGTATATTGAAGGACAAATATGGTGTTCTGTTACTGTTATACAGTGTCATACTCAGCAAAGGCATCGACATAGTGGAGGCAGAACTATCAGAGCTATCAGACCCCCTGATACATTCTATATATGGTTACGGTTCACAGGGACTCATTAATTTGATGCTCACTGGAAGGGCTGTGGCACATGTGTGGGACCATGATCAGGTAGTAGGTGGGTTACGGTTACGGGGTATAGAAAGACAAAATGACATAGGTTTCTTGACAATCATGGAGCACATGCAGTATTGCACTGTGGGATCGTTTTACAAAAACCCCAAACACCCAGTGTGGGTGCTGGCCTCGGAAACCCATCTCACAGTACTGTTCTCACTGGAGAGGCGGCTGGCTGCACCAGAGACAGTTGGAGAATCTGCAGAGAGAATATTTCGTTCATTTGACCCTGAAGGCAACAACTTTATACCATCAGCAGCATTGCAAGATGTATTGTGTGCGGCCGACCTAGTCAGTGAGCCTGAATATGTAGAATTAATGAGGCGGAAACTGGACTCTGAAAACCTGGGAATAATACTTCTGAGTGCATTCATGGATGAGTTCTTCCCAGGATGTGAGCGTGGGGCCCCTGACACTTTCACCTTGCACCATTACAATGGGCTAGCACGGAGCAACCCCAGTGGGCGCGTTGCGTTCCGAACTGGGCGAGCTGCCCTGCTCGAGTGCCCCATGCGTGCCGCCACTACGGACCCTATGCTGACTTGCTTGCAGACTAAGTGGCCCAGCATTGATGTAGTCTGGGATGATGGTCACTCTCCCTCACTGAACTAGTGGCGTGCTCCAGCAAAATTCGGAACTTATACTGTGACACAGTGAGGACAGTATGTACCTTTATATGTGTCTAAAAATTCCATTATTTTATTGTATCAACTTATGTATTACAAATTATAACAAATGGATTGCGTCAATGCTCCATGCAGACCGTTTTCATACTGGTATAGGCAGCTATTTTACATTGATTTGGTACAGCTTGGTTCCAATGTGCCTTTTCATTTTGACATATTATATCTGTATTCTGTTAGTGTACAAATTGGAAAAACTAATTGTTTCTAATATAGCATAAAAGAGAGTTTCCATGATGTTGGTTGTAACGGAATAAGCAATAAGGTCTATGATAGAGTAGTAATTATTGCAAAATATAACTTTACACTTTGGTTTTCTATCCAAGTTACAGTTTAATTTATAATGAGCCTGAGTAGGGTCTGTCTATTTTTGTACTCAGATCAGCTGTGACGCCAGTACTAGGTCATCGTCGAATCACCCGTTTGTGGAGCGCGATGTCGACGGGCACGCGCGGTGCAGGCGAGGCTCTGCCAGTGCGGGGCACTGCGTAGTGCTGCACAGTGCACACCTACCACATGCTCGCACCAAATTGCTAACATTTTAACACAATTATTTAGGACATTTGGGTTTACATCAGTTTATCATAGAAAATCCATATCATGACCATTGTACTGTTTGTATACTGCTTTATTGTAATTACATAGGGTTTTTTTTATGGCACTGAATTAACTACCCTGTCACTGTATTATGTGTTCACCTCCTTAAAAATTAATAAGGAACAGGAAGTGAGTGTTGTTAGACTTTGAAATCAGAATTTTGGTACTATTGAGGTCTAATTTATTAAATTAAGACAAATGTACAAAACTACCCTCACTACCAGTTTCTGATAAGATGATAAGGCATACAAGGTGCAGCATACTGCTATATTGTTTTATCTTTGTATAACTTTTAATAACAACTATGTATTGGCATGATTTGATAGTAAGCTCAAAAAAACTACTATATGTTATAGTCTCATTAAAAAATGGATATGCGAGACAATAAAGTGACAAATTATAAGGCCTGACAGGGTATTACACTGTATTAACTCTGGGCACTATCCTGATAATGTATTAAATGTATAAAATTATCAGCAAGTATTTTTTTTATTATATAATATCATAATTATTTATTGTACTGACTTTCATACATTAGATTTTTTCTTTGGGTCAATCCAAAATGTGCTTACAAACCAAGTTATGTTTTATAATAACTATGTAAATTTAGCAGACATTGCTAGAAGTAAAAACCTCTTGTTAAATCATATATTTCAGTCTTCTACCCTGTTCCGTGTCTGATGCTTATTCTATAAAATATTATATTAAGTATACAAAATATGCCCTAGTTGCATTGATAGATATTATACAATGAGACTAGTTTTTTCATACCTACTATAATGATATTTTTTTTTTGTTTATTGTTACCATAATAACAAAATATATAATTTCAGACATCTTTCATGTTTAAAAGCATGAAGTTGCCTTCATGTGATTTTGTGACCAATTTTTGCAACACCTGATATTTTATAAAGCTAAATAAAGCTTGATTTTATTATTTTTTTATTGTTAGTCTATTTTCATTTTGAAAACAGATTCATGTAAAATAGCTGTGCACAGTAGTATTGCATACAAAGAGTATATTGAAAGATATTTTCTGGTAGACATAACATAGTGTAACATGCTTTTTATTATAACTTCTGGGTTTTATTTTGATACATCTGTCCTATTGCTTTCAATGTAAAACTAAGTTGATCCTAAGCATTTATAATTATGAATTATATGAATAAAAATTCTACAGTATTGTACTAAAAGAAAAAAAAAATGTAATTGCATTTTCTTTATTTTGAATGTATTGCTGAAGAAATACAAACATTGAATTATATACATAATAATAATTGTCAGCCCTATATTCAATTTCCTAAAATGGGCATGGGTCCCTTTTAATAATGCGAGGGCCTTTCTTTGCTGTAATTTAATTTCACTTGTTTAATTTAATGTACCTACCTTTGAAATGCCTAAGAACTTCCATAAAATTATGCAGGACTTTCAAAATATTTTCCTTCACTGTTAAAATTAACCAGTAAGTAAGTTAACTTCAGAAAGTCAGCACTCTGCAGTATTTGCGCTAGGCTGCGAAGCCGAAAGTCGAAACACCTCACACTAGGGCCCAGTGAAATACGATTATGTATGGAAGTTTAATGAAAAAAAATAGGGTAATAGTACATGGACGTAACCTAGAGAAGGCAGGGGAGGTCAACTGCTCCCCTGGATCACAACACAAGTACATGCTTTCGTGTGTAGGTACAGTCAGCCACATAATATATCTGAACAAATTCGAAATTTCAAATCGCCTATACGCGTTCAGTTTAATCAAAACATTATTTTTATTTTTTACCCGACTGCGAAAGAAGGAGGGTTATGTTTTTCGAGTGTATGTATGTATGTATATTTCTTTGGCACGGCCTAGAGCCTAAACGGCTTGTCGTATTTTTATGTGAGTGGTGTCAATAGTTTCGTCTTAGCCGTGAGAGTGACACTGGGTACATCAAAATTTTAAAAAATCTAAATTGAAGATTTTTAGCGGCATAAAGTAATCTTAAAAAATTAATGTTTTCAAAATACATCGAGTGTCATATCAAAATAAAGGATTTTTAACGGAGATTACGAATATATACCGGGTGGAAGGGAAACGCTCTCTATACCGGAACGGTAAGAGAGAAGAACCATAACATTAACGAAAAACTATATTCATTTGCAAAGCTAAGCGATAATACTTACGATTTTAGTATTTCCGTAATTCATGCGCGCGCAATGTAAAGCGTACAAAAAACTGGGCGGCCGCCGCGCTACGCCGGGACCGGCCCGCGGTCGTTAGCCCGTCAGCTGATGTACGTGTTTCATTACGATTTTTTTGAAATATTGACCTTTTTTACTATGTTTTTCAGAATAATAGTTTGATTTATCTATCCATACGTGAACCTGTACAGAAATTTGAGAAAATCCTACTAAAATTGTAACAATGCGATCGCGATTTTTTTAGTACCATCACGTCAGGAATCACCAATACTATCACCTGTATTCGTTTCCGAGAGCGTTTCCCTTCCACCCGGTATAAGTTGTATATACCGGGTGGAAGGGAAACGCTCTCGGTATAAGTTGTATATACCGGGTGGAAGGGAAACGCTCTCGGAAACGAATACAGGTAATAGTATTGGTGATTCCTGACGTGATGGCACTAACAAAATCGCGATCGCATTGTTACAATTTTAGTAGGATTTTCTCAAATTCCTGTACAGCTTCACGTATGGATAGATAAATCAAACTATTATTCTGTAAAACATAGTAAAAAAGGGCAATATTTCAAAAAAATCGTAATGAAACACGTACATCAGCTGACTGGTTAACGACCGCGGGCCGGTGCCGGCGCAGCGCGGCGGCCGCCCAGTTCTTTGAACGCTTTACATTGCGCGCGCATGAATTACGGAAATACTAAAATCGTAAGTATTATCGCTTAGCTTTGCAAATGAATATAGTTTTTCGTTAATGTTATGGTTCTTCTCTCTTACCGTTCCGGTATAGAGAGCGTTTCCCTTCCACCCGGTATGTTTTGTTGGAGTTTGACTGCCTCGGTGGCGTAGTTGTATTGCATACCCGTTACGAGTACGATTTGCGCGCTGAGGTCCTGGGTTCGAATCCCGGTTTGAGCCAAAAATATTGTGACTGGGTTTTTCCATCTTAAAATTTACTCAGTCGCAGCTCGGAGTCAGGAAGTTGGCGGTGTGATACCCCCGTGCCTCGGAAAGCACGTAAAGCCGTTGGTCCTGCGCCTGATCTCTCTCTGATCATGTCGGATTGCCGTCTCACCGGACTATGAGACTGAAGGAATAGCGAGTGCACCTGTGTATTGCGTACACACTTGTTCACTATAATATCTCCTGCGTACTTGGCTGATCTCCGTTGAGATTGGCCGCCGTGGCCGAAACTGGCTAGGAGAAATTATTATTATTTGTTGGAGTTTGGAATAGAAAATGCTAATAAATCACATCACACTTCACACTAATACTATAAATGCGAAGTTTGTGTTAGTTTCTTACTTTTTCACGGTAAAACTGCTTAACGGTATTGGCTGAAACTTGGCACATAGGTAGTCTATAATAAAAAGAAAACTAAAAAGGTACAATTAAAAAAGAAAGTTAAAACAAAAACAAAAACCCGACTGCGTCAATATCTGCCATTCATTGCAGAACTGAAAAGATAGAAACAAGATTTTAATTTGAATGTTTTATTTTGTTTTTGAATAATATTAGTTGACAGTGTTCACAAACGCAGTCGGAAGCATCTGCTCGCTCCGAGATTTTGTTGCTCTACCTACATCACCAACCAAATTATGTGAGGTGAGCGTGTTGTGCCTCCGTCAGCGTTTGTGAACACTGTCAACTAATATTATTCAAAAACAAAATAAAATATTCAAATTAAAATCTTGTTTCTATCTTTTCAGTTCTGCAATGAATGGCAGATATTGACGCAGTCGGGTTTTATGTTTTTGTTTTAACATTTTTTTTTCTTTAAACTAACTAACTAAAGTCATCCCTTTAATTTTATTTTTGTGAAGAGAAAATAAAAATTGGTAAAAACACAAAAGTGTAGAGGAGATTTGAAGTTTTGAATTAATTGTTCAGCTACTTATGTGGCTGACTGTACTTATTTGGAACTACCTGTCTGAATTTCAGACTGAAATCTTTGAGATGTATACCTTCCCCCTGCGTTGGAACCGTTACAAGCAAATATTTGAAACTATCCCAATATATGTATTGTTATATTTGCTATATAACAGAATAATAAAAATAAAGTTAAATCTATAAAATCATTAACCAGGCACTACATGGCCATTGACATGTATAAAAAATCTTAATATAAAATTAGAAAAAAGTTTAGCGACTCGTTTCGGTTACTTACTCCTGTAAAGGGGTAATGCTGAGTTAGTAGTTGTAATAACTGCTAACAGATGTCGCTGGTCATCTCCTTAAGTACGGATCCTGAAATTGGCAATCGATGGCGGGAGTCGGAGTAGCTCAATTGGAAGAGCACCGGCACGGTACGCCGGAGGTCGTGGGTTCGAGTTCCGCCTTCGACTGTTTCTTTTTCAGGATTCTATAAAATCAAAAATAAAGTTAAGTAAAAAAAATAGTGGTGTGTCCCCATACAAAAAACTTTTAATACGCGCTAAACAACCGGCCAACAGTGTGTCGTCGCCGGAGCTCGGCACCCACCACATAACTCAATATCTGCCTAGTTTTCTTTACAAAAAGTAATGATATCCCACCAAAAACATAAATGTAAAAAAGGAGAGCCAAGTTCAATACAAAAAGTATGGTTGGTAGTGATGCCAAGTTCTATGCAATATCCAAATATGTATTTACATACATATATATACACTCACGCCTTTTTCCCCGCTATGCCTAAGTTAGGCATCGGTGCAACTAGTGCACCTATGCACTATGTTATTTTGTACACAATATGTATTTATAGGAACAAAATAACATTATGAACAAGTATGAAACTCTATTTCTTTGCTTTATTGGATACCTATAACAGTTGGTGTCATTAAAAAATGTGAGAACTTAATTTTTTTTTGTTAATAGCCCTACTGCCAGTAGCCTGACGCGAGTTGGCTTTTCTGGCCACACCAGTCTTTAGGGCGAACGCAGAAGGCGCTCGCAACCCTTTGAATTAAGTGACCATGCTGAGGGCAACCCACTATCGGGTTACGAACCTCTGCTCAGGACGGCCACTGAGAGAGGATAAGACATCAACGTT
Organism: Lapara coniferarum; assembly: GCA_949316025.1. Lineage (NCBI taxonomy): Eukaryota > Metazoa > Arthropoda > Insecta > Lepidoptera > Sphingidae > Lapara > Lapara coniferarum. The sequence goes on along the minus strand of OX438931.1, from coordinate 817,432 downwards.
TAGGGAAAGATTGGTTTTTAGGCCTAATCCTATTAGATTGTGTTGTCACCAGCACGCGGGCTGGAACTGCTAGGAGGGTTGGGGGGGGGGGGGGAACACGGCGAGGTCCTCGGCGGCGACGACGGAACTGCGGTCTTGTGGAGTGTTGGAGTTTCAAGAACTGGTTCTTATGGCGGATGGCCAGATTGATTTCGTCCTCTGGATCGGTTAATACGGAACGCGGCCGTCTCCATTTGGCGAGGTCGAATGGAGTATATATTGACGCTTTACGAACTAACGTGTTTGGGTGATTTACCGCCCGATCGAAGTAGCGTCTGCTGGCCATTTGCATGAAATGCCTGATGGTCGGCATGTTGGTGTCCACGTGGGGGTTGTGGTTGCGTACGCACCACGGGGCACCAAGAGCATGTCTGAGCATTCTATTTTGTAAGACCTGCATACGCTGAAAACGAGCAGGCGGTAAATGGGCGAATACGGGCGATGCGTACGTCATGATAGGTTGAATGCAAGTCGTGAAGATCCTAATCTTGTTGCGGATTGACATTTTACTTTTCCTGTTTAAGAGCCAATGCAATCGGCCCATCGCGAATGCGGCTCGCGCGCGTACCGCGTTTATGTGGGATGAAGGTCAACCTCTGAACAAGGGTAACTCCTAGATATTTGGCTGTGTCCATCCAGGGGATGACCTGGTTGGACTTGCGGACTGAGGTGTGGGGCACATGGACTCGTCTTTTTCTTAGTGAAAATGATAGCCTGACTTTTGTTGGGATTGACGGTGATTCGCCATTTGCGGAACCACTCGCCAAGCTTGTCGGCGGCGGCCTGCAAAGTGCGCACCACATTGTCGGGGTCTCTATGTGAGGCGTAGATTGCGGTGTCGACCGCGAAGAGCGCCAGGTGGGCGTTCTTTGGTTTGGGGATATCACTGGTATACAGCGAGAAAAGAAAGGGGGAGAGAGACAGAGCCTTGCGGGACTCCGGCCGTGATGGAGTATCGGGAAGAGAGAGTTCCCTCCACGCGATGTTTGAAACCGCGATTCGACAGGAAATCTCGTATGATGTGCACGAGTTGAGTGGGCACGTTGAGAGTGTACCTACAGCTTGAAAAGCAAGCCATTGTGCCACACCTTGTCGAATGCTTTTTCAATATCGAAGAAAATAGCACCAGTAGGCATGCCGATTCGAAACTTGTCGTGAACGTGCTCCGTGATGCGGAGCACCTGATTCACGCAACTGTGTCTAGCGCGAAAACCAAACTGTTCCGGAGGGATCAAGTTGTGATTGTGGGCGACTATTTTGAGGCGGTCGAGAACGATCCGCTCGTAAATTTTGCCCAGCGTACTGAGCAGGCTTATTGGTCTATAAGACGACGGTTCGCATGCGGGTTTTCCCGGCAGTTGTAATACGTATTACAACTGCCTCTTTCCAGACCTCCGGGAAGAGGCAGTTTCGAAAAGCGGCGTTATAGATGGCGGTTAGAATTTTGGCTAGATGCTCCGGGAGCATCTTAAGCATGCGGGTGGGGATCTGGTCGCCCCCGGGGGCTTTACGACGTTTGAGTGCCTTGATCAGAGCGATGACTTCTTCGATCGTCACCGGTGCAAGGGGGTCGGGCGGCGGCGGGTCGACATCCGGGTTGACGTTGGCGTTGTCGTTTTGGTTTAGCGGTCGCGAAATAGAGACTGGCGGTGGCCGGACTGCGTTCCTACTTTCGACGAATGAATTAACCGCAACCAGATCGTCGTGGTCTACAGGTATTGTTGAGAGAGAACATTGAGCCTCCAGGCTGTCGGCTAGTAGCTCCGCTTTCTCGTCGTCATCAAACGCCGGGCGTTGATTTGGACGATTGAACGGATGTGAGAACTTAAAGTAGGTTAGATTTAGGGCTGCCATCATCTAAATTGCCGACGCCGGATAAACACGGCAAAAATCCCGGACATTTGGGCAAAATATGTCAAAGTGTGATAGTTGCGCAGACCCACGCTCGCAATCTAAATTAGTTTTTGTGTGTAAAACTTTGAAAATTACTTCAAAAACATTTTTTAAGTGTTGTGTAATGCCAGTGGACTCTGTACTAGTGTTATTTCTGCATAAATTACTGAATTTATCGCAAAAAAGTGAATAGAACTATAATAATGACATTGGACAGTGTTAAAATTTTCTTGCATACCCTCATTTGTATCGAACTAATTACTGAATGACAATTGACAATTAGTGACATACGTCAACCTGACACTTCAAGTAGGGTTCAGTGTTGCCAGTACAAAAAAAATAATTACCCCGAAAAGTAAATTAAAAATAAAAGGTGTTGCCAGAGCAACAAATCAAAAATACCAAAACATGAGTGCTAAAAAAGATGAGTGCGGTAAGTGCAATAAGGCTCCAAGTGGGGGAAAAACAACTGCAATATGTGACTCCTGCAAAATACTGTTATGTGGAGATTGCCATGGATTGTCACCCACTGAGGTCCGTGTGCTTGAACTAAAAACCGTCGCCCGCAGCATGACCTTCCTTTGTGGTGAATACAAGACAGTCATGTCTCAACTGCCAATGATTATGAAAAAGCTGAACGATCTCACCGAAGAGGTCCAAAAACTGCGTATGCGGCAGAGTATGCTCGCGACAGAATCAGCGATACAAGAAATGACAGAGAGGGCTAACAGATCTACTAATCTCATTATATATGGTGTACCAGATTCGAACAGCGAGGTTGGGGACCAGAGGAAAGAGCATGACAAAAAGAAATGCGAAGCTCTCATTAAGACCGTCACCAACAAAGTCAAATGCGAAGGCATAAAGGTATTTCGCCTCGGTGCCCCTAAGTCTGACGCTAACGCCAGATCGCGCCCGCTGAAGGCTATTCTCAATAGTAAGAATGACGCGTTGGAAGTTCTACGGAATAAGAGCAAGTTAAGTGATCCTTCGTCTATTACCTCAGACCTGACTCCAATGCAAAAAGAATATTTAAAATATCTACGAGAAGAACTTAAACAGCGTATCGATAAAGGCGAGACGGACATCACCATAAAATATGTTCGAGGACAGCCCGTTATCTTGAAGAATACTCAAAAAAACTAACTTCACATAACTACATTAAAACCACACACATACAACAAGCAACTAGCAAGAGCCCCCCAAATAGAAAGCCTCTGTCAAGAACCCTTGTCACGATTACCATACTTTATACCAATATCCAATCAGTAACTTCTAAACTCGATATTTTCATTGCTAGAGTGGATTCATTAAAACCTACTCTAATTATACTCACTGAAACATGGCTTAAACCTAACATACCGGATTCAATGATAAAAAATACCTGGCTACGACATATACCGAGATGATCGGATTGGAAGACGTAGTGGTGGAGTAGCAATCTATGCATCAAATAATACCGAATTTATGACAACCAAGTTAAATACTACCTACAACAAGAAACACGAAGGTACCGAATGCCTTTGGCTCGATATTAAAATTGGAGATTGCAAATTTTTACTATGTGGACTATACAGGGGACAGGACTCCACACTAGAGCAGGACAATTATTTACTCGAACAACTTAACCTTGCTTCAGAGAATAACACGTTGGCTGTAATGGGAGATTTCAACTATGGTGGAGTTAGATGGCCTCTTAAGGATTGCTCATATGTCACGCCAAGAGAAGATAACTTCATACAATGGTATGGAAGTAGCAACCTTCACCAGATAATAGACAAACACACTAGATTTCGCCAGGGAAACCAACCTTCGTTCCTAGATCTGCTCTTAACGTATGACCACTCACTAATAGCCAATGTTGAGCACCACGCCCCCATTGGTAAAAGCGACCACACATGCTTATTGGCATCCATACAACTACAAGCAAGAAAACAAAATAAGGAAGCCACAACTAAACTAAACTTCAATAAAGCAGATTATGACAAAATTAACGAAAAACTACGCGAAAGTTTACCTAGCTCTTTGAAAGACACAAATTGCGCCAGAAGCCAATTCGACATTATCCACAATGCAATTAAAGAAGCTATAAATGCGCACGTACCCCGCACTACAATTATCCCTCACGTAATAAACAAGCCATGGGTCGCAAAAGAGACAAAAAAGCTAATAAAACTTAAACTTGCACTATGGAAAAGATATGTTCTGACCGGACTTGACGAACACTACAAGGAATACAGGAAGCTAAATAACAGAATTATAAGCCAAACCAGAAAAGCTCGTTTAACACACGAAAATGATATACTAACTGCCGGTCCCAAAAAATTTTATTCTTACATAAGGCAACAAGTGACATCAAAGGTAAGCATTCCATCTGTCCTGCTCAACAAAAGAGGCCAAACTGTGACCGAGCCCTGCGAAATTGCCGCTGTATTTGCTGATCAATTTGCGAGTGTCTTCCAAATAGAACCGCCAGATACGTTGCCAATTTTAAATTCATCACAAAGAGTGGTGGATTCAATTGATGAAATAAATTTCACTCAAGATGAAATCAAACAAGTAATAAAAGATATGAAAACAACTTCTTCACCAGGACCAGATGAAATCCCTGTATCAATACTTAAAAAATGTAACATTACTGACAGTCTTGCAATAATAATGCAGACATCATATGATACGGGAATCCTACCGAATATGTGGAAGACGGCGACAGTGACACCGATATTCAAAAAGGGAAATAAATTGGAACCATCAAACTACAGACCTAACAGCCTGACTAGTGTGGTATGTAAAGCAATGGAAAAAATTATAGTTAAGCATATAAGACACTTCTTTGCCAACCACTCCATTATACCTGACCAACAACATGGTTTCTGCCCGCATCGCTCCACAGTGTCCAACTTGCTTGCATGCCTGTCATCCTGGACTAAACACTGGAATAAAAGAGAGCCCATCGACGTAATATACCTAGACTACGAAAAAGCCTTTGACAAGGTCCCAACTAAAAGACTTTTACAGAAGCTGGAGATCGTGGGAATTCGTGGGAAACTATTAACATGGATAGAGGCATTCTTACGACAAAGAACCCTGCGGGCGAGAGTGGGTGACACAATGTCGGAACACCGAGAAATACATAGTGGTGTGCCACAGGGCTCAGTTCTGGGACCAGTGCTGTATATACTATACACCTTCGATCTTCCAAAACACCTAAGATGTAATGTTAGTATCTTTGCAGATGATACAAAAATATTTGGGAACCCACTAATTGACTATGACCGTCTTCAAGAGGATCTAAACAGAATAGCTAACTGGTCTAAGGAATGGCTTATAAACCTCAACTCCTCGAAATGTACTGTATTACATCTAGGCAGAAGCAATCCTCGTCTGACTTACAAATTGAATGCCACTCCACTGATCGAGACCAAAGTGCAGACGGATCTGGGAGTGAAAATATCAGAGGACCTTAAGTGGGAAGAACATATAACATCAATAACAAAAAAAGCTAAGACACTTATCTGTCTAATCAGAAAAGCCTTTGGGAATCTCACACCCGACATGGTACTTCGGATACACAAAACCTTTGTGAGACCGATTCTTGAGTATGCTTTCCAGGTCTGGAGCCCGTATTTTGTTAAGGACATGGAACTTCTAGAAAAGGTACAGCGCAGTTTCACTAAAATACCACGAATCCTGAAACAACGGAGTTACGAAGAACGCCTAAAGATGTTAAGGCTCACAACCTTAAAGGATCGTAGGGACCGTGGAGATCTTATCGAAACATACAAGATCCTAACTGGACATTACGAGATTCAAGGATTTGAACAGAACATCTTCACACGCAATGAAAATTTCCATCTTAGAGGCCACTCCTTAAAGCTGCGTACCAGTTTCTCCAATAATAATCCACACAAGCATTTCCTGAGTAATCGAGTGGTCAGAGCGTGGAATAAACTCCCAGAGCATGTGATTACAGCTGAAAACATAAATCAGTTTAAGAACCGACTAGACAAATACTTAGCCGCAAATGAAAACAAGTAGTAATAGCAAGATACGGGCATTATCAGTTGTCTCAACTGCCTGCCTGATCATATATAATAATAATAATAAAATATGGATATTTCCCCGGACACCTCTGAAAAAATATTTTGCCGTTCCTTCTTGAATGCGGGGAAATGCATGAAGTTTTAACTAAGATTTATTTCAATTTGTCGCTCATCTATAAAAAATGTATTTCCCCTGACAACAAAAATGTCCGGGTTTTGCCCGGACAATTTTTAGAACCCCGGCCGGACGGCCCCCGGACGCCCTTCAAACTAGGACAAATCCGGGGAAATCCGGACGGATGGCAGCCCTAGTTAGATTTGACTGGCCAGCTTTTATCAGAACTAAATATATATAGGTATGTTGAATAACTTTATAAAATTATTGATGTAATGAAATGTTATGTTAAAAATTTAAGTGGAATAAAGGAATTCCTTTGAACACGTAGTATTTTACTTATTCAAACCCATCTCCGTGGATGCTATAGTATGATCATATTATGATGGCATAATTTAAGCATACTCCGGAGCAGTGTTGCCAACTTAACGGATTTCCCGTCATTTGTAAGGGATTTGGATACGTGAGCAATTTAAAAAAAAATGTACCCCCGGTTTTAGCCTTGTCCCTCGACTTTGCTCATTTATTATTTTATAATGAATAACTCCTAGCAGAATAAATTAATTTAAGCGACAAAAACATATCTTTATAATTGAATATAAATTGTCGTTTTGTTTTTACTTAACTACTACTAACTTGACGGATTTTTAAAAACCTTATTGGCAGCACTGCTCCGGAGTCAGGTTTGGCAGATTTTTTGCCAGTGTCGGGCAGATTCGCCATTTTTGAGATGGTCACCCTGCTAGCATCCCTGTCTCTTCTGAGTAGTCTGTGTCCCTGTGCAACAGTGCTGCCAGATTAGGCGACTTTTCGCCATTTAGGCTATCTTGATGAGTGTCGGGGCGACCAAAATTGCGAATGGCAACTGGTCGCTGTTTAAGCTACGCGAACGGTGATTAGTCACCAATTTAGGCTACTTCGGAAAGTTCGTGTTTTATGCATTGTTTTTGTCGAATTTGAGGATATTTAAGATCCCCCTTACACACAATTATTGAAAACTGGGGACCTTTTTTTTTTTGCTCTCCGCGTCCCCACACATGTGGGCGACTTTAGGCTACTTCGAATTTTCTCGACTTTAGGCGACTTCAACCGTCAAACATCTGGCAACACTGCTGTGCGAGTCCCGAGACCACTGCCAAAAAATTTACGCATTTCATTAATTGGTTAAATTATTTCACGTTGAATCCATAAAAGCCCTAGAAGAATATAAGAAGCTGTTCCTAAAATGCCCCCTGAGAAGGAGTTTAATAAATTTGCTACTAAAGTGTATGATCCATTAAAAAACGGATCTATTGATGGTGAGCATACTTATAAAACTTAAACTAATACTATAAAAGTAGTTTTGTTTATATTGAATGAATGGTAAAGTTGATATTTTTTTGTATCAACAGGCACCGACACGGAGCCTCATGACCGTGCAATTGTAAGAGCTATAAAGTCCAAGTACACACCAAATAAATCGTTAAAAGGAGATCCAAAAAACACATTATTTGTGGGGAGGCTTAACCCTAGGACTACAGAGGTAAGTCCTGACTCATAATAATTAATCAATATAAAATACAAACCTCATAAATACAAACTTGATAAAAGTTGCAGGAACTTGCTGAATGCAGACTGCTTTTAACAGTTTGGTCTGGAAATTAGAGCAGACATAGACGTCCTGTGGCTGATGATGATGCTGAAGTACAATCGTAAAACTTAATTATTTTGCAAGGATAGTTTGTAGGAAATGGGTGGTCCCTTTCAAAATAAAGAGTAAAGGCTAAGCTCCCTCTTAGTAAATTTCATTATGATATTGCAGGATACGCTCCTCACAGAATTTGGTAAATATGGGAGAATACTAAAATGTCGTATTGTGAGGGATATTGTTACTGGAAAATCAAAACAATATGCCTTCATTGAATATGATACTACAAACAATGCACAAAAAGCATACAACACAATGGAGAGGGAGTATATTGACGGGGCAGAGATTGTTGTTGAGTGGGAGGTTGGTAGGTTAATGCATGGTTGGAAGCCCAGACGGTTAGGTGGGGGGTTTGGTGGAAAAAAAGAGTCTGGACAGTTGCGATTTGGCTGTAGAGACAGACCCTTCAGGAGACCACTACCTGTTGCAGAAACTAATAAAAAAAAAGATTTTAAGCAATAAAAGAAAAAAGTCTAAAGACAAATCTGGTTGTTCTAGTCAGAGCGGAGATGTATTTTATTATTTTTTCATTATAATATCATAAATAAGTCTAGACATAGGAAGCTGAAACTGCATAAAATTCATGAACTAGCAAAGAAAAATCTTTTTGAATGTTAAATTTAAAACCTAAATATCCAACCAGGTGGTCATGCTGTGTCAAAAGAAAACAACAATGAATTACAGTATAAAATAATGTGCCATGTTTGTTGCAAAGAATTCAGAGGTTGGTGTAAATCATTCACAATTACTGAAGCACTTTTGAGCATTTTAGAAGGTTTCCTATTAGTTCTAGTATTTGGGTTTTTGGTCTTTTTGGTACTACATTTTTTGGCTTGCTCAAGTGGTACAGAAACTTTCTATAATGTAGAGACTACAACTACAAATATACCAATGTTTACATCAAAAATTAAAACAAAGACTACCATTATATCAACTATTACATACAACAAATCTTTTACTTTGGCACATGAATGCACATGGAAACCTTCTGAGAAGACTAAAGCCTACACCAAGTATTATGAATATAATACTACATACAAGTATGATGAAACTACAACAGATGTCACAGATTATCCTGAAACAAACAAAGAACTAGAACATCCAGATATAAATAAGATGGACACTGATACTATAAAAATTTCAGACTACAGTTCGAATAATCAATGGATTATATTAGATCCTAGAGGAAATATACATGATGATATTGGCTTTGTACCTGATGAATCAGATGGAGAGGAAGCTGATGACCTGCACCACCAATATGTGCTTGCTCTGGTTAAAGTGAACCCTCCCAGAGACATTAGTTTTGGCTGCACATTGACAATAGTTACAGAATACTGGACTATAACGTCTGCAAGCTGTATCGAAGCTATCGAGGAAGTAGATTCCCTAGATTCATTTGTGATGATGAAGGATTACGGTGAAGTAAGAAAAGGAACAATGCATGTCATTTCCGATGTACAGATACATCCAATGTATGAGGGTGTGAACAAAAGCTATGATCTAACAGCCCTGAAGAGTGAGGACAGTTTGGTAAGGGGCTCAGGGTATGCAGTGGAGCTGCCCAGTTTGATTGACTATTTTATGATAACTATTGGAGAGAGATTAACAATACTGGGATTTGGACCATACAGGTATGTTTTATTAATTGATTTTAGTCTTTAATATGTTGATCTTTGCAAAGCAGAATATACTTGGTTTTACTAAGCTATAATTGTTTTACAGAACGATCGGCACAGGCCCACTCGGTAAGCGCCTGCACAAGGTGTACGTGTACACACTGCCACCGGCGCAGTGCCTGGCGCAGGCAGAGGCGGAGGCATGGTCGCTGCGGCACCTGTGGGGCGGCGCGGCGGTGCGGCGCGGGCGGTGCGGCCCGGGCCCGCTGTGCGCCGGTGTGCTGCCCCCGTGCGGTCCGCCCTGCAACTACTGCGCCGGCGCGCCGCTGCTGCGGGGCTCCGCGCTCCTCGGCCTCATGAGCGACAACCAGCAGTGCGGCGTGACGTGCGACCCGCAACTCTATGTCAACATCGCCGAGGTCAGGGACTGGTTGAATTTCATTACTGGCGCCAAATACATTTTTTGATACCTATGTAATAGTTTTATTTGAAAGGTTACTCTGAAAATGCTCTTAAGCTCAAATATTATGTATATTGAAAGAGATGCACATCGTCAATGTCACATGTCAATCGTTTTTAACACGCTTTTATTAGCTTCAGACCTATGTGTAGGTACGTAACGGAAACTTGAACATTACTTTGACCCCCTTCAAAACTGTATTAAATCTAAAGGCATACTTATCAAGGACCAATGACAATTCAATATTTTAACCTAAAAACTCTTTTTTATAGAAAATCTAACAAATGAACAAATAATAGTGTTACGCGCGCTAGTACTCGCCGATAAACAGCGCCATCTATTGGCGAGAAGCGGACTAAGTATGGAAGGTTCGGCGATGGAACGTTCTCGAAAGGTCTCGATGTCTCCAGAATGTCGTGAAAATGCAATCATTGACCTTAACTTGAGAGAGAGTTCCCGACTATTCTGGAACCTTCGAGAACGTTCCACAAACTACGCCGGCACCGGCGGCCGGGTATAAGGGGCGGCGCGCGGCCGCCGCCGGGCATTCAGTCTTGTTTACAAGAGCGAGCGATAAGCGGACTACGAGCGATAACTCCAAGCGATTTCGGGGCGACTATTTTGGATTGCGTTTGAACGTATAGTGAGTGGTTTTAATAAGTGTATTTGAATGTTTAATTATAGCTGTATCTAGTGCAGTGTTTGTGTTAGTTTAGTAGTGTTCTAGTACTAATAAAGTCCTAATTGGTCTATCGCAATACCGGTATTTTCATTGTTTATCTCGAACTCCAGCACGTAACAATAGTTTATTTATTTTTAGTGACATCTGTTGGACTATAGTAGAATTATAACTAGTTACTCTTATGTGTAAAATAATCCTACTTCCGCCTTATTCTCTATGACACGCGTTATTTTCACCGCTCGTAACAAGCGCGTAACGTAACTCATCGCGTTTATTACTATGGAAATTGGCATACAGAATACCATTTTACGCACAATACAGGAAGTGAACGTGACGCGGCCGCGTTACGAGTTAACAATGTCATAGAGAATCATGCCTCTGGTCACGACTCTCATATGTAAGAGTCCGTCTGGGTGGGTACCACCGCAATGTTTATTTCTACGGCCAAGCAGCAGTGTGCATGCACTGTTGTGTTTCGGTTTGAAGGGCATTGTAGCCAGTGTAACTACAGGACATAATGAGACTTAAGATCTTATGTCTCAGGATGACGAGCGCAGTGGAATGCCACACAGTATTTTGTAACCCAAGGTGCTGGATGGTGTTTCTACTGTTTATGGGTGGTCGTATCGCTTACCATCACGTGAACTGCATGCTCGTCTCGTCATTCGATACCTTAAAAAAAAAAAAAAGATGGCGCTTTCGTTTATTTATAGTGAAATCTGTGGGACAATAGTAGAGTAACTAAAAAATGAAAAAAAGCGTGTTTAAAAATAAATAATAGTTAAAGAACTAAAAACACGCTTTTTAGACAATCCAACTAAAAAATAGAAAATAAATATTAATAAATTTGGTTGTTTTTAAAGTGTATTTTATTATGTGCATCTTAGAATAATAACTCTATGGTGTGCATGGTGTCAATAGTTATAAAAAATATTTTATAAATATTATAATATGAGTAGAAAGATTATCATTTTTATATCTTAAAAATAACTCCACGCTATTTGTTTACAATAAAATGCATTTTACAGTATTAAAATTATATTATTTTCTATTTTTTAGTTGGATTTTTTTATAAAGCGTGTTTTTTTTTATTTTCTCTATAATCAAGCCTATATCACCCAAGATGTCGATGCTAAGAAGTAGACACGGGTGTACCTAATGCATCATGTTTTCCGTAGTATTATAATGTTCTTTGCATCATGTCGGTAGCAGCACTTGGCCAATTTATTAGGAACCATGTCATGTATTCATTCCGGACAAATCAAGTTTATTTTTCATATCTAGTATCCTGTTTTGAGTTTTCTATTACCAAACACCTAACACGGGACTAAAAACTTTACTGATCCTCTAGCCAAATCATTCACGAGATCACACAAACCATTAATTTGGGTATATTACACAGTCAATACCTAATATCACGCGATACTCGTATTATTACGATAATATTGATGCGTATCGCAGTATCGTGATAATATCGCAGGTTATAGGCATAGTATTTGCAATCTTGTGGTAATATCGCGGTTCCAGGATCACGATATTATTGACTGTGTAATATACCCCATTAGGGACCTTAAATTTTACATGCTACCACCCTTAAAAACATGTTAATTTGTGACCTATGCTGCAATATGCATGCATCACTAAGTGCTTCACATAATAACTACGCTGTACACGTAACTTCGATACTTATGCAAGGAGTAATATTATTGTTTTATTTTCAATGTTTTGTAACCTGTACCTACCTAACCTTTTTTCTGAAAGAAAAAGGCCATTGAGTTGTCATACGATTTGCGAATGCAAAAGCAGCCAAAACGTAAAAAAATATTTAGCTCCAATATTATATGAAAGTCGATATGAATAAGGCAATGTTGATATGCTCGTTGCTGATGGCTGTGTTCGTGGTAGGCAGCATCACGTCGGCGACGCTGCAGATCCTGGCGGCGCTGCGCGGCGATACAGACGACCATGACATTTAGTGTTGAGAGCGCGTTCACGATCTTAAGAATGTGTTATAAATAACCAGTTGTGTGCCAGAAATTTAGTGATTAATAAAACTATGAATACTGTATAGAATACCATATTTAGTTAGATGGCAGAATCAACAGATTCTAAGAAAATCCTTTGAAAAGTGTGTAGTTGCTTGTTTAGTGTAGAGTGGTAATATACACAATTCCCGATACTTATTAACCCGCTTATATTTCCTTACATTGGTAGACTAGGGATGCACAAATCTGCGTTAATTATATTTGAATTAGATATTGTTGACTAAATAATAGGTAAAGAAACTAGGTTATAGGTTTGACTGCCTCGGTGGCGTAGTCGTATTGCGTACGGTTTACGAGAACGATTTGCGCGCTGAGGTCCTGGGTTCGATTCCCGGGTCGAGCCAAAAAATATTGTGACTGGTTTTTTCCATCATAAAAATTACTCAGTCGCAGCTCGGAGTCAGGAAGTTGACGGTGTGGTAACCCCCGTGCCTCGGAAAGCACGTAAAGCCGTTGGTCCTACGCCTGATCTATCTCCGGTCATGTCGGATTACCGTCTCACTGGACTATGAGAGTGAAGGAACAGCGAGTGCACCTGTGTATTGCGCACACACTTGTGCACTATAATATCTCCTGCGTACCTGGCTGATCTCCGTTGAGATTGGCCGCTGTGGCCGAAAACTGGCCAGGAGGAATATATATATTTAATAGGTAAAATAAAATAAGATTATTGATCAACCGAACTTTCACTAATAGGCATATTTGCAAAATAAAATCTTAAAAATATGGTTTAAAACCAGTGACTATTTTAGGTAACTAATACCTAGGTAAGTTGGTAAGTACCTAAATAAAAATTAACTTTACCTATTACTTTAGTTTTTCAAATGATTTAATTTGCTCGTTACCAGCAGTAGATTATCTTGTTAACACATTCCCTGCGGCGCCAAAACAATGAACTATCCACCAGAACTGTGATAAAAAAAAGTGATAAATAGCGACTATTTTAAATAAGGACATAGAATAATACTATTTAAGGTAATATTTTGTAAGAAATAAAACACCAATATAAAGCGTAACATAAACAGTTTATTTAAATATATTCCATACGTTGAATTATAATACATTGACAACTAATAGTGCATCAACTGCCGTCGAGTTTCACGTCTAATATACAGACAACAAGCCTTTATACACACGCTCCTTCGCACCCTCTCTAACTGCTTCACTAAGGCATTAACATTTTACACAACCTGTCCCCGCGACCATACAATAATCTGTACACCCTTCTATACAAATGGAAATGTCGATGAGCGAGAGTATCGTGTTATTGTCTACAGTTATAGTAAAAATAATTATTGCACCTACTGATAATGGAATACAGACAAAGAATTTCATTCCTAAACCCGCTGTTAAGGGCAGGAGGCAAATGTCAACTAATGTTTTAAAAATATTTACTTTTTGTAGGTATTTAATATGATAATGAAATTTACAAATTATTCGAATTATATAAATTATATACTTTAATTCTACTACATTGTGCTAGCGCGATCATTTTTACGCAATGCCCGTAAAATTTAACTCTGCCTGCACATCTGAACACAAATAAAATAAAGACGATAATAAAAAATAATTAAATTGAAATATTTAATAATAATAATACATTTAATCTACAAACCTAATTGAATGATTGAACTGAAATAGTCAATAGGAATATAATTTAAATAAAATACTAAAGAAATACACTTGCGCGATGAATAAACATGTCATAGGTATAGAAGACAAGAAATTATTAGGATTTAGTAGTTTTTGAAAGCGACAGTCAGAATTTGCGCAAATGTTTTTTTTTATAAATGTATCCGAAAGTCGCACATAGATGACACCACACTACAAGACGTGCTGTGTCGTGGGTATCATCTACGAGGGGCTTTACCTCATCACCCAGTCCCGAAACAAATATATTAATATTGATGACAAATGTTACTATGATGAGCCTTCAATATGCAATGAAAACATTAAATGAGCAAAACTAACGTTGTTGATCACAACTACAACCACAAGAGCGCAGCACTCGCGCACACGACAGTACGGCATCGGTACCGCTCATCTGATGTTGTTATACTACAGAACAACCAATACTCTACAATTAGAATGGACCTTGAGTATTAGCAATATCCAACAACATGAGTACAGTCAAGGAGGTGAACAAGGGTTATATTCTGCCGTATTGAGTACAGAATAGTCATTGTTATGTGGACTACCTGCCAGTTTATTTGTATAATAATGTCCCATTATCCCCTTTGCCCTATCCACCCATTTTATGTGACATTGTTAGTTCACATTTGACGTGTCTGGTATTTGCGATTACAATCCCTCCCAGACGGACGGTGAGCCAGTGTCCGTGTGTTTGTGTCGCAGTCAGTAGTGCTGCATGATGCGTCGAACGCGTCGTTCCGTTCACATTTCGTCACTAAACCTGAACTAATAGTACTTAGTTGGTAAGCTTCACAGGAGTGTAGTTTGTCCATCGGCGGGCTGCTTCTGAACGTGCTTATATTTTTAAACTTGTTTAACTGGCGCCAATCTTTATGTCTATAAAGTTCTAATCGCTCTGTACGGACTCTAATATTTTGAAAACACTTGCGACGTCGCTCGTGAATAACTTCAAGCCATTAAGTTTGACACAAGCTGTTATCTTTTGAACCAGCATTTACACTAATTACTGTGAACTCTTTCACTTTTAAACTATGAATATAAAGTAGGAAGGGATATAACATTGACTAGCTAAAATGCTGGAGGTAAATGTTCATAACGAAACTCGTGTCAGCATTTAAGTAGTATTTTATTGTCACTTTTTACCCTACGTCGTATGCTAATAGTATGAGAGAGACAACAGCCGTTAGTTAAAACGCTGTTAAAAGACAGATATAACCGGGAATGGGTCGTTCTGGTACATAACGTTACTCATAGCACTTTGATGTCTATCAGTGGGATCTATGAAACCAATTTTGACAAGTCGGAAACAGCAAAATGAGTTTAAATTGAATACATTTTTATAATACTACAAAAATCTTATCTGACTTGTTGGTCAAGTACGTTGTATAAATCTCGGCTTGAATGGATCTTTATTATTAAATAGGAGTTTTCCAGACAGAAGGGACACCAGCCGCCCGGGTATTGTGGAATGACTTTACAATTATGAATATTTAAACACAAGTGCGTTCAGCAACCCCCGCGTTACAACTAACGAGAAACTATATTTACTTTTGTAATATCATTTCGTATTCTATAATAATATATATATTCGTTATCTTCGCGCTATGTTTATTATGTTCAACATATTTTTCAACACATCTCTCAGAATTTGTAAACAAAGCCTTTACATGACCGGTTATAATAATATGACCGGTTTTAATACATGTGGCGTAGACTTAAAATTCACCAAAAATGTTGGTAATTCATTCAAAATCACATTGTTTATTTCTGCAAGATCTCTTGGAAATCTGTTACTAAAGATGTTAGATATATTTTCATCATTAAAATTCCATTTAATTTAAAACAAATTGCTTGGTGTTCAAGATACGATTCTGTGAAACAAATATACAAACAAACTTCACATAATTTCCTATGAAAATAAAAATAACAATTTGGCTGCTGTCACGTTCGATTCTCAACTTTCATAGCGTGAAGATAAGGTTATATTGAAGAAGTGAGTAGACAAGTGTCGATATGTGCTAATGGATCATAAACGCCATCTGTCGGAGATCATTGTTTGCACGCTCGGCGCCGTCGCTAGATGCCGCTGCGGTATTGTTCGTCCTCACCCGGCATCTGAGACGGATCGTAGATGCCTCCCTGTTATACAATACGGTATTATTTTTTTTTTAACTTTGGAGTTAATATTAGGAAAACTGTAACTGTTAAAAAAAAAACAAAATTATATAAGTGATTGTAGACACTATACTCCGTACAACTGTTTATTTATCTATTGACATACGCACGCTCATAAAATTTTATAATTATTGACAAGAAATCTAAAACAAAATAATTGTCAACTTTATGGACGCCATTTTTTCTTATCTATAGTGAAGCGACTTGCTCTTCAGCTCCGATATTAATTATCGATCGATATTTGTTAAGACCACTGATTGTGTAACAAAGATAATACATAAAATAAACACATTTAAACGCTTAAGCATGTTTATAAAACAATACAAAATGTTGAGCAAAAATAACATTTCAATGTGTTTAATCGATCAAAACTTCTTCATAAATTAAATCGATTGTTACTGGAAATCGAATCGGTAACGAATTAGTACATCCCCAATTGATTAGAAACCGAACTGTCAAAAGTTAAATAAATGGTTGGACGGAATATAAGGCCTGACTTTTTGGTTATAAGTAAGATCCGCTTCTAAGAGTTCATGACTGCATCCCAAATTGTTCTCGCAATATTTACCTGTTAGTGACCGTTGGGTAAATTTTCTGCGTCCTGCAGCGTGCGTAGAAAAATTAAGTATAATACCAAAATAATAAGTAATCTAAAATAAGTTTGTATAAAATCTACATTATTCTATATAACTGGAGTTTTTGTTTCTTTCAACACAATTATCTATGGAACTACTGCTTCGATTCCTTTGCACTATTATAAGAAACTATATTGTTTCCGAGGTCTACGGGTTATTTTTTTTATCCCGGTTATGGATTTTTAATATGGGCGAGGCTCTGGAAAGTATCTAGTATGTAATAAATCAAAGCACATTAAGTTACCTGGAATACTAGTGGAGTAGGGGGCGGAGTAGGAGTGAGGGAGAGAGGTATGGACACTTGGGTACTCTGGGAATAAATAGGGGAGCATTACTGTCAATAATTATCATCATCATCATCAGCTATATGACGTCCACTGCTGAATATAGGCCTCCCCCAAAGATTTCCAGATGGACCTGTCAAAAGTGTGTGTGTCATGTTCTAGCGATTTTTTTGGTCAGTATCAGCCCGGAGTTTGCGCGATATGGCAATAGGTTCGCCCCAACATTATGGGACAAAATACATACGGCGAAAAGTGAATTCACAATTCAGGGATAAAAGGTGTATATGCATACTGTATTCTCCTGTGGGCACTCAAACATATTCATACACATTCACACTATACATACAAACATACATACATCCATATTTACACACATACATTCATACGCACAAAATAAACAACACAAATAAAACATTTATCAATGACCAATTTCTTCATGTGTCAGTGACACCAGTGACTCAGCTGGTCGTTTTTGAGTTTGTCCGGAAATCGATTACTTGCTGCTACATAATGTGCGTATGAGTGTGGGTAGTATCGACACGCACCCGAGTGTACGCGAGGCGCGGCGTTCGGGGCCCGAATACCCACGAATGCACCCGACGCATGATTGCCGAGTGCAACCGACCGCGCCGAAGTCTTAATAACCAGTCGGATCCTACCCTTGAGAGTATATGCTGGAACTCAATCGGTACTCGCTCGCGAACGCGTTAATAGTTTTATGTTTATTAACTTCATCTTTTCTCAACTACAGTTATTATTTCTTTCTTGTGTTTTTCTACTTCTAACTGTGAACTGTCTTGAACTGTCGCTTTCAACCCTTCTAACTTATACTTCGTTGTGTGTAGTGGACAATTATAACTGTGAACTATCTGTGAACTTTTACTTCTCTGCTGTACCCTTTCACGCTTCACGCTATTTTCTTCACTACACCCCTTCTTCTACATCTACACTCCAATTGCGTTGATACATTGAGTAAGCCTGTGGCGTACCTGTGGGGTGGGCGCAGGCACGAAGTAGGTGGTGGGGTGCGGCGGGGGCGGCGGCGCGGGGGGCAGCACCTCGGCCGCGGGGGGCAGCGCACGGGTCGCCGCGCCGCTGGGGTTGAACACGTCCACGTACGACTTCTTTATGTCTGCCACAACACACAACAGTATGGGATACATATTGGGAATGACAAACAATCATTTTCTAGAAAAAAACAAATAGTTTTATTTTAAAGACAATTTTGAGTCCTAAAATGAACTAGACTATAATATCCATCAATACTTGTCAAAACATATTTGGAGGCGCCACGTAATGGACCTCCAAAACTCCAAAGAAGAAGGAAAGAGAGAAGGGGGGGGGGGGTGATTTTATTGGGACAGTCGAAACCATCCCGGGCGAGTACTAAGACCCGGTGCGTTGGGCCAATGACCCTGGCGTTCGTGGACTGTATTTAAATATCCCCTTCAGAAGGGACTGGTTCGCGGCGGATCGGTTGGGTTGGCAGTCGTATAAGGAATTTCGGAGGTCAAGGATGCACGCCTTACCTTGACGATTCTGCATCCAGGGCGGCGCGCGCGTTCCCGGCGAATGGCGTCAATGTAGGCACACGACGCAGATGTAACAAGGGCTTGATTCACTCACGAAATAACGTCACCAACACCAAGCACGAGAGTTATGTAGGATTACAGTTCAGCGTAACATGAGCGTATTATGCGAAATATGCACCAAATTAAAGCAGATTAGCGAATTATTCGACAGCCATTACTCCGGCTGCTGCGGCGGCGTGAACCGAAGCGACTAATCCTCGCGCAGCTTGTGCCGGGGGGGGGGGGGGGAAGGGTGCGGAAAAGGAACTAAGTACGAGGTTAATGCTGCCAACCAATAATTGCGTTTAGTTATTAAAAATGTGGAATCACTATGGCGGAACCAATATTATTATGTTATGTGTATGTGTACACTCACGTCTTCCCTTCTGCATCTTGAATATGTTGGAGACAGGCGCGGTGGGAAGCGCCGCCGTCGGTGCAGACGTCTGGAGCGGCGGAGAACTACTCCTGCAAAATAATTATAACAATACTCCATGCAGAAGTTCAAGATGTGTAAAACAGAAAATATGAGAGTGCATTACCATCGATATATCTCCATCTCTATCTTTAAGAAAAGTTTTTTTTTTACGAAATTTAAAGTTGAAAGTAAAAGTAGGAGCGGTAATATAAGACCGAATGGTGTGTTGTCCCACCTGAGCTGCGGCATGAGGTCCGCCATCTTGGGCGGCGGCGGGGGCGGCTGGTCTGTCTCCTCGCTGTCGCCGTCCAGGTTGCGCCACCGCTTCTTCTGCTCGTCCCACACGATCTACAACACACGCACGAGTGTTATGTAACTTACGAAATATTGTAACAGCTCATACTCCATACCAACAGGGACGCTAAATAATATTAATTTTTATTCTAATATTAACTACAATAAATTTTATAAATAATTTAAGAAAACGTTTAGTTAGTGAATTATAAGTGACGTCTATACAAGATAGCAAATAAACCGGCCCCCCCGCTACCTTGGAACTCTGATTTAATTTTCTCAAAAAGTATAAAACTAATGACTATCAAACTTATACCTACAGAAAGTAATAATAATAATATAATAATAATATAATTTATTTTCCACAAACATTTTGACAAACATAAGGTCCCCTGACTTCTGTGCTAGGTATAAACCTGTGTTACAGAAATCAGTGTTCTCTTCCTAGGTAACAATTTCTTATGCGAGGAATAATAAATTATAAAAATAAAAATGAAATGAAAGTGCATTTCATGCAGATTAAAATGATTATAAATGTATCCTAAAGTGCTGACAACTCACATTACAATCAAGCAACGAACACAATGATAACGATTTGCTCTGTTTTGGCTGCAGATCGCGATCAGCGTTTTTTTTTCTACAATGAGGATGGTCGGGTATTTCTTATCATTTCTTTACTTTTTGTTAATTTGCTCAGACACGTGTATTTTTTACTACTTTTTTCGATCAATAATTGGTACAATACCCCAGAAAGCAGCTCAAGCTGTAGCACTACTTCAAGCAGGCATCGTGCAACGTGAGGTCGCTCGAAGACTTAGAATTAAAAGATCTTCGGTGCAACGAGTTTACAAACGATACTTAGTGACTGGAGCATTCCATCGCCGTCCAGGTACGGGCAGACCTACGACTACATCCGCAGCAGATGATCGTTATATCCAACTTATTGTTCTGCAAAATCGCCACATCAACGCAGTTCAAGTCGAACAAAGTCTGCGTGACGAACGCCAAGTGGTCATAAGGTCAGATACTGTCAGAAGAAGACTTGCTGAACGGAACCTGCCTCCAAAAAGAGCTGCAACAGGCCCAGCATTAACGGTAGCCTATCGTCGAGCTTGACTTGAATTTGCTCGAGAGCATAGGGATTGGACGTTAGACCAGTGGGGTAATGTACTCTGCACTGATGTGACCAGGGTGAGTCTACATGGAAGTGATCAACGTCAGAGAGTATATCGTCGCCCTGGAGAAAGTTATTCTTAGTGTTGCATCGGAAACGGTTGCTTATGGAGGAGGATCTGTAATGGTCTGGGGCTGCATCTCGTTAACCGCACATTCAGCATTAGTTTTCATCGAATCGACGGGCCATAGACGTGGGTTGACTTCTCATCGCTACATTATTGAAATCTTCGCAGACCATGTGGTGCCTTAGGCTGGATAGATCGGGCAGAATATGCAGTTGATGCATAATACTAAATACATAACGTTGGCATTCGTACGATGGGCTGGCCAGCTCGAAGCCCGGACTTGAATCCAAAAGAACATTTATGGGATGAGCTTAAACATCTGGTTCGAGCCCGGGTACCTGCACCAACAAGGCTTCCAGAGCTGCGAATCAAAATTGAAGAGGAGTGGAATGCAATTCCTTAAGATTTCATCGACAGGCTCGTTAGGTCAATAAATACGAGGATGCTGGCAGTTATCCGAGCAAGGGGTCCCTCCCCTTACCGAATACTGACCAAAAACGTATTTTATTTTCTTTCTTTGATTCTGGCTTTAATTTTATGTTTTGTGTTTGTGATTAAGTTCTTAACACGACTGAAAAACGACTCTTATTTGTAAAATCCTTAATAAACACTTAATAAATTTATTAATCCCAATGAGTTTCAATCCGTTTCAATCATCATAAAACGCACTTTTTGGAGGTATAACTTTGATAGTAATTGAAAACTTTAAACTCTGAGAAAATATAATATGAGTTACAAGGTAGCGGGTGGCCCGGATTATTCGTTCTCTAAAGTAGTTTGACATTTAACCTCTGTACAAATCAATATTTTGCGAGGAAGAGCTTGAATATTCACTATCAGATAATCTCAATTACTATGGGCGGTATTAATAGATCAATCTCAAGTTTGAGTTGCATCTCAAGTGGACACGATGTATTGAACTATTCATACATTATGTCTACTTGGGATGTGGCTCGAAGTTGAGATTGATTTATTAATACCGTCCTATGTCTGCATTCTGCTTATTATAGTTTTTTTATATTTAAAGTAGATTTCCTATATTTTATGTCCACATGAGCCATGAAAATGCAAATCTACAAGAGAAATTAGTATACAATAAAACTCTGTCTAAATACCACTCGTTTATTACACCCACTATTGTACATTGTATAGATAAACGCTACATTACATATAAATGTATACATATATACTTGACGTAACTTTACATAACATAGAAACATTATAGATCGCATTACTACGTAGAAAAACACTATATTGCTATTTCATAATGAAAAATTCAGATTGCTAACGCAATAACATTTAGATAATTTTCTGTAGACAATAACTATAAGAAACATAATTATAATAAATTAAAGATTGGTATGTGCGGTAAATGGTCAGGAAATTAACATATACATAGAGTGATAAAACTGTTTCATCATAATATACATAAATATAGATAAATGATAATTACAAAGTTAGCTTTATTTGTCTTTTTGAAACTGCAGCCAGCTATTGAACTTGAATATAAAACCCGAGGAAGTATTTGGTTTAATATTTCACCTATATTATGTTTCATTGGGTATCGAATATGTCTATGCACAAAAACATTACCAACTGTGACTAGATTTGGCTAGAATGTTATGAAACATTACTAACTATAAATACATTTGTCATTATTGATAATACCACCTCAAGGGTGTAAATATAATGTTTTTTCGAATAACATACAATACTAACACGACCATGTACTTGCTCGCGCTTATTTATATTCGATGAACTCGTGTAGCTCAGTGCGAAGACATCGTTACGGCCTTAAACAGTGCAGGCTAGCTTGAAGTTACACCTTTGCAGCTACTTGTATTAACACGTTATTCAAGTTACTGTCATATGCGAGTTATACTCGCTTTTCTGTACCCCACTAAACTATACCATCATCGACCTGGGCGGCAGAACACCCTAGGGTAGTGGTAGAATCCACAGAAATGAGTCAATAATAGTGGATAGTTTGCATGAGCTAGTTTTGCCAGACAAAAGCTCGAGTCTGAGCTGGTTACACAAACGTGAACTCCACTCCCACTAGCTCCACGCCTACATCAAGGTGGGCATTTCGCGTACTTTAATCACTTGCTTTCGACTCACTGTTGGGTTCTTGTCGTCCGGCAGGATCATCTGGTTGGGCGGGCGCAGGGACAGCTTGGTGAAGATGCCGCCGAACCAGCCGCGACCCTTGCCGTCGCGCGACTGCTCCTCCTTCTTGCCTGCCGACTTCTGCTTCGGCGAGTCCGGCGTGTCGCCGTCTGCTTGCTGCAGATGCCAAGGTGGAGTAGAAGGAGGTCAATAGTGTATATTTTGTTAAAGTAACTGCGGTTTATCATTTATCATCATTAGGATTGGACAAGGGTCTCGTCCTTTTAGTGATGTGAAAAAGTAATCGATATCAAAGAAAAGAATATGTTTAATCAGATATGCATTAGAAAATATACCTTCAGTTGTTTTAATGCCCGTGCTTGGTCTGTGGTCTTTGTTATTAAGGAATTAAACCAGGCGGGTAAAATAATTGTATATGGCTATAAAGTGAGTAACTGTACTGACCTCTGTACTAGGCGGTCTGTCGTCGTCGTAGTCCGTGTACGCGTGGCCGCTGGTGTTGCCGCCGGGCATGGTGATGGCGGGCGGAGGCTCGTCCCCCACACCCGCCGCGCCCCCCGCACCAGCCTGCCGCAAGCCCACCGATAAGCCCGCGCGGGGCCAGGCGCCCGCACCGCGGCCAAGATAACACTACTCATACCAGCACGGTGTCAACCTAACTAGCCGCCGAGTAACTAATGTTGCTGCCATCGAATTTATCACAATTTTTGGACAATATTTTGCTTAATTCTAACGTGTAGTTAATCCACTGTCGTTACTGTTAAACCATCGATCTACTTGTAGTAGGTTAAAGATTACAAACAATATGACATTCCAAAAACAGCCGTAATGTGATATCAAATTCGATTTATTTATTGCATTAAATTAAAAAAAAATGTCATAACATCCTTGAAAGCAACTTTAACAAGTCCGACTCAAAAAACAGTTCATTGAGTCATGAGAAAAGAACATTTAAATCGGACCTATATTTTAATAAAGAAATTTCTTTCACTTGTCCTAAGTGTAAGCACACGATTACAATGCAAGATTATTTTTCAGGCCGTTTTTAGATGGTCACCTTTAATTTAGTACAGACTGTTAACAGTTACTTGAACATCTCTACTGACGCGTGTAGTTTCGTGAAGCACGTTAAGCGAGAGCGTTAAATTATTGGAATAAATAAATAACAATGAGGTAGCAATAAAAATAAAAAACATAAAAAACGTTTCGTGATATCTTGGCTTCAGTGGGGCGGGAAGGAATGCAAATTGAGCACCGAAAAAATATGCTAAAAGCGTGCTTAGTAAGTGTACGTAAAATTAACATAAAAAAGCTAAGTAATATAAAAAAAAAACACATAGAGAGCTTAATTAGGCCTTGCATACACTAGGCAACTATTGTATTTAATATTTTTTTTATAATGTCGTGAGAGTGACGATGTAACCCAAATAATGACGACCATCGAAAGTTCGAAAAGTCGAAAGGTGTTCTGTCTCATTGGATATGCTCTAGCTGAACCCCAAACGCGATTCGGACTTGTTGAAAGTTATGTGTGGCTAATTAAATATTACCTAGTGAACACAAGGATTTACTCTGTAAATGAACCCCCTCACTTGTAAATAATATTTAAAAGTGAAATAATTTCTTGTAAAAAATATATGCCAAATGATTATAACTTGTCATGATAGTGCAAAAGGATAATCTCAGAGGACGAAAATAAATACTGAAATGTAAACTACCTGTTTCTTTGTCCCTTTCGCAGATATATTGTAATGTAAGGGTATGTGTAGTAAGGGGTTAATTATTATAAAAATAATTATTAGGACAGGGTTCCATACAAGTATATGGATTTATTTTAAACGTGGGTTAATCATAAACTTCTGAAAACATCGTCGTGAAAAGTGTGCGACAAAAAAGATAAACATAGCGTGCAATTATTGATGAATTTTACACGACTGCGACGATAGGTATGATAGTATTGGGGAGATTACACGGTGCGAGCTAGCGTTCGAATTAGTCTGGACAGTCACTGTAGTTGCATCGCATGGCTATTGTAGTCGGTCAGTATCACCATCAGGTGCTCAATATTATGGGTCACCATATTCTGTGTTGTTTTCTTTTTTAACTTCCCATTTTCATTGCACTATTAACCATGTTCATTAATCAGTCATTTAGAGTTGGCTGTAGCAATTCAAACTACATGCGAAATAATTATCAGTAACTGTCCCATGCTATGTCAGTAGCTCACACTGTGTAAACAGACTTTATATTACAATAATGACACACCGCGAGGCATGGAAATTCTTCATGTAAGTGAAAATAGCAAAATAAACAACAGCATGGATGACAAACGTTGAAAAATTTCATTAGTTTCAGAAGATATGATATTAGGAGATTCATGAATTAAACAATAGCATTCACTAAAAAATATTCTATGTATAATGCACTACAATAATAATAATAATGCGGTAAATGAAGAAAAACAGTGAGTTGTGGCATCGCTAGAGCGAGTAGCGGCCGCCCCGACAGCCCCCACCGGTTGCGACAATTTTAGTTTTTCCCAAAGAAAGTGCAAACTTTATGCAAGTGTTTTTTTTTTTCATAAGTGAGTATAGTAGAACTGGACTAGGGAGTAGCGTTCACCCCTTTGTAAAATAAATGCCATTATGTTGTGTCCGCCTCGCCCGCCACTCGTCTCTAACGTCGCCACTGACGCCTACGTTCAAACATAAATCACAACACAAAGCACACTCGTGAAAGCGTGATTGTTATGATGTGAATGCGCGCGTGTGGTGTGTCGCGTCTGGTAATATGTCGTAACATGTGACGTCCTGATGTAATCCGTAATGTTTAGGATCCCATTCAATAAAGGTTTGCTTCAGGTTCTTCAATAGTCGATTTGATGTTCTCTTTGCATGTGATGCTTTTCAAATGATCATATTCCAATATCTACTGGATTTTATGCCATATCTCGAGTGAGTACGTCATGAAAACTAAAACACATTTTTCTTTTTTATCTTAGAGCATTTTTTAAATATTTATTTATAATTATTCTCCCTGTCTGTTATTATCTTTAGTACGGTCTCTATGGATTTGCATAAAAATCACACGTATTTTCTAAACAATAATATAACGCCTATATAGCGCTATAACAATAAATACACCGATAACACAAACAAAATACAACTAACATATAAAAGCTAACAAATTTTCATGCCTCAAATCGCGAACGATAATAATATAGATATGAGAATAAAATGTATTCCACTTTTTAGATTACGTAATATTATAAAAAATCAATTACCGGAAATCGCCACAGTCTGCGAATGTACCAAATATTCTATTTCACAAAATCCGCTGCCGACACTAAATCAATTCTTTTCCACATTTTGTCTTTATTCAACCTCAAAATAGTTTGAAATCAGATCGTTATTTATCACAGAGTGTGTAGTCGATACAGGAGCGCGGTGCGGCGCGACTGTGCCTCGTGTGAGGGAGTGGTTTATATGAAGGAGACGGGCTCGTCAATGTTGAACGTGTGCGGGCCCGACATGTAGTAGTTGTGGTCCTGGGCTGCGGGGCCCGCGGGGGGCACCAGGTCCGCGGGCGCGTCGATGTCGAACGTCTGCACCGTGCGCTTGCCGAACGCCTTGCGACGCGCGTCCGTACTCCGTTCGCGTTTCGACATCATCTCCTCAAACCTATCCAGGCTCTTCTCTATGGTTTTTCGGAGCTCCCGCCGATGCGTCTCAGGATCTAAGGTACTCTTTACATCAACGAGGGGTATCGTTTTAACAGACTGTTCGGGAGGCGAGGCCGGCACTTCTATGGGGTAGGTACCGCCAAATATCAGTGGCTTGTACACGCCATCCTTCACGTGCACCGTCTGCCGCGCCCACGAATCCACTGTGTGCGATATCACGCGTCCGTATGGTGTCTTTTCGGACGAGTACACCATTTTCGGTTTGTCCGGGCGTGCCGGCATGCCTAGTTGCGGGCTGTGCGCTATCTGTATGTCGAGGTCCGACAGCTGCATTTTTTTAAGAGAGGACTTGCTGCCGGCGGAATCGACGCTGCTACCGCGCGACAGCGTCCTCTGTCGGGTGGTGGGCCCTCGGAAGTTATCATCGGCGAAGCCTACGTTAATGGCATCCGGCTTAGGGTGTATTCTGCGACGTAACGCTGGTGACCGGTGGAATTCTACAAGCTCGAACGCGTCGGCGGATTTGACCACGGGCGGAGCGCGGGCGGCGGGCGGGGGCGGCGCGGGGTGAGCGGCGGGCGCGGGGGGAGCGGCGGGCGCGGGGCCGGGGGCGGGGGCGGGGGCAGCTACCGGACCGGCGCGAGGCGGCCGCGCGGCTCGCTGGCCCCACACAACACATTACACTGAGTACACACGTTGCAACGGTCTTGGGTCACAAGGCGGACAGTACGGACCCCATTTATTCCGTCAAAGCCGGGAGGCACAACAAAGTATTGTTTTACCCATGGCAGTTACAGAAACTCCATATATTTTATTTTTACAACATTGCAACATGTGTAGTCACTGGTGGTCGAGTCCGAGAGTGCGCCGCGGTACGGGCACGCTCGCACGCGGAACGAACACAAGTGAGTGAAGTCGAGCGAGATGACTCGCTAGCGATGGCAAGCGGCACTGTGCGTGACATCTCATCTAAGCTCACTGGCGGGGCATGACGGCGTGGCACAACAGTTTCTATACAAACATCAAAGGTGACTTTATAAAAAAAAAGTTGACCGTTACAGAACCGGAATGCTATTATTTTGTATTAGTTTTACGTTACATACCTGACGTTACGAAAGTACATTTTATAATTTCACAGACTGCCGTTTTGAATTTCTGTGTATAAAGGCCAATTGAACCTCAAAATCGATATCTGAGCATGGCTTTAGGTACAAAGGGCAGATCCAATATTAGAATTGAAAAAGTGGCCACTATTTTGAATTTCTTTGTTTTTTAGGCCAATTGACCTTAAAATCGATATCTGAGCATATCTTTAGTTACAAAAGACGGATCCAATGTCGGAATTGATAAAAGCGGCCGCCATTTTAAATTTCTTTGTTTTAAGGCCAATCGACTTCAAAATCGATATCTGGGCATGGCTTTAGGTACAAAGGGCAGATCCAATATTAGAATTGAAAAAAAAATGTCCGCCATTTTCAATTTCAACCTCAAAATCGATATCTGGGTATATCTTTGGTAGTTATCTAAAGTTTAAATATTATGCAATTATCATTCAGCTTTTATTTATTGATTCTGAGGCGGAACGAATTTTGCCGGGTCAGCTAGTATATAATAATAATGTCAATCAATCAATCAATCAATCAATTTATTTTGCAAATATGGGTACATTATAAGGTGGCGTATTTTGTAACAAAGTATCTTTCCATATTTAGTCGAATGACATGCAAAAATTATTCGTGTTTCATAAAAGATACAATAAATGTCAGTGAGGTTATAATATATACTCTTCTTTTTTATATGCCAAGTACATTGCAGAGCAAACAATATACTGTAATCGAGAGATAGTGATTCTTATGACAGTCGCTAGATTTATTCCGTCCACGGATGAGTCACGATATTTAGCAAAACGTTCTGATGGTTCCTAGGGTCGCTCGCCTCGTTTACTGTTTTTAGCTTTATATGAAACTGTTCAGCCGTCATGTCCCGTAACTGAATATGAACTCTCGCACGCTCGTAGACTTTAGCGGACAAATTCACGTACAGTGACAAAAATGATATTATGTGGATGATCACGATACGCCTGATGACCACCAGCATTGGATCGATGATAGCTGACACACACATTTGGATATTGACAAGTCCTCTTTGTATTTTCGAGTCAAATATATGTATCGGCATGAAACTTAAACAACAAGAAGAAGGGACCAAATTATCTGCTGATACTTGAATACTTATGAACTGTTGTAGTAATCGAGTTTCTTTTGAAAAATACTCCAATTTTCAATTATTTTCAATTATTTTCAATTGCATATCAGTAATTTCTATGAAGATTTGAAAAATACGGAAATTTCATAATCACTGTACTAGCCCATTCCACGATATATATTTTGGGATAAAATTTCACCGACACCCGGAACCCTGTCGACTTATTGTTTTACATAGCAGTTTAACGATACCTTCTTAACCTAAATCCCAAACTTACCTCCCCATATCCGTAGCTGTTGTCCCCCTGCCAGTAAGGGTCCGCGTATGACTGTGCGTGGTGTTCCTCCGTGCGGTGCCAGTCCTCGCCATAGGCCGGGTACGTGGGCTGCTCGGGCTCCTGGCCTGGCTGGCCGATGTGTTGCGCGACTTGTTGCGGCACTTGCGGCACCTGTTGGTTGTAGTACTGTGCCGCGTAGTCCGGAGTCTCTTCTGCGGGCTCGCCGTACGTCGGCTGTACCGGTTGTTGGTACTGTTGCGCCTGGTGGATATAGAACATTACCATAATATAAACATATTTAAAGTGGTTATTGTCCTAACCCCACTAAAACTAATTTTAGCGTTGGCGTATG
Source organism: Lapara coniferarum (assembly GCA_949316025.1). Taxonomy (NCBI): domain Eukaryota; kingdom Metazoa; phylum Arthropoda; class Insecta; order Lepidoptera; family Sphingidae; genus Lapara; species Lapara coniferarum. Next base: position 787,932 of record OX438931.1, on the reverse strand, counting down.
AATCAGTACACTTCCGACCGTCACAAGTGGTAAAAGAAATATGGCACAATACAAGCAACTTAAGGCGGTCCGTTTAGTGTTACGGCATTTTAGTCTTTGGAAACGAAAACGAAGCACCTAGGGACTCAGTTCAAGCCAGAAATGAACATAGGCATTGTAGAGATTGAAAATAGGCAGTGATTCAGACGTAGATAAAACGATATAATAATATATTATCAAAAGATTATCCTTTACTAGATGTTGTCACGGATTCGTCCGCGTGAAAAACCTTTCACGCTAAAAAATATCTAACTCTCTGTAGCGATCCCAATTCTAAAGCGTCATCAGTAATACGTCAGCCCATCTACTTAAGAAATCAGACAAATATTTCCCACGGGGGCTAATTATTAGGGTAAACAATAATCTTTGTGTTAATCCAGTACATGGTATATCCGTGTGGCAAATTTCATCAGAAAAGATACATTTTTGATGAAATATATGCAGCGGTTACTGCATTTAATTTTAATGAACATTTTATTATACTGTAATATTAGTAAAATAAGATGTGATGTATAAGGTGGTGCTGAACTGACCTGGTCTCCCCATGCGTTCTGCTGGTTCTGCGTGCAGTCGTAGTGCTGCGGCGTCACCTGCGGCGCGACCTGCTCCGTCTGCGCATGCGCACACACACAACACACTCAAATGGTAACACAACATGCCAAATTAATTAAAACAAATATGTATAACGAAAGGTTAATGTTCTGCTAATTTGAAGGTGCATGATAAACAATTATGTCACAATATCGTGCATTCATGCACCACTTCACTCGATTTTTTATTAGCCTGTATAATGATTTAAATATATTTTAATTAATTGATGAATGGTGTGTACAACTATTAAGTAAAAAGTAAATGTCATCAAAATAATGTTAAAGGTTGAAAGAATACACAAATGTAAGTGTGTAGTCACCACAATATTTGTCAATGAAATTGTTTTATAAGTATAATCGTTGTTAGTTACGTTGAGCATGTGCGCAACGTTCTTGACGTCGTCGAGCCACTGTTGGTGATGCCGCGGGGACGGCTCGCCGCTGTCGGGACCTTCGTCCAGCAGTGGTGGATCTTCCTGCAGCGCCGGGTCATGATACTTCAACCTGCGTCAGTACAAACGTTTGTGAGTTGTGTTGCGTTAGTGTATAGTGTGTATAGGGCGTGTGGTAGACAGGTGGTGTGGTGGTACCTGTCGGCGAGGTGCGCGAGTGAGGCGGCGAGGCGCGGCGAGTAGTGTCGTGGGGCGCGAGTGAGGGCGCGCGCGGCTTGCTCGGCGTACCCGAGCGCGCGCTCGTACAGCCCCGCGTCCACCAGCCGCGTCGACATCAACACTTTGTACACCTGGCACACACACACACCACACGCTTTATTATATTATATACTAGCTGACCCGGCAAACTTCGTACCGCCTCAGAATCAATAAATAAAAGCTGAAAGGTAATTGCAGAATGTTTCAACTTTAGATAAGATGACAACCAAAGATATACCCAGATATCGATTTAGATGTCAATCGGCTTTAAAATAAAGAAATTCAAAATGGCGGCCACTTTTTTCAATTTGGATATTGGATCCACCTTTTGTAACTAAATTCATGCCTAGATATCGATTTTTAAGTCGATTGGCCTTAAAACAAAGAAATTTAAAATGGCGGCCACTTTTTTCAATTCCGACATTGGATCCGTCTTGTGTACCTAAAGTTATACGCAAATTCGATTTTGAGGTCGATTTTATCCCGGGAAAATATTTTCGTCCCTGAAAAACTTTTTCACTTTGTTTTATACTATGTTTAGATTAAGATGTATACACCTGAACCACTTTTTGGAAAGTACCAAACACCAATATTATCTATGTTTAATCTCTATTTCCAGTACAACCAGGCCAGTTGAGATAAAAAAAAACAATAGAAAATTTAGTTAAAAATTGAATTCGCTCTACCAGTGAGTAGCAACGTTATTCATAAATTTCTTGCCGTCAATGAAAATGTCAATATCTAAACATCCTCCACGCTCAATCATTTCATTTGCATCACCTTGTATATATTATTATTTTTTCAATTGCAATAAAGTTCATACGAGCATAAAATATCTGTAGTTAAATATATAGTACCTGTAGCTCAGTGATGACATAGTCCTGATTGAGTGAAAGCGCATACTCGTAGATCTCTGTGGCAAAAATGGCCGTGTTGGTGGCAAACTGTGCCAACGTAGTCATTTTGGGGTCCGCCAGCAGCAGCGATAGACGCGGCGTGGTGGGCGTCGGGCCGGCCGGTGCGAGTGGCGCTAGTGGGTGTCGGCCCCACGGCACACCCGCCGATAGGTAGCAGAACTGCGCCGAGTATATCAGCCCGCGAGAGGCTAGACTGTCGCCTGACGAGACAAGTAAAATATATTATTTGATAAATGATTTATAACGAAGGTTAAATTGGTTATTATGGGCAGTGGTACCGACCGAGCTGCGTGAGCGTGCGCTGGTCCTGGTCGGGGCGCGCGGTCGCGTTGGCGAGCAGGATGGCGGCGTGGGGGCGCCAGTCTCCCCATCGCTCGTCCGCCACGCACGTGACGGCGGGCGGCGGTGCGCCGGCGAGCGCGGCGTAGAGCGTGTGTAGCGGGTCGGAGGCGGGCAGGGCCGACACGAAGCGCGCGGACACGAGCGCGCGCGTGCGGCGCGGCGCGTGCGCACTCAGCTGCAGCGCGTGGCCCCACAGCCCCAGCGACATCGACAGCTCTGTGCACACACTACACTACACACCACAGTACAACACCACCATACACAAGTACGTCAATACATTATATTTCTGATACAATGGTGATCATTGGTGACATTTTATAACCATACAGCATTTATAGTAAACACGTTAATTTTGATTTACCGATCGCCTCCATCCGGTTGCCGTAGATGAGGAACTCACGCAACCTATCTAAAGCAGCCTTCTCATCCATCACGGACTGACCGGGGGAGCTTGGGGACTCTTGATCTGCAATAACAACAAACGTGATAAAGTAAATTTTGGCAATAATTCGACTAAACTAGCTCATCAAATAACTAATTAATAATTGCATATAAATGCAGTCAGTAAAATACCAAAAAATCCCACCTTATTCAAGATATCAATCTTTTACCTTCCTTAATACTTTTTTCCTAGAAGGTCTTTACGCCAAACCAAGCAAAATACTTTCGGCAATATACATTAAAAATAAGTTGTGCCAACAACGCAATTAAATGAGAGAAAGTAAAAGAAAAAAGATGTGTGGCACTCGGAGACTGCTGCGGTAAAGCTATTGCATAAATTCTAATATTTATAACCTCTTTGAACAGATATAAAATAAAAGTCATTAAAAGTTCTGCTATTCATCGATAGATGGCAAAACTAAAATAATTTATGAAAGACGGGATCAGTGCACTAGTATCCAGAGCCGTAATATTTAAATAAAAACCTCTTTGGACAGATATAAAATACTTTTTAAAAATTCAAACTTAGAATCACGTCATCCCGCCGCGTTTGACATTTCGATACGTTTCACTGACAGGAACAATTTTTAAATACACGGTAATTTCGACCTTTTATCGTTTAACATTCAGCTCATATCCTCTTACATATTGTATTCTTACAAGACTGCGATATTAAATTTACTTATGAAATTTTACACTCTACATGGCTGTGATAGAGTTGAAAATAAAATTTCACCGCTGTGCCGGTCGGAGTGAGGGGTGACAGGTTTTTTCGTTACGGAATTTTTGGATTCGGTCTCCACGCTCAAGGCCCGCGATAGAAGCTATGCAATAGCTTAAAATCATCTAATTTATAGCCTTCTTGGTCATTTGACAGCCGATAATTCAATAATCAAATCTCAACTCACGTGGAATTTCTGAAGTGGAGAGCGAGGGTTGGTCGGGCGACGAACTTCTCGCTTCATCTTCACGAATTTCGCCGGAGATGGGCGATTCAAGGCGACTCTCTAAAAAAGGAACATTTTACTTAGAATCTGGTAAGATTTAGATATAAGAAATCGGGTTCCATTACTAACATTAGGCTCTAGGTTCAAAATACAATTTTGTTTTTACAATATCCTACTAATATTATAAAGGCGAAAGTTTGTAAGAATGTATGGATGTATGGATGTTTGTTCCTCTTTCACGCAAAAATTACTGAATGGATTTAGATGAAATTTGGCACACGGGTAGGTCATGTCCTGGATTAACACATAGGCTGCTTTTTATCCCGGGAAAACATAAAGCGGGACTTTTATCCCGGAAAAACTTTTAAAGGCGGGCGGAGCCGCGGGCAAAAGCTAGTCTGTCATATTGTGACCACGATAATATGTAGTTTACGTGTAACACGTTTTTTATCACAAATTTTGTCTCCTCTTTTCGATATCAACACTGCCGCTTAAGACTATGAAATATCCTGGCACTATTCGACGGTTCCGTAGAACAAAGTCGTATATGCAAAATGAAGCTTTTCAGTAGAGCGCTTTGAAAGTCTAAGTTAATTGTGAAAATCACAAGTTATAGTGAACAAAACATTATATTCTATAGGGTTCAGTAACAACTTTGAACTTAATGTGTGAAAATAGCACTAATTCGCACACGAATACAAACTAACGACTTTCAAAGCGCTCTACTGAAAAGCTAACATTTTGCAAATACGACTTTGTTCTACGGAACCGTCGTATTTTATTTTATACAATCATACTGAGTTTCATCAAAATCAGAAGAGCATTTTAATTGTCAAACCACAATTACTGACAACAGACATACTGTATTGCATATTTGGCTTACCATTGTGCACGCTGGTCTTGGCTGGCGTCGGCCTGTATTCATATTCGCGAGTGTTCTTCATCAGCAGCTCAGCTATATCTGACCCAACGACCACCTACAAGTGTAGTCATAATATCATTATAAGTCGCGTCACGTAAAAAGAACGCGGTGGGGTCACGCGCCGCATGTTTACCGGCGCCGGGCGCGCTATTGGTTCGTTAGTCGACCTTTGCTTTGCGCACTGTGTTCACATTACGTTCGCTCTCAAAATACCATCGCGCACAAAAGTTTTTAACACGTTGAACGCTTTGCGGCCCACCGGTGGGCCTAGCGTAATACTCTATTTTTAACAAAGCCTTCAACGTGTTAATTACAAAATGGTTGTTACGGACGACGAGCGAAAGTGAGTGTTCAACTAGGCGTGGCGGGCTGGCTTAGAATGAAAAGGAATGCTCCTAGCTATGTTTTGATTTAATATTTTATTACCTTGTTTGCGCACATCTGTGTGAAAAATATTTAAACGTAAAAAATTGGGCAATAACCCAATTTTTATAATTGGATTAAGTAATTTACCCTGAATGTTTATAATTGTATTTAACGATAATCTAATGTATATTTTAAATGTACCTATCAATAACAAATATACGAAGCCGCATGCGAAAAACTAGTTCAAAAATAAAACAATAAGCCTAGTAATTTCGTGTGCAAGTGTACCCATGCTCAAACATACCCCCTCCACTTTCTTCCAGTGTTCTTTTTACATGGCGCGTACTATACCATTTAAAATATTGAGAGTTTAGTTTGCATTATGTTGTTTTAAGCGACCTATTCAGCCAACTAAAGAAAGAAAATCTGCCATGGTAAAGTGAATGCGCTGGAAACGATAGTTATTGCAGTGTACTTTAATAAAGTGGAAGTTGAGACGGTTGAGTCTCCGGTGGTAGTGTGTGGTAGTAGGTAAGGGTGTCAGCTTTTTCTGCATAAGCTGATTTAGACGCTACGTTAAAGGACAAGTTGAATTATTTCATCGAGTCGAGTAGTGTCGGTAGTGTGGTGGTGGTGGTGGTGGTGGTAGTGGTGGTGGTGGTGGTGGTACGTACGCCGTTCTGCTTGAGCAGTAGCGCGAGGAGCTGCCACACGAGCACGTGCCCGAGCGGGTCGCGCGCGCACGAGTGTCGGGCGCGTGACATGCAGTACGAGATCACGCTCTTCTTGTGCGTCACGCCTGCACAACACAACACATACATACATTTACATATGTTTTATATCAACTTCTACCAAATACTAGTACCAACAGAATATATACTGCAATCAGTTTAATTATAGAGAGTTACATTGAATTCATAATTTATGTTAATTGTTGCCAGCGAATTGGGCTATTGTGAAAGTTGAAAGCAAGCACATTCTTACAACGGATGCGATATCTAAAACATCCTCCATAATGACGAGCGGGATAAAATAATCCCGAATTTTGTCATCCGAAGCGTGATACTAATCGATTGATCCCTTCCGTTTATCCGCATCATCCCGGAGTAGTCAATAGAAGCACCTTTAACGAGTGGTCCCGGGTACGCGGCGAGCTCGGCGACGTGCGGGTCGTGTGCGAGCGCCGCACTCAGCGACATCACGTGCACGGTGGCCGGCAGCCCGTCCGCCGGGTACGACGGCCGCACCAACACGATGTGGCGCGACGAGATGCTGCCCTGCAACACCGACACGTACCATCACTCAATACTAGTCATTAAACAACTAATAAGTTGCTAAATACATCGATTCAATTGAACAAATATATATTTTTGAAGTTTGTACCAACTTATTGTAAGGATTATTTCATTATATATCCAATATCTGCATTTTACCTTGACATGCGCGGTGGAGAACCGGTACGGCGTCATCCGCTCGGAACGCACCGTCGACTCCTCCAGCTGCAGGTTCAATGATGCGTCCGTGTTCAAGTCCCTACAACATCACGCGCAACATCACTAGAGACTAGCACATTCACATTCATCTGATCTATTTTTAATAATTTATTGATCACTTTTTATAGCTTCTAAGGATCTACTTTAATTTTAAAGTCTTTAAGGTTAAAAATAGTGCAAATTGTGATGACAATATTAATGTAGAAGGAAAGAGCATAAAATAATTTTAATCGATTATTTGTTACTTTGGCAGCTCAGTAGAAATATAAATGTCTGTTCCGGTGTATAGCAGCAATATACAGTGAATTACTTTATACAAAATATATTCAACATCTTTTTGTGGCCGACACCGCCTTCCATATGGTATTAATATTGATTCATGCTATGAGAATGCATATTATGTGCAAATGTACTGTGAATACTAGTTACTGTTCATGTCTATGAGTGATTTTATGCTTTTTAGCATGCAACCCAATTTTAACGTGACTTAATGACTTAACAGAACGCTATCATTTGCAATGCAGCATGACGCGGTCCTTGCTATTAAAATGAGTGAAACAATTTTTTTTATCATTTAATAACATGTGGGGAAGGTTTTTATTCCAAAATTCCAGTGACTGTTACTGTGGAATTGAAACAAAATAAATAACCCTACTTTTATAGTAGCGTAAACTGCCCTGAGTAACTGAGGTTGTATATTATTCATATCGTGGCCTCTATTATAGAAATAATATTCACATATAAATCAGATCACCTTACCATTCCAAGCTTTTTAGCATACTATATATAAACTAGTTATTAGCAGCCGGGATTGCCTTACAGCAATTCTGAGATCAGCGGTCTACAGATCAGCTCAGAGGCACTACATCCAACTTGTAACACATACTCGCAGTGTACAAGCGTGTCAGACGACTAATGTCCTACGAGAAACGGGTATGCCCGTGGCGTTAGGTATAAATGTTTACATATACTTAATTCTAACCTTAATGAAAACAAATTTTATATCAGTCTTTCTTCAAAAAAGTAAAAATACTAAATAATTTTAAATCATCAATACTCGCTCGGTTACATTGGCCCGGGACGTCATCTGTCAACAAGCGAAAATCGACCTTATACGCACCCACATAAATTTATGTGGGTGCGTATATGCGTCCCGGGCCAATGTAACCGAGCGGGTATTGATGAGTTAAAAGTGTACTTTTTTGTCACTTCATATGCGGGCGGAATGCTCCAGGTGATATGTAAACATTGACCCGCAGTGTGGCAGCAGCACATACCTGTCGGACAGGTCGGTCCGCAGCGAGATCGCGTCCCGCAGCGAGCCGGGCGCGCGGCGTGCGTACGCGCCGTAGTACCTACGCACACCACGACACGTCTCACGCAACAACTCCGTGCACCAACCGTATAGTGGTACCTTAGACTAATATAGACGGAGCAATACGAATAAGCAATACGCCTCGCAGCCTGTCACAACTCACACTGAGTTGCACGATGTGAGAGTGAGTGTCGTGTAGTTACTCGCCGGCAAACTGTCAATTTGTGTGCGTGTAGGGATACCTACTTTAGATAATTTACCCAAGTTCCTTTGGACTTTTGTTGAATGAATTGGGCAAATAAAACAATGATTTTGTTTATGTTCTCAAATCATCTATGTTTTTAAGGTTTCAAAAAAACTGTTAATATCTGACAATTCAGCAATTTAAAATACAAGAATCTTGGCCGTAGCTAAAAGTCGTGCGAGATGCAGTCAAAATGTTAAAATATTAAAATCCGTCTCTTTGTGTGTGCTTCCTGAAAATTTTTCTTTTAGATTTTACGTTATGATTTATATTTGAGCATTTACAAATGTATTGTCATCTTACTTACAAATATTTTTTGATTATTACTTTCAACAAACTTATTTGATGTTGTTGACTACAATTAGTGGTATTACTTAAAATTGTATGACCGACAAACTATTTATTTTGAGACTTTGTAACTACAAGAAGATGTAACTATGCGGTCTTGTTCAATAAAATCTCTTATTACGTACTCAGACACCCTACAAATTTTATTCACTAGGGTAATATTGTACGATAATTATACGTAAATTAAGTGATTTTACGGTGTTTTCAGAGCATTGAAAATTAACACGAATAGCTAAATGTACAATCTCCCAACCTTCCAGCAAATTGCACCAGTAATAAACTGGCAACACCGGGGTGTCCGAGCCGCCTCGAATCTATGAAATAATAATATCATGTTTACTCTTAAAATAGTGGTTAAACAACAAAACTTATCGGTGGACAGTGATTATGGTGTTACTATGATACTTTCCTACTTAATTGCGACACAATTTTATAGCATAAACCCGCACATTTTTATTAATTTTGTGAGGTCGTAACGGTCCAGTGATTGAATTGATACTGGCGTACGTAACGAGCAAGTCTACCAATTTTGGTAGACTTTTTGTGACAGGTTTTCTGCTGCTTATGCTCTGTCTATGTTAGTCTAAGAGTGGTACATGCATCATAATACGCGGATAAAAAAATATGGAAGAGCTACGTATCACAAACTATAATTAAACGGCAAACACATCGCAATGTTATAATCTAACAATATTAGGTTTACGGTTTTCTTCATTGTCTCCTAAGACAGATGAGTTAATGGTCCATCTGAGTATATTATAGTTATATTTTCTCTATTTGTATTTATATAATATATCCCCTTTAGTTTCCGTTAAAGATAATCCTGATACTAATAGATATCAAGCATAAAAATGCATCAAGAATGTAAAATTGTATGTGAATGAAGCAAAAGTCCTCATAATCATGAAGCGAGTTACCGAACAACACTTCCACTTATATGTTTTGTATTCCATAAGCTCCGGAGTGTTGCCTTAATTATGCCGGCTTGTTACCTATGGCTTGATGCATGGAGCTGTTATTGTATGCCGCGACCTGCATATGCGATGTGATGAAGCACAAGCTACTCGTCAGTATACACGACAAATACAGGTTGATAAAAAATATATGAAAAATATTCAAAAAATTGATAATATGAAACAACTCAAAATATTTTTTACTAGTTTCTATTTTATCATCCTGTATGGCATTAAATTTAAGTTACTTAAATGGCAATATAACATTACTAAAATTCTTCATAATAAACATTCGACCACAAAAAAATTATCGATGACACCCTAAACTTATATACAACCAGACGGCGAGGAAAGCAGATTGTTCGCTTAGTGTTCTCGCGTGTTACAACGAATGTTAGCAACTTAAAATGTTAAATGACAAAGTTATTGCCATTCAAATAACAGCTATAAAACATTATGTACATTAGTAATGAATGTGTGTGAAGTTAGTTATTATTGTGATGGTTCCATGTGTTTCTGTTAACTAGTGTTCACACGGTAATGGGTTCTATAGACATATCTATCGATTATATCGATATCTTGCTGCTGAGTCTGACACTAAACATACAAAAGTCTTTTAAACTATCTTGTGATATATTGAGTGTTTCAATTAAGTGCCGATATGAACGTCAAAGTGAATGAACATTTTTTGTGTGAACGTACATACGTAATCTTCCGCTATCTATCCACCATTTTGAACAAACTATCACAAATATTTTTATCGATTCATAAAAAAAAATGGACCAAAGAGAACAAAGCATTTTTAGCATGCTTACAATCGACATGTTTTGATTGGTTTGTTCTCGGGAACAGTTCGAAGGTTAAGATCGTTTATCCAAAACGGCCGTAAAGCTAGATACAGTACGTATGGCGTATATTATGTCATTTGTGTTATGGCGAGTCGGTAACTCCCAAGTGTATCGATAAAAAGAGGGTCTTATGGTAAAACAACTGCAATGCAATGACGTATTACAAGTTTTGCGTACCTGTGTAACGATGGGGTAGTGTGACTCACGTGTATGCAAAGTAATAAAGTGTGCGCAGCGTGGTATCTTACAGTATTGATTCGTGTTAAAGCAGTATGGTGCGCATTAGCTTATATATTGTATGCCCTACTAATAAAGTTGTATATGTCTAATACATATACAGCGTTTTGTCTTCTTGCTTACTGTTATTATAAATGCGAAAGTTTGTGAATATGGTCGCATGGCGGTTGTAAGTAAACGCCACAAATTTGGTTAAAGTTTGGAATTTTTACAGATGATCGCGCTATGGATTACATTACAGGGTAATAATTAAATATTTTTCACGTAGGAATATTATAATGAGCCTATTATTATGGAAGAGGTCTGAGCGGATGATAATGTTGGGAGATTTAAAAGTCAGTGGAAGCGAGATAAAACATTGTATACCTATTAGAGATGCATTCATGATAGTATGGGCCTTTGTGTATAGTTGGTAGACATGTCGGTGAAGCGTCTGCTGTGTGTTGGTGGTTGTGTGGTAGCGTGTGTTGACTCACGTGTCGTTGCCCTTGAGTCCGGCGGTGCTGGAGCGGCCCGAGTGCACGCTGCCGCGCTCCTCGCCCTCGTACAGGCCCGAGTAACCTACACACATACACTATTACTTTCATATCTTTAAAATGATGAACAGTCTCCTAGGAAAGTTTTCTTGTAGAAAGTTGCTCAGGTAGCTGCACTTATCGACACTTCTCTAAAAAGTGTACTATATAGTGATTGTTCAGTGTATATCTATTAAAAAACCTGCATTAAAGGGTTGTATCGGATAATTTGGCGGGTCCAGTACTTCTGAAATGTAACTCTACCGTTTTTGATTTTCAAGTAATATTAGTCATAATTTAAGATAACTTTTATGTCAACGTGTCGAATTGCAGCATACAATGTCTTCCACTATATTATACTTGAAGTAAGTACTCCGTAATTACCATCAGGACATTTTTGCCTATCCTAAGATGGTTAAAGGCTGCATATTGTGAGATAAGCCACTTTGCATTGCTTGAAAAAAAAAACATATACATATTCATATACACTCACGCCTGTTATCCCCGAAGGGGTAGGCAGAGGTGCAACTACTTTTCGCCGACATTCCGTCCCATGATGTGATAGGGGGCGAGCCTATCGTTATATCGGGCACAAATTCCAGACTCCGGACTGATACTGAATAGAAAAACTCAATATCATTTTGCCCGACCCGGGGATCGAACCCGAGACCTTAGCTTTGCAGTCGTACTGTAATACAACTACGCCACCGAGGCAGTGAAAAAAAAACAATAGGTATATAATAAATGTGACATACCCTCCCCGTAGAGGCGCTGCGCGTTGGGCGGCGCCTGGCCCGCCATCAGCTGCTTGTACAGCGCCATGTACGCGCCGGGGTCCGTCAGGCGCAGGTGCTCGTAGTACTGGTACTGCTGACGCTGCACCACGTACGGGTCCGAGTACCCGCCGCCTCCGTAACCTGCACAATACACAATACACAATGCACAGTGTACACATCGATCCTCGCACGGCTTCACTCTCTCTCGCACAACATTGGTGGAAACCTACCATACTATAATACCGAATATAGCTGAAGAAAACGGGGTGTGATTCACTTATGCCTCATAAAAACTATGACAAGTGTCAGAATATTTAAATAAATTCTCATATGCGAAACATCCTTTATCGCTCTTCAATAGCAAATTCTTCTATAATAAATAAGGTACCCACCATCGTAGTAGTCGGTGGTCCGGTGCCGGCGCGAGCGACGCCGCGACTCGTTGAGGTCGTCGTCGGTGACGGTCGCCTCGCGCGAGTCCGGCCGCGACGGCGACGAGAACTGATCGCCTGCAACCAATACACGGTTTGGATTTTGTAATGCCGGTATCACCTTACACCTGTGCTTCACCGAATGGGCTAAGTGAGCCAATAAGAGAACCACATGTTCTCTGAATCTTTCATCAGCATTATATTGTGAAGATTTACCTACGTATTAATATCAATCCAGCTAGTACGATACAATATATGCAGTTTAGAACAAATGAAATTAATAACCAGATGGCTGAAAGCGCATTGCTAATGCTATGAACACTTATAAATTCTCAGTCGTAACAAGCGGTCGGGTGGGCTAAATTCGCATTAAGATTATCTTAGCCCACTACAGCATCCTGCTTTTTCTTAAATATCTTATCTACTACTATATTTATAAAAGGGCGCAGTCATTTAAAATATGGCTACGCAAGAGAATAACTTATCTTTATTCTATTGATAAAACATTGTTTAAAATTTTGTTTGTTGACTTTGACAGAAATTTGATATTACAAAACCCGGTAGCCTCTTGCGATACGATATTACATTAGCAGCGCGTTATCAGCTGATATATTGCAGCTATCTTTCAGTGACAATCGATGACATTGTGTCGATAACTATCAGTATTGGTAAATGAATGAAGATCATCCACCTGTAATAAAATACTCGTATTTTAAGCGCCACGGCTCTCATAATATGATACTTTATACGATAACTCTCATAAAGATATATTATTTAGCTACTGCAAAATTTATTAGTAACTTAAAACGACCTTTAAAGTTTTTATAATATGTCAAATCAAATCATTTATTAAGTAATAAGGCTCCTAAGGGCGATTTTACACGTCATTTTTACAATAATTTTTTATCAACTAGAAGATTCTACCGGTGCTTTGGAAAAGCCCACTGACCTGAGAAGAAGCACCAAGAAACTCAGCGTAGGTCTTTTGTCATCTTATTTTTTTTTTAATTAGAATATATTTTACAATACAAATTTATTTTTAAATGTGGATATTAAATGCGAAATTACTGGAGAGTACCTAAGACAAGCAACCACCTACATGTTTAATTTTAAGTAAACAATAAAGTCAACCACCAATCAGAGCAGATTGTCAAGCCGGAACATATTGCTAGTGAATCACGACAATACCAAATGATGTGATTGTTTATGGAGATAGTGGCACATATCAGTTGGCCTGCAATACAAACACTAAGGTAGTTATGATAAAACCAAAAAATACTTATTAACAGCTCTGCAATCCTTTCTTCTCTCTACCTTTGTACTGAGCGTCAGATTGTGGACATATTTTCTATTCTATAAGAAAATTAATAATTGATACGGTTTATAGGTAGTTCAACACTATTTAGCAAAATATCAAAATACTTCTCCGATTCGGATCTTAAAGGATATTTTACCGTAGACAAAATAGCCAGCTCCCTTAAAAATATGGAGTAGACCAATAGTGCAAAGAGGAATACTCACATAGGACGTTTGTGAAATTAACGTTACAACTCAATATTGTTGCCTAGGCGATAAATGTAGCTCCAAATACAAAGGAGCTTATTCATTTTAATTTATTGATAATATAACAATATTATAATTAATAAATGACAAATAAAGTGCGAATTAAGGCACGAAAGAAATACAAAATATATCAAGTGAAATTGGTTTCTTTTTCAAATCAACGGCCTGCGCTAATTAATATTATTGTACGTATTTATCTTCACATGTGTTTGGATCCTTCGAGCCGAATACTGGTATTAGAATATGTGTCAATAAATTCAAATAACTTCCAAAAACACACTCTTTCATTACGATAGCATGATTTTTAATAATAATAATAAATATTAATTATTTTTAGCGTAAGCTGAAATTACACTTCATTCAAAAATCCCAATGAAGACATCAAGCCCTGGTTGCCCCAATTTGTTTAATATTAAATCACTTCAAAAATCGAATAAACAAATATTTTTCTATCTTTGGACGAATTTGAAAAAGAGCTGAAAATAGCGTTTTAAAATTGTATGTATTATGAAAATATAGTTAGTATGCAATAAATAGAAGAATGTAGTGTCGTGAAGAAAACACATGCATAATATATATAATTATAGTATATGTGCAAGTACATGAGTTCCACACCCAGGCATATATAGTCTACGTCTGTACCTTCTGTATTACAATCATTAGTTTTTGCATCGCTCGAAAACGTCACAACTGAAAAAATAGATAAATATTTAAATGTGTTAGACGACATCAAAATACATAAACATACAAATAATACCTATACATTCATACACCAAAGGAATAGGGACTGCATTTTTTTTATTTTAAATCGCCAAAAAATGATATATATTCTATTAAATCCACCCGAAAAAATAAAGTTAGACGGCTTTGATAAGGATAATTGGCAAATAGAAAAAGGGGTCACAATGCAGGAGTGACGTCATCGGCAATATGGAGTGTGGAAAAGGGAGAACACCTTGCTGATAAAAACATATAAAAAACGGGGATACGTAAAATAATTAAGTGCAAGGGAATATCAGCTGTTGTGACGTCATAGGTCATGTGGGTTTTCTGCATCAGAAAACGCAGCTTCGGACAGACACGATGTTTATAGTATCTTCATACTTTTATTAACAGTGTTTTCACAATCCTAATTAGGGGTTTATAACTAAAAAATATTCAAATATGATCGCAAATTATGATACGATAAGAAATACGTGACAATTTGATGAAGACAATAGCGATGTGTTCTGATTAGTTTTTGTACTATGAAAAGAGCTATTTGATTTCAATAAAGTCATGTAAATTCATCGATATTCTGTAGCTCATAAATGTTGTTCGTAGAACATAGACGATGTTAAGTTCTTGTGTGGCGTGTATGGAAATTCGCTAATTTATGGTGTGTATTGCAGTCGCGTATACTGACGTCACACACAGTGTTCCGCCATAGTATTTAGTTTTGACTTAAATATGTTATTATTATTTTACTACGGTCACTTTTTCCTGAATATTATACTATACCTGGCCTCCATTGGCAGATAAGCCAATGTGCAGAAGTAAGAAACTAGACATCGCATAGGAGACCGAAAACCAAATCAGACGGGCGAGCATTGCAAAAAGTTTATCTTAGCTTGGTATGAACTAGCAACTCTAATGCAAAATACTATCACAGTATAATAAAGCAACATATTTTTAACTGCAGTAAATTTTGTACATATGCAATTTGTTCAGTTTTCATAATCAAACCGAGTACAAAAACTGTACCTAAGTGATAATGAATAACGTTTTAATTACGATTCCGACTGTACCGTGTTCAAATCGCGTCGAGTTGCATCAGACAATGTGTTGTAACAAACGAGTAGTCGACTAGTCACGTCTCGAACAGTGGCGGCTCAAGAAGTTAAGAATACAGGACAACTCAATTTTTTTTATTGATCACCAACACAATGTACACCAATACATAGCAATAAATTAAAATTATAATATTATAAATCAGCATAACTAAGTGCCATTGTAATTATAAGTGATGACTGCATGCAAATTGTATAAAACTAACTTAAATAATATATCTGAAGTTACTTATGTACATTATTAAAATTAAAAATAATAATAATTACATTAAAATTAATAAGTTTAATTTTGACAATTGAATAAATTAATATTCAAATTTGATTTTAAATCTTTCTTACTGTCTCTCGCTTTGTGTTGAGCTTATTTAACTCAATTTGCATAGGATAATTTCTTATAGAGAGACAGGAAGGCAGCCGATCATGTTAATAAATGATTGTATGGAAGAACCGTCACTGTCTCGATGATGACGTGAACGTTTTCCTCAATCCAGTAAAATTTATAGTACCACATTTATGCTGTTTCAGAGTAATTGATATTGCTACATAAATAATTTTAAGCTCAGCGAATAAAAATGATAACGTGCAAAAAAATAATTTCTTTAGTCGCAATTTTCATGCTGACCAATCTATAGCTATACTAATATTATAAAGCTGAAGAGTTTGTTTGTTTGGTTGGTTGAACGCGTTAATCTCAGGAACTACTGATTTTGAAAATTCTTTCACTAATAGGAAGCTGCATTACACATAGGGCTATAGGCTACTTTTTATCCATTCCGGAAAACTTTTACATGTGGGCGGAGCCGCGAGCAATACTAGTATAAAATAAAGCAATACTAGTATAAATACACGTAATCTACGCCTTGTTAATGCCTCTGACATGGCATAAGCGATTGCCAGTTGCAACCGTAAGTAACTGTTAATTGTAGCCTGTCGGCACTACCGTAACTCGCTTAATAGGCTAAAAATCATCAATTCCCATCTCAACCAAAACTCACCTCGCCTTCTGTCTTCTTCCCTGTCCCTCCTCAGGTTGCCGTACTTCCTGGAGGGGTCGATGGGGCGGTAGCGGCCGTACCGGTCGCGGTCGCGCTCGTGGTCGTGGTCGCGGTCGCGGTCGCGATGCCGGTCGCTGCGGCGGCTGCGGCTGCCGTCCCACTCGTCGTCGTAGCGTCGTTCGCGCTCGATCGTATTGTATCGCCGGCTGCGCTCGACGCCGCGACGCTCCTTGTCGTCAGGTCGGGGAGGACGCGACGTGTACGAGCCTTCTCTGTAACGCCTGACCGGGAGAATTTTGCACTATAAATGTTTAATACAGATCCACAAAGGCACAGATAAAGGTTAAACCTATGGTCAATCGACTTAATAGCTACAATTAAAGCAGCTTTTTCATATTATGATGACAAATACATTAAAAACGAAAAGTGGGTGCACTAGGCGCGCTTTTACCTACCCCTTCGAGGATAATGAGCGTGAGTGTGTGTAAACACTTAAAATATTTTTTGTTAAATGTATCACTTTGTGGGTGGAGATACATGTATATTATATTTGGAAGGGCGATGTGTGCTTTTGGTCTCTTAATATGACATTTACCACTCAACTGGTATCAGGTATGTATAACTGGTACACACCCGCAATTTAAAATTCAAACTGTCCCCGTAACTATTCGTAACAATCTACGAAGCGTCACTTCCTCAAGAGTTATTAAAGACAATGTTGCAATATTACGTTATCACACGGCTACATTTTTCGTTTTGATAAAATTAAAAATTCATTGGAATGCGTATAATCAATTTAGTAAAGCTAATCAATGAGACACATTTAAGAAAATATGTGTTGGCGTTAATAATATTTAATTTATAAAACTAAATTAAAGATAACGCATTATTTTTATCCAGCTGTGTTTTTGAGCAGAGAAACAATTTAGGTATTGATCGTCATTCGCCATCAAGCTTGAACATCCACCGCTAGGGGAATAAGAGGGTTGCCGACCTTTATGAAAGGAATGGACTTACTGATTAGAAATATATTAATGTAGCGATATTATTAAATATTAGTGAAAGTTAAGTTAAAAACAGGCATAAACATTTGTTTGATCTGTGTGTACCTGCGGTCCCTCTCCTTGTCACTGTAGTAGTCGGTATCCTCGGTCTCGTAACGGTGGCCTCTGGTGCTGCGGCGAAAGCGGCGCGACTCGGGACTCTCGTCCCTTTCCTTTCGATCGCGAGCCCTATCCCTGTCCCTATCTTTCCGTTCCTTCTCCGGGCGTCTCTCGTCCCTGCCCGCTTTTCTATCATCCCTTTCATATTTCTTATCGTCTCTCAGATATCTACCATCTTTCTCCCGATCCCTGTCTCGGTCTCTGGATGATTTGTGTCTTTCTCTCCTTGGGGATGACTTAAACGTTCTGTCTCTCTCCGAATCTTCGCCAGAAGTATTTGTGCGATTCAGAGACTGTCTTCTGGAGCTGGTAGCTGGGTGTTCCATGGAGTCGGAAATGTCCGTTTTTCTATCGATCGCGGCGTCGGTTACAGCAGAGTCGGCGCCGTCCAGCATTTGTTCCCGCGAGTACGTTAATTCTGACGACGTTATGATGCTCAAATCTTGCAGGTTCTCTCCCTCCATAATACCCTCCCTTTGGTTCTCTTCCGGCGGCCCTACGAAATCTGGAGATATATCATTAGCTTCCCGTGCACCTACAGCGTTCCTAGGTGGATTTCTAGGTGCTTGTTCGGAGTAGTCTGACCCGTCTACGTTTTGTTCTCTGACATCTGATGGGCCAGCGTCGATTGTTAGACCGAAGTCATGGTCTACGCCGGTCACAACCCTTTGTTCATTACCTCCATAATTTGTACTAGAATATTGAGAGTATTCATCGTTACTAGGCTCACCGGGAACCATTCTGTCTAACCCAATAGGTCTCCTATCGGTTCCAGCGCCGGACGAAGGCTGAGTATAGTTGGCTGGTGTTTGTTGTCCGTCGGCCTGTCTGTAGCGGCCGCTGTTACTGATATCAGTTGGCTGCCCATCTATATGGCGGTCCATGTAATTACCACTAGACTGATCATAAACATTTCCTGCCTCGGTCTGCTGACCCGGAACCATTCGGGCTAGGCCTGGAGGGGGCTCGTCACCAGATATATTTAAACTCTGACTATACTCGGACTCTTGTTGACCCACAACCAGCCTACGTAATCCTGGAGGCGGTATATTACGACTGAAATCCGTATTTTCACCATAATCACTGCCAGACAAGTGCGCTGTTTGCAGGTATTCATTTCTATCATTTTGAGGCGCGACCTCCAAATTGTCAGGAACCTGATGAGCGACAGTCATCGGTCTAAAAGCGGCCATTTGCGGTTGATCAGGTCTTTCGGAATTATCCGGAGTTGTCTCCAAATTAGCCTCGAATCCTACCGGCAATCTGTGCTGTGATACTTTGTTTACCGCAGGTGGTGCACCTATGTTCGTATTGGACATCGGCGAAGGAAACTGCATGTGACTTGCATTGGATTTTGATGTAGATTTATGGGAAAATGACCCAGCGTGCTTGAATGGGTTGTTTGAAGAAGTTTGTGGAGGAAAATTGGGAGGAGGTAATGAAGCAGATGATGCAGGTGGTAGAGGTAATGATGCAGACACCGCTGGAGCCGTTATCGAGGCTGAAGAAGTAGGTGGTGGAGGAGAAGTTGTACTTGAAGGTGGCGGTAATGAGGCAGAGGAAGATGGCGGGCGTGGAAGAGAGTTGGAAGAAGGGGGCCTAGGTAATGACCCAGATGAAGACGGAGGTCGTGGTATAAATGTAGAAGGTGGTGGAGGGAGACTCACTGGTATTGTTGCCTGAGGAGGCAAAGTTGGTTGAAATTGCGAATTTGACGACACAAGAGGTGGAAAATTTGCCGGTGAAACAGCCGACGACGGGTGTAGTACCCCGGCATTTTCGTTTACTTGTTCTTGAGATAGTTCCACAGAGTTCTCATGATTATATAACCTCATCTCTTGCATTGAATTTGCCAATTCATCATGGCTCTGACGTCTGCTATTGTTTTGAAAACTGTCTGCCAATGTGAGGTCATCTGATTTTGACCGCTCACTATTTTGATGATATTCATTCAACCCAGGTTGGGAGTAATTAAAATTAGAGTTGTCTGTATTTAATCCTGGGCTACTTTTACTTGAGTTTCTAGACTGATTTTCACTTCTATAAGTGCCTTCAGACTGAGTTAAGGGTCCATCACTAGACTCCTGGGACATTTGGGACTCTATAGACCATTGAGGTGTTAAATTATCTAAATGGAATCGTTTTCCTATAGCTAAATTTGGTAAACGTTCCTTAACGGCTTCTCTGTCGCTCAGTGATTTAACTTCTTCACCATGTTGGTTAATATCTGGCACACTGTTTACAGTATGGGGTTCATGACCTGCGCTATTGACATGTGGATGACTGACAGCTATTGTAGCTGATTCCTCACTAACAACTTCTTGTGGAGCAGATTTCTTTGCCTCTCTTTTTTCTTCAATAGACCAGTTCCAACTGTCAGTCCCTCCAAAACTTTCTTCAATTAAATTAGCATTGTTCAACACTGGTTGTTGTTGCAACTGTGGTTGTGGCTGAAGTTGTTGAGGTTGCTGCTGTATCTGTTGCTGCAGTGGCTGCTGCTGCTGCTGTTGAGGTGCTGCTTGATGCTGAACCATTGTTTGTGACTTTTGACCTTGTAACTTTGATGCTTCATCCCACCCCCAATCCCAGTTGTCTTCCCAAACATCTGAATTAGTTTTTTGTGCAAAACTCTGTTGTTGAATTGGTTGATTCTGATACAAGTTTTGATGTTGATTATTGTACCCTTGTTGAGGATTGTACTGGTTGTAATTCTGATTATATTGATTTTGGGGATGATAGAATTGGTTGGCATTGGCTGGATACTCTTGCTGGTAGGATTGTCCATATTGCTGGTTGAACTGAGCCTGCTGGGGAGGCTGGGGCATCTGCCAGTACTGTTGTTGAGGATTACCAGTTCCACCTTGATAGTTTGGGTACATGTTTTGCTGGTTCCCAAATGTCTGCAAAAGATCCATTTAAAAAATTTAAGATTTTTTTAACCTTATAAGTTACTACCTAATTAGTATTAAAATACTTGCTTTAAGCCATGGGATACTGAGTCTAAAATAGTCTTTTCCTATATTTGATTTTGTACAAGAAAAAATACCAAAATGAAGCCCTTCTGAGAAAACTGAATTAAAATTTGTTAAGTAATGATGCAATATTCAAATTTTAAAACAGTATTCAAATTTCAAATATTACCACATGCAGGAAAGGGTGCGTAGTAGGAATATTGCTTTATCTCTTATTTTCACAGTTCACACCCATCGTAATTCCTGATGAAGTCACAGGTATTAATTACCCATTCTATCAAAATTCTAAGACATAAATTCATTATACCTTATAAACTTTTTACCCCTTTTTAATAAATTGTTACAATTTATATGAGGTAAATATTTGAAAAATGTAAATAATATAAAAATGAGTCGAATACCATGTTCCTACATCAGGTTAATAAAAGTTGCAGGAATGTATTCAGTAAAACATAATTAAATTCAGGGAGATTAAGTACAACATAGATAGCAAATAAATGTGGTCCCAGGCTAAGAATGTGACTACCCCATCTCAACCCGTGGGTGTCGTAAAAGTCGACTTAGGGGAACTTACGACCTCGCACACCTGAGGTCACTCCTGCGGTGGTGGGTAAAACACCAACAACAGCATTCCCAGGGAGGGTTGGTGTCAGGCGTGCCCTGTGGTACGGGGGCATCTAAAGAATTTCACCACGGCATCCCCTGCCTGTAGTAAGAGGCGACTAAATGGGGTAAGCGAGAGTCGCAGGGCGAGCAGTGGGGGTCTGCCCGCTCAACTACTGGTCATGTAAGCGACTACGAGGTGGACGACAATGCGGGTGGTCGGTCTCCTGCAGTCGTAAACGCAAAGCGTGCTTTTGAGGTCGGAGGCTTCTCAGCCTCCTCATTTAGAGAGGGGCCGCAATGCGGCATCGCGCAGGGGCGGTTCCGTGCAGCTATCTCTGTGCAACAAGATACCCCGGGACCGTCCCGTAGGCGCCGAAGAAGGCCACCGCGGGTTTTGGTTGGTATGCCGGTGTAGGGTGTACATAGTGTTAGGGACTCGGTCCAATGCTCGCTCGGATGAAGCTATACTCCCGAGTGTCGACATTGGACCGTAAGACCGTGTGAAACCAACATAACCGTTCCACTCACCCCCCAGTGGTGGTAGCGATAACGCGTTTTTCCCCGCGATAAAAAAAAAAAAAAAAAAAAGGGTTGGTGTCAGGCAGGTGGCCGGCCGTAAAACCAACTGCCAAATTCCCTTTGCAACATGTTAGAATGGAGGAGAAAAACATGTTACGCTGACTCCAATTAATTTGGGACCAGGGCAGGAAGATGATGATGAGATAACAAAGAAATATGTGATTTTAATACCCACCTTTAACCCGTCAAGCCCTGCTTATATATATAGATGTACGGGGAAACCCTATATACTCGGACGCCGGTGTCCATCGCGGGGCTTGACGAGTCAAAATAATTAACCTAATTAATGAATTATAGTCATTTTGAAATTGCATTACCTAATGAAAGTACTAATTTCTCTTCTTGAAAATAACACTTTGCAAGAAGTTATTCAAACTGTAGATTTAAATACAAAAGTGTAAGTTTATTTATTTATTTTATTTTTGTGTAACTGATAAGCACCTATATCCTATTTATCTGAAATTGTTTTTTTTTTATTTGCAATATATCTATCTAGTCAGTTCTTGAGTGTGTTAGTATTCTGAGCTGACACTTCATCTTCAGGTAGTTTGTTCTACGCCTCAACCACTAGATTACTTAGAAAATGCTTGTGAAGGTTGTTTCGAGATCTGGTGGTGGCCAATTTCAGGTGGTGTCCCTTGTGGCCGATATTTGTATTTTGTTTAAATATTTTATGAAATTCTGTAATATCACAATGTCCATTTAGGATCTTGAAAGTCTCAATCAAATCACCAAGAGCCCTACGATCTTGTAAAGTTGTGTGTGTTTAAATCAAAATAAATATTAATAATAGGTAATTTTACATTTACACACCCTAATGCTACTACTACTACTCTAAGGGAATTAGTCACAACATTACACTTTCAGTCAGAAAATACTCACACACACATCATATTCACAACTACAAAATGATCAAAAACTCAGAAAACTAAAACTAGGATTCTTGGCAAATATCTCCATTATTTATATAAAAATTTTAGCACACACACAGTGTTAGCAAAATACAAGAATGTGGTTTTATTTATTACAAAATGTCTAAATGACCCAGTATAGTTTATATATGTGCGTAACAATTATATTATTGTTATGTAAACTTGAAAGTATCATTATGGAGCTCTAAGTTCTAGCATAAGCATTGTAAACTCTAATTTGCATAAGGTAATTTAAAATGTATGCTCCAAAGGTCCTTGCAAACTATTAAATATGAAATATGATATGATTATAGGAATATAAATATGTAAATCAAATAGTTTTTATGTTATTCATAACTATAATTGTCTATACATCTATTTAAACTAGACTGCCTCAGTGGCGTAGTTGTATTACAGTACGACTGCAAAGCTGGGGTCTCGGGTTCGATTCCCGGGTCGGGCAAAGTGATATTGAGTTTTTCTATTCAGTATCAGCTCGGAGTCTGGAATTTGTGCCCGATATGGCGATAGGCTCGCCCTCTATCTATTTAAAATATAATATACTTTTATTGAAATAAGTCTAGTTCACATTGAGCAATGTAATTTACTCTCACTCTATGAAAACATTTTTTTAAAAGAACTGTAACAGAATATTCTTTCCAAAGTATTGTAAAACAACATTATTTATTTCATACAACATACTTATTTCAACACAACAGGTAATAGTTAGATAATATATTTTCAGGAACTTAATAATAAACCAAACTACCACAGCAGGGTGTGGGTTACCTCTACAAGAGAGACAAATATTCAAGTACTGACTATTGCGCATGGCTCCACCCAAGTTAAAAAGTTTTTACAGGATAAAAGTCCCACTTTATAATTTCTCAGGATAGAAAGTAGCCTATGTGTTAATCCAGGACATGATCTACCCCTGTACCAAATTTCATCAATTTTTTGCGTGAAAGAGTAACAAATATCCATACATCCATACTAACAAACTTTCACATTTATAATATTAGAAGGATAGTTGGCTATTTCAGCAGATTTACTTCAATGATGGAAAAAATATGAAACTTGTATTTTCTATGCCCAAATTCTAAAAGTGAACCTTAGTTTTGCAGAGAATTAACAGTTACGTCCTTGAGTAAATTCTCTCTCATATTTATAATTGGGAGTTGAATAGCAAAGTGAATAAAGATAAGATTATTATTAGTAACAAATAATATTATTAGCTATTGATCAAAATAAATTGCATGATTGGATACCACCCTATCTTGACATACTATACTCTTGTTTACTAACCATATGCTCCTTCCTAACAGGTCATTTAATGAACTTTCATTGCTTGCCTTCAATACATGTAATTTCTTAAAGGATGAAAATATGTGTATGTATGTTTATCAAATATAATATGATAATGACCGCACTAGATTTGCGAGTGCTTTTAGTCCACGTCATTGTTTACGTTTATGTAGATATAACCTGCACGGCTCACCTGTGCCTGAGGCGCCGCGTAGGGCTGCCGCTCGGGCCCAGGAGGCGGCGCGCCCGCGCCCTGCCGTTGCTTCATCCACGACATGTCGTGCACTACCACACCTTACGTAACATTCGGCAGGATCCCGATCACATATGCTTCTAACGAAACCAGCCCCGTCACTATCAGAAAACTGAGGCGCACACAATACACTTTCACTCGCACTATTATTTGTTAAACGATGCGCGCAGGTGACTGTAGTAATTCATTGATGTGTCCAAAGCTCGGGCTGTTGGATAGGGACCACTACGTACGGATACGATTTATTTTATAAATATTTTAGAAAAAATTGTTGACAGCAATCCATCGATCGAAGGTGCCCTGTTGGCAGTGTCGCCATGTTATTACAAAAAGTATTTTAAAATTATCATACAATTTGATGAATTGTTATTGGCAATTGCCATATTTATTTCATTACTTTTTGCTACGTATGTATATTATATTTAAACATGTATGTATAAGAATAAAACTTGACTGAAGTTGAAAATTGTTGTTATAAAAAAAATATACCTTTCAGAATGCTACAACTCTATTTATCTCTAAGTATGGAGTATGGCGTTATCAACCAGTGTTGCCAGCTCGTATTTTAATAAAGGCGTATTCAATCTAGAAAATTACGTAGATTTAGTAAAAGTTATGTATGAAAAGTTCGGGATTTACGTATTTTTTTTCTATACGCAATTAAGAGAAGTAATATTAGATGAAATAAGTGCTTTAACATCCAAATTATTGAAATTATTTATTTACATTGTTATTTTGAAACAAATTTAATTTTAGTAATTCATTAAAATATTTTATTTGGTCCTGAGAGGTCTTGCGGTTTTATTTAAACAATTTTCGAAATTCACTGGAAAGTCGGTTTCTGATGATTTGATTAAACAGACGCTCCACATTCGTATTTTGCACTACTTTGTGCCAATGTCGATAAATATGTTTGACTTTCACTTTGTGGCGTCACCACACCACTTGGAAACGAAACAGTTTACTTTCCACGTACAAGACTCCGGCCGTGAGAAACTTAAGAGTGGAAACAATTCGCCACTCAACGTGCAAGTGACCTAAGAGGTTCACTGGCAGTCCCACCATAATCAACAATCAACTGGTGTATTAATATATAAGCTTAAGCATTTTATTTTCACTCTCTCACAAACTGTCTTCATAACCACTCGCATACTCTGTACTCGGTCTAATACATAACTTTGAATGCGTCACTGAATATCATTTCTACGTAGGACACGTACCCTACAGCTTGTTCTTATTATTGAAATATGAGACTGCCTCGGTGGCGTAGTTGTATTTACAGTACGACTGCAAAGCTGAGGTCTCGGGTTCGATCCCCGGGTCGGGCAAAGTGATACTGAGTTTTTCTAATCAGTATCAGCCCGGTATGGCGATAGGCTCGCCCCCTACCACACCATGGGACGGAATGACGGCGAAAAGAGGGTGCACTAGTTGCGTTTCTGCCTACCCTTTCAGGGATAACAGGCGTGAGTGTATGTATGTGTGTGTATGTGAAATATGAGCCCTACAAGTTTCACAACAAAAAAGGGACTAGACGAGACGATTCATTTTACAATCACAGCCAAATAGTGTTATTTCAGTAGTCTGTATTGTGCTCTTTGTTCACACACTGTTTGATCACAGCGGTACACTGTGGGACGTCCCCATAGAAAGGGCGTGACATGTACCGGTAGTACTGAATGTCTGATAATTGGAAACTGAAATGCATTGTGGAAAGGGGACAATATGACCTTTCAAGGTTTATGATTTTCACCCCTCTAATCACTTTATTTTACCTAATATATAGCATCAAAGTTGAAGTATCGAACACTGTCGAAAATGACCTCACTGTTTAAGAAAGATATTTGTGGTATTCGCAATAGTTTGGAGTAGTATTTTATAAATAAAACGGTTTAATAGGATACACTTATATAAATGCAACTGTTTCTTTTTAAAAAGACGCTTTATTTTATGGTTAAATTAAAGTTTAAAAAAGTAATCGAAGTGTTTGATAAAATGTGTCATATAATAAAAACGCCACGAAACCCCGACCTAATGATACTTGTGTTTGATAGTTCAGAGTAAGTAGAAAATTTTGCTAGAACATTATGTACCCCCCCTCGTCCCCCTTTCGAAGAAAATTAACAAAATAGGTCACACGCCTGATAAAAATGTCAGAGCATCTACATTTTTCATCAAGCTGACTACATTTTGTGAATTATGAATATTTCATCAGGTGTTGATGTTACACGAAAGCAATCAAGTAGGTTGGTGTAAATAATTTTTAACATTATGCTTTCAATTATTGTGTCATTTTAATCCATCCTAATATAATAATATTACTCGAAATAAGTTATTTAAAGTATTAGGAAACGCCTGACAATTTCTTTTGAGCAAAGTCCTTGAGATCGTAAATTTAGGCGATTTTAAGACATGTCTATTTTTCATTAATTAGGTTAAAATATACCCTATACTGTATTGTATTTCACTTGTTTAATTGCAATCATGTCAAATTATTGTGTATCTATCCTTAATTTGGTTTTAAACTCCCCTGAAATATAGGCATATTTCAGTATTTTTTTTCATAGTCATATCAGTATTTTTCAAATAAACTACATTGGTAATGGATAGGTCTACTATTCAATAATACACGTAAAAAAAATCAAATCTTTACGTTGTTCCGTTGTTGAGTTATCATAAGATATGTAAGAGAGATACTCATGTCACGCCCTTTCTATGGGGACGTCCCACAGTGCGGTATGGGGATTTCATTTAAATTTGAAACGAATGACGTCAGACGTGACGTATAATGTGGTGAAGTAAGCCTAAGCGCATGTTAGTATGGAACGGAACGTTTATAATTTTTTTCACTGAAGAATAGGAAATATGTCCATTCTGGTATTTAATAGAAAATTCGTAGATTCTGGGACTAAAGTTCGTAAGTGTTCAGTTCAGTTGGTTTTTAGGAATGGCGAAAAATACGTAGATCTACGTGAAAAGATGTAGAGTTGGCAACGCTGTCACCAGCTGATCCTGTCATACTGACACGACGGCCGCGGGCAAATAAAAATAACGCTGAAGACTGAAGAGTGAGGTCACGAAATAAAAACATCTCGAATATAAACAAGAATAATGGCTAAAAGAGCAAATCCTTACATGGAAGATTATATACCTCAAAGCAAAGTCCATGTAGGAATAAAACAATTCAACAACAATGAGTATCGCTTGAAAGATGTTTACGGTAAGAAGTGGAAAGTCAATACAGCGTACCCGTGCTTTTTTTTAATTTGTTATCTTCACATTATATCTTAATTTGTAGAAAAAACACTAGATATGCTGTTCAAAGGTGCTAAAAAAGTATCTGGCATTGATATTGTCAGCGCTTGTGATACACAAACTATTAGAAAAGATAAAATGAAACAACTGTTTTTAGCCAAGGACGGAAGCTTGTTGCATTCTGGGAATATAGTAAGTAAACTTTGAAATTATCTTCTTGCAACAACTATTATAATTTTCTTTAATTGGTTAATTTCTTTTTTATCATTTTGATATCTTAAAAAGCACCCCACGCTTTTTTACAATTTTTTTTCTTATTAACACTATTCTTAAATCCAATTTATTCAATTTTATTTAAAAAAATTTAGTTAGATTTTCTATAAAGCATGTTTGTTCTTTAAACTATTATTTTTACAATAAACCTAATTTTTTAAGTAACACTCTAAAGCTGGCCATATATTATTTTGGCTGAGCATTACTAAGTGATGTCCAAAACCAATATGTAGAAAGGATAATAAAATTATCTTGCCTTGCCATCACTGTTTTGATTGTGTAGCTGTTGGCAGAGTTAAGGCAAGCACCAACATGTGAAGAACTCACATGACATAGCTAAATATCAAACGTAATTAATACAGTTCAATATTATACAACTGAAATTATTTTCATGATTTCCAGATAGAAATCAAATCAGAGGCAAAATTATGCAACTGTGGAGGTATTTCAGAATCTGGGTGTAGCTATTGTGAAAAGGTGCTGTGTCTAAACTGCCAGCACAGCTGCTCTCTCTGCACTCTGACCTACTGCAGCCAGTGTATGCTGCTTGGGTAAGACAATACATTTAAAAAAATAGCAAATACACCCAGCAGCCACACATCATCCTGACCCATTTAAATACAAGCTGACATATTGTCACCTATTATGGGCTTATATCCCACAATTTATAAATTCCTGCGTTTGATCATATATATTATTTCATATTATTTGATTGAAAAATAACTGGGTATGAATAGCTAATATATTTGTTTCTATACACAATTATATAAATTATTACTCATGATCTAATAAAATTTATTTGATAGACTTAATTATTGTCAAGTTGCACAGTGAGACACTAGTCATTTTTTTATTTCAGGTCTGAAACTTCTGAAGTATGTGTATCTTGTTATGGTTGAAGATAATAATTAATATATATTATTTAATATAAGTAGATAAATATTTAAAGACTGTTACCTGTTAAAATATTGTAAGATTAATTGTGTGAGGTTGTGGAAATAAATGAAATACATCTTCCATGGTTTATGTATAATGTAACAAAAGTCATACACCTTTACATCCAACATTTTAGAATAAACAAATAGTATGCAAAACTATGCAAAATGTACAAATAATTGTTATAAATTAAACATACATACATCACAACTGAAGCTGTTCATAGTCACTGATAATAATATTGAGACTTGAGAATAATGACAATGGCAATTGAATATCTGTGGACCTATTGTATAACTGAGCACCTCGAATAACTACATAAACAAGTTCTGGTTGGAGAATAGTAATATGAGTGCAAATTTAAATGCAGTCTACAGATATTCATCACACATAGCAAGAAGGAAATGTATGTTTTATATTCAATTAGCATTTTTATTTCAATGAAATTGTACAAAAAAGCCAGCATAGTCAGTATTACAATTTATGGCATGCAGGCATCTTTAAAGGATGACAAATTGAAGAGGGTTGAAATGTAAAGAACCCATATAATTATAAAGTAATGTTTTCAACACACATTTGCATATCAGTAATTAGTAATGCAATCAGCCGTTCCAGGGTCAATGACCCGTGGTGTCAGTTTTCAGAACTGTTCTTCCTTACTATAGTCCGTCCAACCATTTATGTAACTTTTGACAGTTCAGTTTCTAATCAATTGGAGATGTAGGTACCAATGCGTTACCGATTCGATTTCTTGTAACAATCTATTTAATTTATGAAGAAATTTTGGTTGATTAAACACATTGAAATGTTATTCTTGCTCAACATTTTGTATTGTTTTATAAACATGCCTAAGCGTTTAAATGTGTATATTTTCTGTTTATAAATTTATTCTGTAGGGTATATACCGGGTGGAAGGGAAACGCTCTCTATACCGGAACGGTAAGAGAGAAGAACCATAACATTAACCAAAATCTATATTCATTTGCAAAGCTAAGCGATAATACTTACGATTTTAGTATTTCCGTAATTCATGCGCGCGCAATGTAAAGCGTACGAAAAACTGGGCGGCCGCCGCGCTGCGCCGCGCCGGCCCGCGGTCGTTAACCCGTCAGCTGATGTACGTGTTTCATTACGATTTTTTTGAAATATTGACTTTTTTTACTATGTTTTTCAGAATAATAGTTTGATTTATCTATCCATACGTGAAGCTGTACAGAAATTTGAGAAAGTCCTACTAAAATTGTAACAATGCGATCGCGATTTTTTTAGTACCATCACGTCAGGAATCACCAATACTATCACCTGTATTCGTTTCCGAGAGCGTTTCCCTTCCACCCGGTATTCTATATCCAATATAACATTTCTCAATATTTAATTTTAATAGTTTATCATATTGGTTATCATATACTTACGCATATATAAAAAGGAAATATTTAATTTACACTGCCATAGTTTATTTTTCAATGAAAAGTCTTGAATTATCTTTGTTACACAATCAGTGGTCTTAACAAATATCGATCGATAATTAATATCGGAGCTGAAGAGCAAGTCCCTTCACTATGGAAATGAAAAAATGGCATCCATAAAGTAGTAAATTATTTTGTTTTCCAGTCCTTGTCAATAATTAAAAATTTCAAAAGTTAAATAAATGGTTGGACAGAGTATAGGACTTTATAACAGTGACTAGTTTGTTCACTTTTAACTGATGCGCACAAATTGCCTTTTCTCAACAATCTACATAGTATAATCGTACATATTTAATAAACAGCTGGTAGGTCTATCGTTTGTGAGGAACCATCTGAGTAGGTACCACAGTAATGTCTATTTCTACCGCCAAGCAGCAGTTTGCATGCACTGTTGTGTTCCATGTTGAAGGACATTGTAGCCAGCGTAATTACTGGACATTATGAGACTTAACATCTAATGCTTCAGGGTGACGAGCACAGCGAAGTGCCACGCAGTACTTTGTAAGTACTGTATGGTATTGCTAGTATGTCAGGAACATAAGTACCTGAACAAATCATCCATACGCGTTAATTTTAATTGAAAACCCTTTTTTTTCTTTAGGTGAAGTATTGTTAATTCCTTTTATTTTATTTTTGTGAATAGAAAATAAAAATTGGTATAAAACAAGATTATTTAATCGATTTAACGTTTTGAATTTGTTTAGCAACTTATGTGGCTGACTGTACATCAGTATGATCGAATTTTGCAATTTGTAGTACCTAAGTATATAAAAAGTAAAAAAAATTGCCTGGATTTTAGCATTTATTCACAGATGACAATGAAATTGATGTAATTTTCTTCGACGATTGAACAAAAACATTCAGAGTTATGATAGACTTCTCTAAGAGCGGTATTAATAAATCAATCTTAAGTTTGAGTTACATCTCAAGTAGACATAAAGTATGAATAGTTCAATACATTATGTCCACTTGCGATGTAACTGAAACTTGAGATTAGATTCATTAATACCGCCCTATGACTTCAACTAACAAGTTCAGGTCACTTGTGCGCTCAAGCCTTAGGTACCATAGACATAGTAAAACATATTATAT
Source organism: Lapara coniferarum (assembly GCA_949316025.1). Lineage (NCBI taxonomy): Eukaryota > Metazoa > Arthropoda > Insecta > Lepidoptera > Sphingidae > Lapara > Lapara coniferarum. The sequence continues at coordinate 756,360 of OX438931.1, read as the reverse complement.
TTGTGCAAAATTATAAAATATATGAAACATCCTATACATAAATGGACAATAAGTTTAATTGACATATTTTGTAGACTATATAGGTAAAAACACACGAACTCTCGCAAGCAAGGCGAATCATTGAAAGTCAGCACCTAAAAATACCCTCATCCATTCATTTAAATATATACTACCACAAAATAACCTTACTTACAAAACAAAAGGATATAAACCGGTATGCTCCATACATATATTATTTCACCACCTTATCTCAACTCATATTATTTATGTTGGCAACACTACTTTTTCTCTAAACATGAATTATAAATGATACAACTAATCAATAAGGCCTGGGCATGTCTACTGCTCGTCGGTAATATCTGTAGGCGCCCCGGGTTATTCATAGTTCATACATATAAAACAGATAGCTATGACAACCGCATAGTGATAGGAGAGTGCGATAGCGACAGACAGTGCTCACGTTCCACCGGGAATCTAGATCTACAGATATTGCCGATACATAACTTGAAATAGTGTAACGTCAGACCAACAAATACAACATAAACAACATTGCTGAAAATATTGTCCGACTTAACAATAACCCATAGTTAAAGTAAATAAAAAATGCATTTTCCGCTTACAAATCTAACGTAGTCTTTATAACACATTACTTTTAAACAGCAATAGCGCATATTCGTGGCTCAAGGCAGCAAGAACGATGTCAAATAAATATTTTTTTGGGTCCCAAATGGGACTTAGTGACAGGATTCCGCCACGCGACGTCATAGCACATCCTACATTAGTACAACCTATTAAAAAAATTCAGACTGAAATTGCAACTTTTTTACATCAAACTCCACAGATATACACATATCCAGTGCCGATTCCACTTACTCAAAATATTAGTGAATTACACAAAAAGTCCCAGTACAACAAATGTTCAGGGACGAATGCTCGGCTTCTTACATTCACTAACGCCTTTTATCTCCGAAGGGGTAGGCAGTGGCGCAACTGCTCTGCTTCTTGTTCTACAGTAAACTAATTTTCAGCAATTTTACACAGACTGTAATTTGTCTCTTCCTGTTCCGTAAGCGCAAGAATATAGAATAATGTGGCCATTTTGAATCCCGGTTTTTAAAATGAGTTTACGTCTGAATCGTTAGTTAATTAGGCTTTAAACGAAGCACGATTTTGTTTTCTAATAAATATTATAGGCAACTATCTCACTGTATCGTGCACCGCCAAAGTACTTATCTTATATTGCTTATCATTATGCATTACAGTAATTTATAGAAAATTCTCTCTTAATTAGAGGCGATTGCGTCTGGGACGCAGTTACGCTACAGGCATAGTAGGTACCTATATATTTAGTTGTACAAGTGAATGCATTGAATGGCCATTGTTGCACTTTGTGCACACATAATAATTGTATCATATTTCGTTTTCTTACCCGAATATGTATTCTCTGACAATGTAGACTTCACGCGGAGTTTTTGTAGCGCACAAAAGACTATTATATATATCAAAACAAAGCAATATTAAGTTTGTATTGTAATTTCCATAAGATATAATTCTTTCAGATCCGAAATAACGAATTAATATATCGTAATACGTATAAACGTAATAAACAGTCTCAACTGTTTTAGCCTCTTATTGTCGTTTGTGTAAACAATTATCCATATTTTTAACATACCTATCACTTTTACATACAAGATGTAAAATCCTTATTGACTCGTCAAGCCCCGCGACGGACGCCGGCGTCCATATAAGTATATAGGGTTTCCCCATACATCTATATATAAGCGGGGCTTGACGGGTTAATCTTTAAAAAAATATCTAGTTTCGGCTTACTTACAATGCATTCGGTATAAAATAGAATGCGTTTTATTGCTTCTGTATTCGATGAGTCGCGTCGCGTGGCGTGGCTGTGGCGTGGCATGTCGTAGCGGCACTACGCGAACAGGTACCTGTAGAGTAGCGTCGCGGCGATGCCCAGCAGCAGCGGCGTCAGCCAGGAGCCCCAGCTATCAAACAACATCAACGTGCAAATAACTCATAGAACATATTAGTCGGAGGGTTTAGGGATTGGCACTCCTTTCTCCCCAATGCATTATATATTACGATTCCATTACTACCTCAATCGGCAAACGGCAATACATGTAAAATTCGGTTGATATAGTTGATATCATTAAAAGTAAAGATATTATCGTGAGTCCTAAAAATCAGTGCATCCTACAGTCAGTGCATCCTACATGATACATTTTCCGTTAGGAATTTTTTGTTTAAACAGCAGCTTGCTTTCCGACGAAGGCTTAGAATGACTGAATCAGCAGCGAAGTGAAAAAACTGGGTCAAGAACATTTTCGCCTTGGTTTGGATCTATTAGTCTAAGTTTGCGTCGTTGCCAAGGAGGAAATACTAAACGAACGTCAATATACAAAAAAAGTGAATTTCCTTTATTATGTGCGTATGCATTTGAATTAGACATTTAGATGTTTCAGTTAGGCTGAACTGATTTTTGTACTAGTGAAGTTACAGTCGAGACGAGTCGATGGCTCGCCTGGCGGCAAACGCTAGACCTACCCATGGAAATAACACTGTAATTTTAATTTCTTTGATAATATTAATATATTGTTCAATGTAATATACCTATTGCTTAATAATTTTGGGCACGGTTAAAATATATATAACGTAGGGTAAGCAATATTCAACATATTTATGGGCTTATGTTAATTAAATTACATACAAAGTTACTTCAACCAACTTTATTTTTATCTTCAATGTTATCTTTATTAATTCATGAGATACAAGATCATGGATTGAAAAGTTATCCTCACATATATGACAAATCCCCCGCCGCGTTTGTCTGTCTGTCATCTCAAAGCGATCAACTGAAAAACTAGTCTAAAACCTCACCACATATCACCAAGGAGCGGGTTATAAAATTGCTTAAAACATCACGTGATTAATGGACAACCCGTACACACATTTCGATTAAATTTGACATGGAGATAGTTTGAGACTGTGGAAAGGACATGGGCTACTTTTTATCTCGGGAAAATACTTATATTATAGTGGAGCTTTTATTCCGGAAAAACTGTCACGCTGGCGAAACCGGAACCAATAGTTAGTTATGAATTAAATTAACCTCAAACAGCTACTAAGCTAAATGGCGATAGCCTAGTTGGGAGTAAAATGGCCTGCAGAGACGCATGTCCGCAGGTTCAAAACCCAAAGGCACACACCTCTCACTTTTCTCAAATTTTATGTAAGTATTCTTTGTGAAGTATCGCTTGCTTTAACGTGAAGGAAAACATCGTGAGGAAACTTGCATACCTGAGAATTCTCTATAAAAATCTCAAAGCTATGTGAAGCCTACCAACCCGCACCAGGCCAGCGTGGTGGACTAAGGCCTAACCCCTGTCAGTAATAGAGCAGACCCGTGCTCAGCAGTGGGCAGTATATAATACAGGGCTGGTTGAATTTGCATTGCATGTCTAGTATTGACAATGACTACAATGTCCTTTAAACCGAAACACAACAGTGCATGCACACGGTTTCTTGGCGTACATCTACCTGTATATGTCCCCAAAAGTCTTATGGAGAAAGTCTCAGGTAGACATAAATCGTAATTTGTCTGATATGGTAAGCATTCGATAGTTATAAACTCTATGATCTGCGAGTCCAATAGCCCCATCTCTCCGTGCGAACTCCCGTATTTATTTCAGAAATGTAATATGACTGTAAAAGTTTTACCATGAAGGAATAGCCATTTCCTCCGCTACATCACCTAATTTATGTAAGAGCGTCATACGATAAAAGAAGTAAATATTGTCCACATAACGGTTAATCGTAGATATCCAAATTTAATCACGTACAAGTTTGTTAATGCGTATGGGTGTTTGATAGCTATTAGCCGAATTACGACTAATATTTTAATTACTTTTCATAGTTATAGGAACACAAACTGACCTATTTTGGTTATTACACAGTTCCGTTTTCACTTCTGCAGTTTTTTCTACGCTACGGTATTATTCAGTCACCTCGACCGATCTCATTCTTGCAATATATAAGTTTAACAGAAAGTACCAATTCGGCTTCTTCATTTCCTTCAACCCAATTGCAAAGTGGCTTGACACTAGGGCTGCCATCATCTAAATTGCCGACGCCGGATAAACACGGCAGAAATCCCGGACATTTGGGCGAAATGTGGGTATTTCCCCGGACACCTCTGAAAAAATATTTTGCCGTTCCTTCTTGAATGCGGGGAAATGCATGAAGTTTTAACTAAGATTTATTTCAATTTGTCGCTCATCATCTTCCTGCCCTGGTCCCAAATTACTTGGGGTCGGCGCAACATGTTTTTCTCATCCATTCTCCTCTATCTTTCGTCATCAAGTCATTCACGCCCTTTTCTTTCATATCATCTCTTACACAATCCATCCACCTCATCCTTGGTCGTCCTCGTCTTCGCCATCTATCAACACTCAAATTCATCATTCGTTGGGTTACATGCCTTTCATCCCTTCTCCTCACATGTCCATACCAAGACAGACGATTTCCTTTCAACTTTTCTGTCACTGGTGCCACTTTCAAACTCCCTCTAATATCCATCTATAAAAAATGGATTTCCCCTGACAACAAAAGTGTCCGGGTTTTGCCCGGACAATTTTTAAAACCCCGGCCGGACGCCCTTCAAACTAGGACAAATCCGGGAAAATCCGGACGGATGGCAGCCCTACTTGACACCAGAAAAACAGTGGGTCACTGTACTTAAATGGACTGCCTCACACGACAGATTTGCCTACTAAAATTACCAGTATTAACCCATCAAACTCCGCTTATATATATAAATAGATGTATGGGGAAACCCTTTATACTCGGACGCCGGCGTCCGTAGCAGGGCTTGACGAGTCAAGCTTTCTGTATCCTAACTTTAGTCCATCGAACAAAGAGCTAAGGTGAGCCAAGCTTGCGTGTTGCACGCGATGCGCTGTGACGTTGCGGTTATTTTGGGACTAGAGGTCACGCAGTCATTCATCTTTGAAAGGATTGTTTACGAGCTGTTAGCACATTCAAACTGAGCTATACTAGGAATATATACTATACTAGCTTTTGCCCACGGCTTCGCCCGCGTTAATAAGTTTTTCAGGGCTAAAAGTACATAAAAACCTTCCCATTGAATCACTCTATGACTATGACGTTGATACAACTCTTAACAAATAATGCATTAATTTCGACCAAATTTGATTACCATAAAAGCGATTCTAGTGACTTAATCTTAAAAGATAGACATATACTGTCCTGGACATTTTTTTAGATCATTTCAAGAGGAATAATTCTTTCCTACACATATTTTTGGTATCTTGAACCGTTTTCGCAGCGCACGCAATGGAAGCCCTCAAGGATGAATAATTTTCCCCGTTTTTTTTCACATTTTCCATTATTTCTTAGCTCCTAATAGTTGCATCGTGATGTTATATAGCCTAAAGCCTTCCTCGATAAATGGTCTATTCAACACAAAAATAATTTTTCAAAACGAACCAGTAGTTCCTGAGATTAGCGCGTTCAAACAAACAAACAAACTCTTCAGCTTTATAATATTAATATAGATTATAATAAATAAAGTTGCAATGTATTATTTTTGAAAACCTATAGTATTTTAATGAAAACTCACATTGTATTTTCTTACTGGTTTCACACACACACACTCACGCCTTTTATCCCCGAAGGGGTAGGCAGAGGCGCAACTAGTGCACCCACTTTTCGCCATTCTTCCGTCCCATGGTGTGATAGGGGGCGAGCCTATCGCCATATCGGGCACAAATTCCAGACTCCGAGCTGATACTGAATAGAAAAACTCAATATCACTTTGCCCGACCCGGGGATCGAACCCGGGACCTCAGCATTGCAGTCGTACCATAATACAACTACGCGACCGAGGCTGTCCGGTTTCATATAGTACTAGGGCTGCCATCCGTCCGGATTTCCCCGGATTTGTCCTAGTTTGAAGGGCGTCCGGGGGCCGTCCGGCAGGGGTTTTTAAAAAGTGTCCGGGTAAAACCCGGACACTTTTGTTGTCAGGGGAAATCCATTTTTTATAGATAAGCGATAAATTGAAATAAATCTTAGTTAAAAAATCTATTCATAATAACCTGCATTCAAGAAGGCACGGCAAAATATTTTTTCAGAGGTGTCCGGGGAAAAACCCATATTTCGTCCAAATGTCCGGGATTTTCGCCGTGTTTATCCGGCGTCGGCAATTTAGGTGATGGCAACCCTATATAGTACTTATTATGGTGAGTAGGTACTTAGTTGTAAAACTGAAGGTGTCGGTAACAAAAGGATATCAAATACGGTTTTGTGGATTGTGGAATTAACCTTCTAAATCGAAAACAAAACTTTCGTCACTGAGATACGACATTATAAGTCTGATAAAATATAGTGATTACAAAACAGTCTAAAACGTCCTTTAAAGCTAACAAAAACTATACTTACCTACACGTTGCTTGGAGGATGAAATAGACAAGGCTAGTTTCTACCCAGAAATACTCACGCGTGTGGCAGATTTACCACGAATTAAATAACTATGAAGACACTCAGGAGTAGTCACGAGGCACGGCCAGCATGATCTTTCGATAGGGTAAATGCTTACAACACCCATGGGCGACATAATAATAAATGCATGAATAATATCAAGTTTAGTTGGCTTCACGTGGTTAATAGACCTCACAAATATGTACTTAGATTGAGGTCTATACAGGAACGACTTCAAGTAACTCCAAGTCCAAAATCAGAGAAGCGCAGGATAACTACAATATGCTCATTTGATTATTTTTCCAAAATCGACAATGATTTCAAACATTTAAATCTCACCAAAAAGATTACCACTGTCAAAAAGTTATCAGATCTCATGTAGAGTCAAAAATGCTCACTGTTCACATCACTTTTCTGTTATACAACAGCTCTTGTAGTAACGAAATGACCAAGCCATATATTATATTGACTAAGGAGTAGAGTTCGTGAAATTAAGGCTTGTACGAGTTAGGGCGAATAGTGTTGCATACACCTGTAAAGGTTTGTCACCTAGAATAAGTAAGTATTTGTGTGATAAATCGATCGTGTCTATTAACAATAAATAAATAAATTAGGGCGTGTCTCTACATGAGATCTGATAACTTTTTAACAGTGCAAGCTAAAGACCTCATCTTGGCTAAATTTAACATAAAAAATATTTTTGGTGGGATTTCACTTCTTTTTGTAGGTTTTTTTTTTTTTAAAACCTGAATCACGTAAATTTTATTTTTAATAAGAGTCTGTGTACGTGTCAATTTTCAGTTCTCTAGCATGAAATTAAGTTTGTATGGGAAAACCCATACAAACTTCCATTCCCTAATTTAAAAGGTGGGGGATGATTTACTAAAAATCCTTAAATTTGTGTTTTATTATTTATAACAAGGATTCCCTATATCAATTTTGTGACCTCTAGCATCAAAATTTGCGGTAGTCTCATACAAACTGTCATCCCCTAGCTTAAGGGGTTGAGGGGTAATAGTTCCAAGTGTTATATTTTTTGTGGTTTGTGTACTAGTATCAGTACACAAACAACAAAAAACTCTACATAATATATCAGCTATGTGGACGATAGCCTAGTTGGGGATGGCACGGGCTGCCGCGGCAATGTCCGGGGGTTTAAAACCCAAGGCACACACCTCTGACTTTTCGAAGTTACGTGTGTATTGTTTATCAATTATCGTTCACTTTAACGGTGAAGGAAAACATCGTGAGGAAACCTGCATACCCGAGAATTCTCCATAAGAATTTCAAGGGTATGTGAAGTCTGCCAACCCGCACTAAACCGGCGTGGTGGATTTAGGCCTAATCCTTCTCAGTAGTAGAGGAGGCTCGTGCTCAGCAGTGGGCAGTATATAATACAGGGCTGATTGCATTGGATTGCATACATAGCAAATGTCAGCTTTCTAGAACTTCAGGAAGTACCCTAAGAATTTTGATGATCATTAGTGAGTGATTCAGTGACAAACCGCGGATTTTTAGATATCAATAAAATTTAAAGTTTATACTAATATAGTTCTTATCCTACTAATATTATAAAGGCGAAAGTTTGTAAGAATGTATGGATGTTTGGATGTTTAGATGTTTGGATGTTTGGATGTAAGGATGTTTGTTCCTCTTTCACGCAAAAACTACTGAACGGATTTCGATGAAATTTGGCACACGGGTAGATCATGTCCCGGATTAACACATAGGCTACTTTTTATCCCGGGAAAATATAAAGCGGGACTTTTATCCCGGAAAAACTTTTTAAAGCGGGCGGAGCCGCGGGCAAAAGCTAGTGAGCTATAGTATTGAAACTTTATACCTATACTAATATTATAAAGCTGAAGAGTTTGTTTGTTTGTTTGTTTGAACGCGCTAATCTCAGGAACTACTGAACCGATTTTGAAAATTCTTTCACTAATAGGAAGCTACATAACTCCCGAGTGCTATAGGCTACTTTTTATCCCGGAAACACTTTTTCACGCGGGCGGAGTCGCGAGCACTACTAGTGTTTAATAAATTCACTATCGGCATCATGATTCATATCCCGAGATTTTTGTTTATCTGGTTAATCCAAACCCAAGTAAGGAGGGTTCAAAAAACAACGAAGCCCTGCGAGAAAAGTTAGGTAGTGCCCTTGCGCTTCTCTTGACTCGTCTTGGTAGGGCACTACCAAAACCCCCAATTAATAATATTATGAAAGATGGTTTTTCGAAATGTAAAAGCATAAGACGGTTTTTGCTGGACTTCAATTAATCCAAGTGGGTGATAAACCTGAGCCTTAGTTTAATTGTAAATATTTTTCACGCGGGCGGAGCCGCAGGCAAAAGCGATAAATATTATTATGATTAATGAATATTATGATAAATATAATAAAATGTGCTTCCAATTCTCAAAATGTGCTTCGAAATATAAATTATTGCTTAACTCTTTTATAGAAACAAAGAAAAAAACTATATCATGCACTATGCGGTGTTATTCAAATAAAATAAAAAATCGGGATAATCAGGATGTTGATAACTAAAATTAGCAAAAAAGCACATGGAGCTGTGTGACAAAAGGAAGGTGTAAAGGTAACAATGAAATTACTGGTTTGCGATAATGTACTTTATTCACCGTTAAATATGACGCATTTTAACAGATTCGAGAGCATCGATTGACTATTTGACTTACAGAAATACGCATCAAAGGTCACAACATACAATCTTTAGTTAGACGCGGGGTCGGAATGACCCCAGATACTCATCGTAATGGCAATTAGTAGCTAACAGGGTTATTTTTAAAAGGATTTCATTTTAACAGAATAATAAATGCTCGTTATTCATAACACAATCTGACACCTTTAGACGAACTAATATACTAATTAACTCACTGGCAAACAACCACACAATATACTTATTTAAGTATGTAATAAATTTAGATATTCTTAAAAGTAAGATCAAGCGCTAAGGAAAAATAAGTGTTTTTTTTTACGATAAGTATTAAAGTACTAATAAGATAGTGTGACAATAATGTTTTAATGCTGGGTAACTAACACCCCGGGCGACTATTAACGCGGCTAAATAAAGGTTAAAATTAATACAATCAACTAACGAACCAGCGCATTTATTGTACATATCTTTTTCGTTTCACATTGAAATGTTTGTGACCTTAGATTTGCCCTACGTAACTAGCAAACTGTATATAACAAGCATAGATCTATATAAAATATAGGAAAATAGCACCGACTTCTACGCCACACTATTATTAATTATAGAATAAAAAAAATCTAACATAAAAAATATTCGAGTTTCTGGGCGTATTACAAAAATACGGCTTCAATAATATTGTCATTTGTATTTTAATTTTTGTTTAAATAACATAGTGTATTGTTAACAAAGTCAAAAGTGACATTGGACTAAAATTTAAGGCCGTGCTCACATTACAATTGCCACAGGCGACTTCACCTGTGAGTATTATAATATCAGAATGGCCGTATATATCAGCCTACGTGAGCTACAGTCATATATAAGCCTCCTTCTACAAAAACTCTACCCGACTACAATACTTCCTAAAGCAAGCGATATCTACGCAGATCTTCAGAACAGTATTAAATACATAATGTTTGCGTATAATGATCACATAGTGCCAAGTGCTTCTATAAATATATGTAATTTGAGAATGTATATTTTGGAATGATAGACATGAGCTAAAATGGGCGTCGCTACCACATAGAAGCATTACTATATTCATAAGAAAATAATAAGTTGATAATTCATATAATGTTAAATAGTTCGGAAGTTTTTTTATGATTGGTTAGAAAACAAAAACTTTATCAAAGGTGAACGTTGAAAAAGTAGGCGTTATATACATACATACATAATATATGACAATAAAAGTTATATTATTTGGAAAGTAGAGAACGTTTTTCGTCGTCATTTTTACCTGTCTTATAGTAGAGGCCATTAACCAGGCACATATTTCATAAAATGTAAAACAAAGTTATACGTCAAACGAAAATTGAAATTTTTAAGGAATCGTGTTTTTTTTTTCTTTTACTTTATAAGACAGGTAATAATTAACCCGTCAAGCCCCGCTTATATATATATAGATGTATGGAAAAACCCTATATGTATATGGACACCGGTGTCCGTCGCGGGGCTTGACAGACTACACGAGTCATACTTAGGCGCCTCACACACTGCCCCGCACCACGCAGCGGGGTGCGTGGCGACGGAGCCACGAGCGTGATTGCGGGGCGAGACTCAAGGCATGGGCAAACAGAGTTCTGCTGTATGGTGCGTGATTTCTTCGAATTTATATATGCAATAACAAAACGGATAATAATATCACTGCAGCATCGTGAATGAGTTCTGCATTAACAACCATTTTTATGTAGAAAACAATGCTCTGTACTGTACTATCACTACGAGCTGCTGTAAAATGAGGCCCCTGGGCCACCGCATACTATACTGCAGCCCCGCGCGTTTGTGCGGAGGAATCTGCACGATGCTGCAGTGATATTATTATCTGTTTGGTTTTTGTATACGCACCGCTGGGCGGAGGCCGTGGAGAGCAAGGGCGAAGCTATAGCTGTTGGTCTGGATATAGCAAAGGCGTTCGACAGGGTATGGCACAGAGCTCTTCTAGCGAAGTTACCATCTTATGGAATCTCCGAGGGACTCTGCAAGTGGATTGCCAGCTTCCTGGATGGTCGTAGCATTACAGTCGTCGTTGACGGCTGCAGCTCTATGACCAAATCCGTCAATGCTGGTGTTCCACAAGGCTCGGTGCTATCGCCCACGCTCTTCATTCTGCATATCAATGACTTGTTGGATTCCATCGACAACATGCATTGCTATGCAGATGATAGTACGTGCCATGCGCGATACGTCGGCCAACAGAATATCCCTCAGCGCACAGTCGAAGAAAGACGGTCACAACTTGTGCCTGAAGTCGGAAGCTCTCTGGGGCGGGCTTCTGAATGGGGTGAAAGGAATTTAGTCCAATTCAACCCATCGAAGACACAAGTTTGCGCGTTCACTGCTAAGAAGGACCCATTCGTCATGGTGCCACAGTTCCAAGGAGTTTCTCTCCACATGTCAAATAGCATTGGGATCCTCGACGTCGAAATTTCCAGTGACGTAAAGTTTGGGTGTCATTTGGAGGACAAAGCCAAATTGGCCAGCAAAAAGTTGGGAATCCTCAACAGAGCCAAGCGGTACTTCGCGTCCGGCCACAGACTGGCGCTTTATAAAGCGCAAGTCCGACCGCACGTGGAGTACTGCTCACACCTCTGGGCAGGGGCCCCCAAACACATGCTGAGCCCACTTGACTCCCTACAACGACGGGCACTTCGCATCGTCGATGATCCCAATCTCACGGATAAAGTGGAGGCGCTGGGTATGCGGAGAGACATTGGTTCTCTTTGTATATTCTACCGCCTCTTCCATGGGGAGTGCTCTGAGGAACTGTTTAATATGGTGCCTGCATCTCCTTTTTACCATCGCACCACTCGCCATCGCAGTGGAGTTCATCCGTACTACGTCGAATCCATCCGTAGTAGCACGGTGCGTTTTCAACGGTATTTTTTGCCGCGCACGTGCAAACTGTGGAATGGACTCCCTGCATCGGTGTTTCCCGAGCGCTATGACCTGTCCTTCTTTAAACGAGGTATAAAAAGAGTACTCACCTCCCGGTAAGTAACGGCTTGGTTGTGCCTCTGGCATTGCTTTAGTCCATGGGCGGCGGATACCGCTTAACATCAGGCGGACCGCTTGCTCGTTTGCCTACTAAGGCATTAAAAAAAAAATAAAAAAATCACGCCCCATACAGCAGGACTGGGTGTGCTCACACCTTGCGTCTAGCCCCGCACCCACTCGCGGGGAAGCGTAGGCGCGTAAATACAAAAAGAGAAACAAGCAACGTAAGAACACGCATTCCCGCACTACGCTGCATAATGTAGTGCAGTGTGCGAATCGCCTTAATGTGTCGCGTGTCACGATTGTAACTGACTTAAGACGATGTTAGCTTTATAAGACTTAGGGCGGTATTAATAAATCCATCTCATGTTTGAGTAAAAGTTCAAGTAGACTTTTATATTTACAGTATTGAACTATGTAGTTAATGAGCCCAGCTTAAGCTGTAATTTAAGGGTTGGTTCTCAGCTGAGTAAGCGCTGTTACACAAACAAAACTTAGCTGTCTAAAGGCGGTATTAATACATCAATTTCAAGTTAGAGTTACATCTCAAGTAGACATAATGTATTTGAACTATTAATACATTATGTCTTATATGGATATATTAATACCGCCTCAAACCAGACAATATATATTGTAACTTAAGATATTGATTTTAATTTGACAGGGTCTCAACTGATACCGCACTTCAGAGAGAAACTGAGTTGCGTCTATTGATGCGGCCCTTAGCAAACAAGCCTTAAGTCATGACGCATTCGTGTCAGTTACCATAACTCTAACCTCCGATATAAAATATTTGCACATGATACTGCAAGTACTTGACTCGGCTCGGGGTTCACACGCTGTCGTTCAAATCACAGCCAACATAATAATTATAATATGAAGGTCTGTCTTATAACATCGCAGCGAAATAAATAAAATCAAATAAAGTATTTATCACACATAAACCTCGCCTCTGACATAAAACATTAAATAAATAAAAATATATCTCTTGACTATATTATGCATTGAACTTTTTAAATCAATAAGACTAAGATCCTGTCATTCGTCCACAAAAAACCTTGTTTGAAGACCCTAGGTCAAGTAATTGTTTTTTTTAAATAATAAAAACTTCATAAACATTTAACTCGCTGCCTTATTTATATCAACCAAATAGCCCGGATTACCTACAAAGCATTGAGCAACAAATATGTAAAGAATGAATATGACTGGATGGATAGTTAGTCTCCACCGTCGCTACAAGCATTTAATATAATCTTGCGTGCCTTAGCAGAGTAAAGATGGATTGAATTCCATTCCTACATTGTTATTTCTATAGCAATTCAATTTATGGTCGACGTTGTATTGCTATGGTGTGTGGTGATGTTGGTGATGGTGGTGGTGGTGGTGGTGGTACTAGCCAATAACGCACTTGCCCTGCTCCTGAGCCTGGTCGTTGCTCCAGTTAGGCGAGAACGAGTTTTTGGTTTGCACCCGGTCACACTCCACCAGCTCGCCTATCTTGTACTTCTTCATCAGGGCCCTGAGGAGCAGACAGTTGGTTTATTACGTCAGGCTACGGCGCTAGGCTTGAATCGCGTTAAGCAATATGTGGGTTCGCGTCCTATCCCACTGTACTGACACAGTAATGGTTACACATTGGCTGATTGGTGGCAGTACCAGCCAAGCAGTAACTAATACACGTGTGTGTTTCATTTTCTTTGTACTATTATAATAATTACTATAAAATAAAGTGCCATGCCTTGTAAATGTTTGCCTTTTTATTACTACCTATACATTATGCATTAAAGTATTATGAATATTGTACAAATATTATGATATTGTTTATCTCTGAGTAAAGTTCAGCTTCCGATTCGAATAGTTCATTGTCATGTTATAGTACTGGGAAACGATACGAGGCAATTTCACTGGTTCATAGAAGAATAATAAGGTATTAAATAAAAAACATTATTTTATCTGGCTGCAGCGAACTTGATGTTAAGGTGAATGTAGTTCAAATATAACCTTTAACATTTATCTACTGATAATTACATGATGGTCCTCAAAATTATACACTCCGTCTTACTAGATATGCACCATAGAATATGCTTATAGTCCTTATTCTGAGATATGCACAGACTGATTCCGAATCAGACTAGTTGGAACAAATATTATGCAGGCAATAATGTGTAATCATTGTGACAACTGACAACGTTGTCGCTGTCCAATCAGAGAAGAAAAAAAATATAATCGATATCCAATCACCAGCAAGTTAACCCTATACATTAATAGCGAAGCACATTTTCAACAAGATCTCTTAATTAGGGAAACCCTAATGGCATGTCAAGCAGGGGCGCGACGCGACGTGATGTCACTCCGGCCTATTTTATTTTAGTATTGCGTCATCACACAGTTTTGACGTGTTCACGTTTAGGACCTGCTAAATTTTGAGGAAGTAGGTCAAAAGGGACTCGAACATTGACCTTTAAATGTACTCGTCTCATTAATACATTTATTCTAATACCATTAATAACTACATTTATGAGAGTGTAGAGTGTTCAATATCGGAATAATTCCTCGCACGCTACAGACCCTAGTTATGCCAAGTATTAGATGCGTAGCGACTAGCGGTATCGAGTAAAGAGTAACGAGGTTTCAAAAACGAAAATATATTTTATATTCTCATGTCGCCATATGAGAAACTCCACATGAATTAAAAATATTTTAAATCGCTTTACAACAAAATAGAACGCAGAATTAAAGCACTTTAAACATGATTTCTTATACAGGGTCATTTTGACACTGCGTTAATAAATTACACCACATACTTATCTCCTTGAAAATAACGCTTTCCATTAAGTTATTTTAACCATAGATAAAAATAAAAAAGTGTAATTTTCGAACAAAATAAATATCAATATAAAGTAACTTTCTGTTAACACGCCCTTATGCCACTACTACTGCTCTAAGAGAATTCGTAGCAGCAACAACAATACACTTTCAGTCAGAGATACATTTACGCACACACCATATTCGCACTAAACTACAAAATTATCAAAAAAATGGAATAAACGGGATTTTTGGCGAAAATATTCGTTATTCATGAATGATTTTTGGCAAGATGTTAGCAGAGGTAAAGATGAGTATGTGGTTTAATTTAGTAACGCAATGTAAAAATGACCCTGTATAAATACGTGAATGTCGACATTGAAATAAAAGTATTTTCCGGAATTTACCGTGGTTCTTTAATTTATATTTTCTCCCACATTAATTTATTTTTTTAAAGCACTTTAGTCGGTCTGTAGCTTTCAACGGTTGTTTTCTAGTCTTTTCTAACTAAACAAAGAAGTCAAACTTCGTAAACCGCAGCGCTAGTGACCTGGTTACGGCGCCCGTCCGCTACAGAATTTTTGTTTCATCAAACAATAACCCCCAAAATAGGCTAATGGCTCATTCCCTAATATTTTCTATTATTCTTACATGATGGCAACGTAATCACTTATGAATCTAGTTCACACCGATTGTAAGTGATTACGTCGCCGTTTAGTGACATTGCACCCGGCGCGGCGCACAGTGCAGTCGGAGATAATATTATGTGAAACAATAATTAAAAAACACTGTTTCTCTCGAAGAATAATTTCAACATCACAAAGCGTGCTTTCGTTGCTTCTGAATTGATGCATAATTAAAAATTGGTATTCATAGGTTTACTTTACGTATAAAGAAATTATAATTAATGTATTACATTCAAATCAATTCTTTTATTTACATTCCATTGTAAATAAACCAAACCATTTACAGTTTTATAGAGCAGTGGCCTACTTCAAAGTAGTGTTATAGTTTGAAAAACGATTTGGTAATTACTAGCCACCTAATTTAATTTGTAAAGATGTGGTCGTAATTTAAATGAACTGCATTTTTCCTGATATATCCTATTTTCAAATCTTCTACATTGTGTTAATTGTTTTTTATTACAGAGTCGAAACACTGGCTTGTTCATCACATTTTTTTCATAGAAAAACTGTTCTTTTTATTGCTTTGAATAACGAGACGAACATGCTGTTCGCCTGATGGTAGCAATTCGACTACCCACAAACAGTAGCAACACCATCCAGCACCTTGAGCTACAAAGTACTGTGTGGCATTCATCTGCACTCATCATCCTGAGACACTTGTGTCTCAACATCTTAATGTTAAATCTCATTATGTCCAGTAACACTGGCTACAATGTCCTTCAAACCGAAACACAACAGTGCATGCGCGCTGCTGCTTGGCTTTAGACATAGGTATACATTGCGTCATTTTTAATGCCTAAACGACAGATCAAACTTAAAACAATATTTTTAATACTTGCATATCCATACATGTACAACAAAAGCAAAAATATAAAATATATACAACATTATATTACCTGGCATCGGAACTGTGACTGACGTCCTCAAAAGGTTCGGAGGCATCTTGGCCCGCCTTTTCGAGAAGCACCTCCTCACCACCTGGATGCTATAACAAACAAAACAGTCAGTTAATCAAACTTCTAGAGATAACTTGAAAACTTGATATTTTTTTACACTATTTTAATTCAAATTTCTTAAAATTCGTTTACTAATTTTTTAGTTGGATTTTCTATAAAAGCGTGTTGTTTAGTTTTTTGTTATTTCCTATTTAGGCGCGGCTGTGACTGCACAGCACCTGGTGGTAAGGGTAACGCAGACTGAAAACCCGAACTGTGTAGTTATTTCTTCACAATATGCCAGGTAGGAGAGAACAACGTGAACAGAAGAAGCCGGAAGGTTTGGTTCAGCAAGTTGTTTGCCGCAACGTAAACTGTACGAACGACTAAAATGTCTACAATAGTTTACAAGCCACATTTCACCTTATTCCACTACAATGTTCCCATGTATATTATCTGCTAAATGTAACTAGTAAGAACCTTATTGTTGATAATATTGTATAATACGTATTGATTGAAGACAACATCGATAACACCTAACTAATCAGTAATTATAATTAGTCTGATATACAAAGTCCTGCGAAGGCAAGGTAACTAATAACAGTATTGTTTACCTCATTCGCGATTCTCATAAATATTGTATGGCCGTAGAGTGAATTATTGATTCGTCGGAGAGAGAGGATGGATAGAAAATTATATATTTATTTAACATAGAAGACGGTACATCACATCTATTGAATGGAAACTCGGAAAAAAGTATTAGTTAAAATTTTGATTTTAGTATGTTAAATTTAAAAACAATATTGCTGATGTGTCAATATTTGCATGAGGTGGGTGTAGGTATTCTATGGGTGTAGGTATTTATTTAATGGTAAAATAAAATATTATGTGAATGAAAAATTAAAAGATCCAGCAAGATTCCGACCAACATTTGTCTACGTAATTCGTATAAAAGCGTACAAAGAATTCCCGTCGGATCGGCCAGAGATGTTGAAATGAGACATTCCTGCGAGCACCAACGACGCGCCATGCCACAGCGCCGCGCCCTAAGTATGCAAGGGGGCTGTGAACATTGAATACCAAATGCCTAACTTATATTGAGGGCTGAGAGACGGCACATTCTTTCACACAAATATAATGAATTCTTGTAATAAAACATGATTAGAAAATATTTGCGTACTTTAAATACATTTTATTTTTACAATGCTGAAAATGGTTTGTTTCTTGGAAAACGCTAACCTCTGGAAAACTGAAACGATTCTGAAATTTTTTTCACTAATGAAAAACTACTTGTTCCTGAGTGCGATAGGCTACTTTTATACCAGGAATGGCCTTATATGCGTGCGAAACCACGAGCCTTTAATAATAATTTATACACTGCGCGGAAAAAATTGGAAAAACACGTGAGAATATTAATAACATTTATAATTATCGCTGTGCGTTTGTTGCAAAACAATATCATATTGAGTTATGACGCCAATACCCGTAAAAGCGTATAAAAATTACAAACAAAAAGACATATTATAAAACAAACACAAATAATTCGCTGGTGGTAGGGCATATTTAATATCCCCCCGGATCGAGACCACCGTACGCGTACATATTAAGGTGTTAAAACCCGCCATAGTGGCAATACAGGCCGGCATAATTGTGTCGCCTGAAGAGATATAATAGTCATCTGGACCTCTCCCCTTACCATCAGATGCAGTGGTGTCACTCTGCCGTTCCCCTAGGTATAAGGAATAAAAAACCTTTAGAACTTTTAAAGATTTACCATGCCACCAAAGATAGTATTGAGATGGCATGTAGATGTCTACAAATGATGCGAGTGGTACTCACTAGAATAAAATCGCTACAAAGCGCTGCATGCTGCAGTTCGGGATCATAACCTACATTCTACAATAATATTATATGCTTAGAGGAAAGATATGTGTTTTTTTTTATGTTTGATTGATATTAAAAATTATTTTACCAATATAAAGTTACATTATTAACCTACTGGTTAATTTACGTTACTACGTAAGCTACTTTTATCACGGGAAAATATAAAGCGGGGCTTTTACCCCGGAAAATCTTTTACACGCGGGCGGAGCCGCCAGCAAAAGTTTGTAAATATCTATTTACAAATAAATATCCGCTCTAAATTGTTTTTCATTACTAATCACTGAATACTATGACATAATGATGATTGGTAGATAAATTAGGTACACATTAATTTAAAGCGGCTAACTCTCTGCTTCGGCGGATGTTTTCCTTGGCTGCAATGGTGATAATAAACATTGATTAGGCACTCAAAGAGCTTCGGAAAGTTAAAGATGCCTACCCTGACGATAGCATCGAACCCGTAGTCTTTATTTTAGTAGTCCGTTACCTCCTGCTATATTATATTAAGCGCTGTTCGCACTCTGAACCTCATTGCAGTCGAAACGGCTATATTTATCTGTTCGAGTGAATTCAGCAGCCATGATAATTTCATATACCTAAAATGTGATGATTCTTCTTCCACAAACTACCCATCTATGATATGGTTTACTATTGTATTATGTTACTAGCTTTTGCCCGCGGCTCCGCCCGCATTAAAAAGTTTTTCCGGGATAAAAGTCTCGGTTCATATTTTCCCGGGATAAAAAGTAGCCTATGTGTTAATCCAGGACATGATCTACCCGTGTGCCAAATTTCATCGAAATCCGTTCAGTAGTTTTTGCGTGAAAGAGGAACAAACATCCTTACATCCTTACATCCAAACATCCAAACATCCAAACATCCAAACATCCATACATTCTTACAAACTTTCGCCTTTATAATATTAGTAGGATTAATCTACACTAATTTTATAAAGAGGAAAGATTTGTATTTTGTAGGTTGGTAACTAATAAACTCAGAAACTACTGAAACGATTTAAAAAAATATTTCACCAGTATAAAACTACTGTATCAACGTGTAACATGTATAGGCTACTTTATATGTCGAGAAAATATAAAGAGTTACTTTAATGCCGGAAAAACTTTTTCACGCGGGCAGAACCGCGAGCAAAAGCTAGTACTAGATATAAGAGGCAACAAATTTTGAAAAAACAATTTATTTTAATGACAATAGACTTACTGTTGGATTTTGTACCTATATTGTGAACTCTGAACTCCTTTACGGAATTGCAAATTTCTCGCTAATTTTCATGTGTTTGCAAATAGTACCAAAACTGGTCGAGTCTGGGTCACTATTATCACAATCAGCATTTTCGTGGAGCCGAAGTTATGTTTTGGACCTACTCATTGGTAGAACTGAGCAAAATTATTGCACACACAGTAACACTCAGGTTGACAAGATCTGCCATAAAAGTACTCAATTAACTCAGGTACCTTTCTAATTTTCTATTTTATATTCGCTATTGTCGTTGCTTAGCTTATAAGATTATATTATTGTATCCATCCGAGCTATGACGTCCTCGTTAAAATCTTTCTTCAGATTTATAGAAAAATGGCAGCAATCGTTTAGACACCGTATGACTGGGTTAAAATTCAGCCAAAAACCAGTGGCCACTCGAACTATAATTTATAAAACGACAAATAAATTGATGCATCAAGAGTAAGGAAGTAAAGTTGAGGTGGGAAAAATTTTTTAACCAATGAAAGGGTAGTCGATAATATGGTTTTTGAACCTCTATAGTGTTTGGTAACTTTAACAAAGACCTATAAAATGGAGATATCCATTTTCCACGCAAATATATTATACTAGCTTTTGCCCGCGGCTCCGCCCGCATTAAAAAGTTTTTCCGGGATAAAAGTCCCGGTTTATATTTTCCCGGGATAAAAAGTAGCCAATGTGTTAATTCAGGACATGAACTACCCGTGTGCCAAATTTCATCGAATACCGTTCAGTAGTTTTTGCGTGAAAGAGGAACAAACATCCTTACATCCATACATCCAAACATCCAAACATCCATACATTCTTACAAACTTTCGCCTTTATAATAATAGTAGGATTACGTACATAACCTATACGTAGTATAAGGTAGAGTTTGTAATTTTGTAATAGTGTGTTTTGTTTTTTTTGCTCCGGGTATAGATATATTACTCGAGTCTGGAACAGCTGCTTAGTTAGTTTCCCGCACTAAACCGTAACTTCAGCTTGGCTGTTAGGCACTCTATGTGAATATTGATATTCCCATATCCGATTACGAACTGTAACGTCACGAGCCACGGTCTGATGAGCGTAGTTCACAAGAACCGTGGTCTAAAACTAGTCAAAGACGACCTGATATGGTGCGGCCGCACCACGAACCTGACCTGGTGCGCCAGCGGACCATAGGCGATCGTGTGGCGCACGAACCGCCGTCAATTATTATCCGGTGGCGCACCAGGTTCATGGTGCGCCCGCACCAAATCAGGTCGTCTGTGACTACTTTTACTCTTGGCACTCGATTCCGTTTGAAATTTAGAATTGGAATCTAAAACTTGATAATTCGTACCCTTGAATGCTACACTAGCGCATGATTTATATCGATCGCGGTGGAATTTAGAAAAACTAAATGAAATCGGGTACATAATATTTACAATATCAAGTACATTTTGGCACTCTTGACGCGATTTTGATATTAGCGATCGAATGAGAAATCGTGTTTGAAATCGGATTAACACGGTTTTAAAAAGTTAACTTACTCTTCAAAAGCGCAGAACAGTTGCCGATATAATGCTCTTATACAAACTTGTCAACGGTCACATAAGCTGTCCTGATATGCTGCAACGTCTAAAACTCAATGTATTTCCCCCTAGTAGCCGCTTACTAAATCGAAAAACCTTTGCTCTTCCCTTGTACAAAACGAATCTCGGTCAACATTCGCCTCTCTATCGTATGTGTTTTTCTTATAATGGCATTTCTAATTACTGTGACATATTTTTCGGTTCGCCTGCCTCAGCTAAGATAAACATATTTAAATACATAATTTAATCCAGACACACAACTTGTACCGTGTACCTCATATTAGGTGTTCAATTTCTCCTTTTTATTTATGTTAATTATCTCTTATATGCATATCGTGTTCACTTCGAGTAGGTTACAAATATTTTTGAATATTTACATTATCACTGTATTATATGAATTTCATGTGTTTGAAACCAGTTTAGTGGACCTAATAAAAAGAAAAAAAAGAAAAAAAAAAACTTTTTGTTGTTCCAGTGAGTTATTATGCCTTTGTAAACTAAAAATAATGACAGGACGGGCCTTATTTAATGATCAATTTTATAATATAATAATCTAAGTAAAGGCCGACCTTCACCACGGCAGTAGCGGTTCGACATTGCGTTTCGATACTGAATATAATTTATTTTTTATTGTGTGTAGTAATTGAAGTCTTCCGAGATGCGACGGTCACCATATTACATTTAATTTACATTTGGTTTGCGATTACACTAAGTACTACGAGGGGATAAATTTATTTTGCCAGAGACTGGATGACTGAATATTGCAGCGTCCGAGCGGTGAATCTGGTGTAGCTGTTATATGATCCAGATTTCTCTTGCCAACTGAGTACTAGTTTAAATGTACGAAGTTAAGATCTCAAGTTTGCTTTCGCTTTGAAAGGATTAAGGGCAAAATCCGCGGACACTGACGAAACACGTTATATGCGAGGAATTGTTTAACAAATCTCGATACTGTTTGAACATACAGAACAACTTCAAATTAAAATTTCTTTAAACTTAAAGTTGTTTTGGAACTACTGAACATAATGAGACTTAATTTCTTGTGTCTCAGGATGACGAGCGCAGTGGAATGCCACACAATACTTTGTAACTCAAGGTGCTGGATGGTGTTGCTATTGTTTATGGGTTGTCGTATACCATCACGCGAACGGCATACTCGTCTCACGGCAGTGACTTCGCCTTACCGGGCCTAAGGTCAAGTAGTGTAATTTTAAAAACCTTATGAAATACAAATGGATAATAGCCTAGTTGGGAATGGAACGGTCTGCCGAGACAATGTGCGGAGGTTCAAAATCCAAGACATACACCTCTGACTTTTTAAAGTTATGTGTGTATTGTTTATCAATTATCGTTCGCTTTAACGGTGAAAGAAAACATGGTGAGGAAACCTGCATACCTAAGAAGCTCTTTATAAGAATTTCGATATATGAAGTCTACCAACCCGCACTAGGCCAGCGTGGTGGACTAAGGCCTAAACCCTTTCAGTAGTAGAGGAGGCCCATGCCCAGCAATGGGACAATATATAATACAAGGCTGGTATTTTTATTATGAAATATAGAACTTTTTAACATGAAGGGACTTTTAAACTATAGTATTTTTTTACAGGAAACGTATTTTAAAGTTAGATTTTTTAAAGTGAGTATTACTTATCAGAAACTAAAAGTAGTCAATTAATTGTCTTTTTATGATATGAATTACAAAGACAGTAAAGACATTTACTATTTTAATATGTTACTTATCTATTTGGCAATATTTACCAAAGAACACATTTCAAAAATATAAATAATTGTAAGAGCAGCATTAGAAAACCGTAGGTAGACGTAATTTTTTTTAAATTTATTATCCCTAGTTTCTTTTAATAACCTTGGGGTTTTCAAGAATAATAATCAAACCAGTTTTAGATAATAAGCTATAGAATCAGTCCATTACGTATTATGCATTATTTACGGGATACCCTGTATGTTTTATTTATTAAAGTTGTTTGGTTATTTATAAAGTTATAGTTATTCATTAATAAGCTCGAACACAATTAATTATCATAAATTACAATACCTTTGTAAAAGATCTCAACCTGTCAACTGTAAAAGAGCTAATACGACAGGCACGCTAAACATTTTTGAATGGATCGTAATAGATAACCATACAAAATTTAAGAGTACGACTGACACGTAGCACGCCATTAAAATTAACCGCCATTTATTTTAATCGTTTAACTAGACACCAATAAGTATTGATACACTTCTGAATTGAAGAAATTTGTTTATTTATCATATTTTTTGCTTTGTTTGTGATAACCAGTTAGTTATTTGCGTTGTTTCTAAAGTGAATTTAATAATTTTAAGTGTTTGTTGTGCGCCGTAGTTTCATTGACACAGCAGTCTTCGTAAATACTTTTGTAAGAAAATGTTAACTACCCGGGAATCACATGTCATTTCTTGTTTACATTTAGCTAAATACCTAAACCGATGGAGTATAGTGCAAAAATAAAAATGCTTCTGCGGATGCACTCACCAGAGTTACGTCAAAGTTTTTGATATTGAAACAGCGGTAATAGTTAGCGTAACTGTTACTGTCTAGTTTGTAAGCAAACTCTAGTTAAATGTTAGTAATTTATTGAGACCAGCCGTAAGCAGGTCAATGAGTGCGGAGTATTTAAAAGAAGCCGTTGCGGTCGAGTCCGGCTTACTGTCACGTTAATTAAATAATTATATTGCACTGACATGTTACTCTACTCTCACAGTCTCTTTTTTTTTCGTTTTGCACAACAGAGTTCTAGAGACAAAACTTCTTATCTTAACAAAACTTATTTTCGAGCAAGTAAAAAGCAGCGCTCACGCTCAGTCTGTTAGGTTGCGGTCGGAATGTTATTTAAAAATAGTAGGCTAAAAAATCACAATCACGCTTTATAGAAAATCCAACGATTAAACAGAAAATTAAGTGGACGATAGCCTAGTTGGGAATGGAACGGTCTGCCGAGACAATGTCCGGAGGTTGAAAACCCAAGGCGCACACCTCTTGACTTTTCGAAGTTACGTGTGTATTGTTTATCAATTATCGTTCGCTTTAACCATCTTTACTTCGTGGCTTTAACGGTTAAGGAAAACATCGTGAGGAAACCTACATGCCTGAGAATTTTCAATAAGAATTTCGAGGGTATGTGAAGTCTCCCAATCCGCACTAGGCCAGCGTGGTAGACTAAGGCCTAAAACCCCTTCAATAGTAGAGGAGGCCCGTGCTCAGCAGTAGGCAGTTAATAATACAGGGCTGGTATTATTATTATTATATATTATATTATAAACAGAAAATAAATTTGAATTAAGATTAGTGTATATAAAAAAAAAGTATTTTATTGTAAAAAATAGCATGGGGAGCTTTTTAAGATATCATCAAAATTATAATCCCTCTCATATTATCTGCCAATAAAATACTTATAACTATTTACACCATGCACCCCATGCTTTTTTTTTACAATACAATACGTTTTTTTTTCTTATTTACACTATTCTTAACTCAAATTTATGTTCTATTTTTAGTTGTCTTTTCTATAAAGCGTGTTTTTTAGTTTTTTAAAACTATTATATATTTATCATTTTTTAGTTCTTGTCTACTATTTTCCAACAGATGTCACAAAAAAATAAACGAAAGCGCTATTTTGACAAGTAGGATTATTTTACACACAAGAGTAGCCGGTTCGGTTATAATTCTACTATTGTCCAACAGATGTCACTAAAAATAAATAAATGATTATTTAATCATTTTTAGTTGGATTTTCTATGTTTAAAATATAGAATTGTCATTGGACTTCATAAAAGTATGCCAAATTGCTACTGCTACTAATCCAACGTTTCTATCTGAAGCTAATAAAAGCGTCTTAAGAATAGGAAACTTTACACTAATGCTTTAACACAGGTCTCTCGCGTGAGAATTTACAACTTTTAATTATTTTTTTATTTTAAGAGATACTTTCAAAATTCAGATAATTTTCTTTAGCTGATTCCTTGCAACCATACAACGCGAATTCAGCATCACAATTAAGACGCAGAATATAATTATATTTTGCAGGCATCTGCTACTAACATTTGCTACTTTCATCCTTCAAGTTTGCAATCGCGTTTAATATTATAATATAATCCCGAAGTACAGCCGTGTTGCGTTCAATTGAACAGGCCTAAAGGAGTTGGGAGAGCAGAGCACTTAATGCAATAACCGGATACATAGATAGTAAGTGGACAGTTTTAATCAATGAGGATTAGCCCCCTTTGCTGGACTTCATTTTTATCATAGCTAATATTATTCTGCCTTGGTGGCGTAGTTGTATTACAGTACGGCTGCAATGTCAAGGTCTCGGGTTTGAGCCCGGGTCGGGGAAAGTGATATTGGGTTTTTGTACTCTGTATCAGCCCGGAATATGGAACTTATGCCCAATAGGGCGATAGGCTCACTATTGCATCACACACACACTCACGCCTTTTATCCCTGAAGGGTTAGGAATAGGCCGCGCGTATTCCGTTAGCTATGAGGTAAAGAGCGTGCTTATCGCCATATCGAAAAACCCAATATTACTTTGCCCAACTCAGGGATTGAACCCCAGACCTTACCACTGCAGTCCTATCCTAATACAACTATGCCACCAAGTCAGTCCAAAGATATTTATCTTAAATCTACTTAGAGCAATTAAGATCTCAGGCAAGCCGATAATTACACTTGGTGCCAAAAGTTTATGAATGCCCATTTAAAAATAGTCAAGCAAGAATAATCAAAAGACAACAAATGGTTTAACAAAAATACAACTGTATTCGCAAATGTTTGAATACTCTTTACTTCAAATTGAGTTTTGAATCTATATATATAAAAATCAATTACTGTTCGTTAAGTTCGCTAAAACTCGAGAACAGCTGGACTGTTTTGGCTAATTTTGGTTTTAAATTATTTGTGGAAGTCCAGGGAAGATTAAAAGGTGAACTATATATGAAAAAAATGCTTGGAATGTACTAAAAGGGGTTTTTCAAAAAAGTTGACAGTTACAGAACCGGGATGCTATGTTTTTGTATTAGTTTTACGTTACTTAACTGACGTTACGAAAGTACACTTTGTGATTTGAAATGAAATTAAATCATTTATTCGAATCCGCAAAATGTGAAACATTACTTAGATTCAGTAACTTTTTACTCTACCACCAGTTCGAAAAGCAGTTTCCACCAGAGAAGAACGGGCAAAAAACTGTAGGATTGCTCTTTTACTTATTTATTATTTTATTTTTCAAAACTCCACAGCTCTCTAAAGTAAAATAATACAAACAAGTATGACTAGTCTGCTCTGTTTGATGGTTGACTTAATTTTTTACTTAAAATTAAACATGTAGGTGGTTATTTGACTTAGGTACTCTCCGTTAATTTTCGCATTTAATATCCATCTTTAAAATTTAATTTATATTGTGATTTGCAAATTGTAAAATATATATATTTAAAAAAAATATATAAAAGACCTACGCTGAGTTTCTTGGTGCTTCTTCTCAGGTCAGTGGGCTTTTCCGAAGCACTGGTAGAATCTTTTAGTAAAACAACATTGCCAAAAATGATGTGTAAAAGTGCCCTTAGGGGCCTAATTACTGAATAAATGATTTGAATTTGAGTTACCTAAGAAGTTCTTTATAAGAATTTTCAAGGTATGTGAAGTCTATCAACCCGCACTTGGCCAGCGTGGTGGACTAAGGCCTAAACCCTCTCAGTTGTAGAGGAGGCCAGTGCCCAGCAGTGGGAGAGTATATAATATGGGGCTGGTATTATTATAACTATATTTAACCCGTCAAACCTCTCTTATATACAGGGTCATTTTGACATTGTGTTAATAAATGAAACCACATACTTATCTTGTTGAAAATAACACTTTCCATTAAGTTAGTTTAACCATAGATGTAAAATAAAAAAGTGTAATTTTCGAACAAAAGAAATATCAATAAAATGCAACTTTAAGTTTACACGTCTTAATGCTACTATGACTGCTCTAGGAGAATTCGATGCAGCAGCAACATTACACTTTCAGTCAGAAGTACACTCATGCACACGCCATATTCGCACTAAACTACAAAATGGTCCAAAAATTGGAATACTACAACCGGGATTTTTGGCGAAAGTATTTGTTATTTATTAATAATTTTTAGCACGATGATAGCAGAGGTATGACGAATATGTGGTTTTATTTATTAACGCAATGTAAAAATGTCCTTGTATATAGATGTACGGGGAAACCCTATTTACTCGGACGCCTTCGTACGCAGTGGGGCTTGATGATTCAATCTGTGTTGTATTTGTATCGTAAGCACAAAACTTTGGGACGCTGCCTGGGGGATGGAAGAGCATGTGGGCAGACTGGGCCTGGCAGCTTGTGCATTCTTCTACGTATAGGCTGAGTGCTGCCCCCTGTTGGCTTCTGCCGCAATGATCAATCAAGGTCAAAGTGGCGGGACCCTCCGTGCAAGGCGGCGCTGGGCGGAGATGGGCTTACTGAAAGGTGCAAACCTGGAAGGAAGCCTCAATGCCTCCTAGGACCCAGCTGAGCCACAGCCGAAACTCCCTATGGTGTGTGGCCCTAGGGCATGATGCCGATGAAACGGGCCAACCCAAGGTGAAACTGGCGGTGCCACCCAAACTGGGATTAAGGGTGAAATAGTGATGAAGGCGAACTGATGACCCGTCTGCGCGACTGCGTACGTGCCCACAAAAAATACATACATCGTAAGCAAGTTTCAAATTAGAACCGTACACAACAAAATTTTTTTTGTAAGCTCCTAAGCTTTGTGGCAAAAATTTTTCAAGCAAAATCATGTGTAATCAAAAACAATAATAACACTAATTCATATCAAGACTTTTTTATGATTACGAATTATTTTTGTTCCGCTTAAGTATTGACCACATTTCTGACTAAAGTTGAAACATTCTGCAATTATAATTCAGCTTTTATTTATTGATTCTGAGGCGGCATGAAGTTTGCCAGATCAGCTAGTACAGTATAAAAAACTATATTTGCATGTCATATCATATTATGTAGACTAGCTTTTGCCCACGGCTTCGCCCGCGTTAATAAGTTTTTCCGGGCTAAAAGTACATACATAAAAACCTTCCCGTTGAATCACTCTATCCAACACATTTATTTGGATAAAGATTAATATTATGACGTTGATACAACTCTTAGCAAATAATGCATTAATTTCGACCAAATTTGATTACTATAAAATGGTTCTAGTGAGTTAATCTTAAAAGATAGACATATACTGTCGCGGACATTTTTTTAGATCATTTCAAGAGGAATAATTCTTTCATACATATATTTTTGGTATCTTGAACCGTTTTCGCAGCGCACGCAATGGAAGCCCTCAAGGTGAATAATTTTCCCCGTTTTTTTTCACATTTTCCATTATTTCTTCGCTCCTAATAGTTGCATCGTGATGGTATATAGCCTAAAGCCTTCCTAATGAAAATAATAAATGGTCTATTCAACACAAAAAGAATTTTTCAATTCGAACCAGTAGTTCCTGAGATTAGCGCGTTCAAACAAACAAACAAACTCTTCAGCTTTATAATATTAGTATAGATAATACGCAACTACCAAAGGCGGCAGAACACGTAGCGCAATTAAATATGTATGCAGAATACTTACGTCGGCGAGGAACTTTGTCACATCGTACACCTCGTTATGGATGATGAGCACCGCGTCGTTGCGTTTGCACCTGCACTTTAGCTCCTCGCGCGTGAACAGCTTTGTTTCTCCCTCCATCCTCGATTATTGCTGAGTTGTTCAGAGTTTCACTACGGTCGCCTAACGACAAACGAACAGTAAGTTACTGATGTATGAAATACTCTAGCACTAGACAACTGAACAGCGCACGCCGAACGTTTATGCGTCTCAACACTCTGGTCAGTAGTTAGTCTAAGGGTCAGTAATAAAATCTAATTGGAATTAAAAAATATACGCAGAAACCCACCGAGACACCGAACCGCGACGTTTTACCCTTCTGACACTTTTGCAGTGTTGCCAGATGTTTGACGGTTGAAGTCGCCTAAAGTCGAGAAAATTCGAAGTAGCCTAAAGTGTGGCCCACATGTGTGGGGACGCGGTGAGCAAAAAAAAAACAAGGTGCCCAGTTTTCTATAATTGTGTGTAAGGGGGATCTTAAATATCCTCAAATTCGACAAAAACCATGCATAAAACATGAATTTTTCGAAGTAGCCTAAATTGGCGACTAATCACCATTCGCGTAGCCTAAACGGCGACCAGTCGCCATTCGCAATTTTGGTCGCCCCGACACTCTTCAAGATAGCCTAAATGGCGAAAAGTCGCCTAATCTGGCAGCACTGCACTTTTGTGCTTCTGACCAGAGACAATTTATTTATTTTTTAATTTTCACTGACCAGAGACATTTTTTTTTTTTTTTTTTTTTATAATTTTCCCTTTAGGGAAGGCAAAGGGTTCGAGCCCATACAGCCTCGTCTTAAGTAATATTTTTGGTTGACTTTTTTTTTTTTTCCTACGTACTATGTCGTAGTAAAGCAGTGGCTACCTTACCAAGACTTTATCAAGGAGTTTTGGCGGCAACGAAAAAACACTTGATTGGCACAGTTATTTCAATTCACTTCATTTGAGCACTTTAATAGAACTATATTGGATAATATACCACCATAATTATGCAATATAACACTAAGTATCACCAAAATAATGAATTAAAACAAGAGCACCTCATGACACTTCTACGTTCCCGCCAAAACTCCTGACCAGAGACAAATTCTGACATTCAGTGACGGGCACTGTTGCCAACCCCAAGAAACAAAAAAAAAAAAAACAGATAACTTATAAAACAGGAGAAAACAGTAGATGCATAGAATAAAGACTGTAGATGTTCTTGAGTCAAGAACTTTGTACCCACAGTAGATGGGATTTTGACCTCAGAATAATAACTTGCTTTAGCTATTATTCTGAGATTTTGACCAAAGAGCAAAAAAAAAAAAAAAAACAAGTCCTCGATTTGAATATTTCCGTCGGGTAACATCAGAGAAGTAGGCTAAGTGGATAGGGTAGCGACCTAAAAAAAAGATCCTGTACTATCTTAGTGTATAAAAAGCATAAACGAACGAATAAACCAAAAAAACAGTAAAATTTCGACTCTAAACAGAAAATAGAGACGACAAAGTAATTTCAATTTCGTGTTTATACTTCTTATTATCATCATTGTCAATGAACCTATATTCATTATGTCATTATTGTATTAAAATCCTTCACAAATATCAAGTACGACTTCTGTTTGGCGGGGGCTTAGACCGGCACCCCGTCACGACCGGTTTACCTTGCAGCAACGGATTCCCCGACGACAAAGTAAAACCTTAGAGTATGTATAAGTACCTATAGAGCGCTAATATCGCACCGTGCGCCCACTACTCAGCGTAGGCAGGTGAACTATAGCTACTTATATCGAAATGCTAGGGATAGGCACGCGAGCAGCACCAACGCAACAGTTATCGATAAGTACAGGTCCGGCGGCGCGGTACATATTGTTGTTAAAAAATTGTAGTTCTACAAAATATGGCCTTGTGAGTAATTTTAAGCGTATTGCGCTAATATAGATAAAAGCTATGCTGCGAATTGGTGTAGTGCCATGTGGAATGATTTATAAACACGGTACCTCAAGAGCAGTTTTTACAAGCAATAAGAACCAAGAATATCAATGGATATCCATTATAATTGAATCAATGGATATAAACCGAGCATCGTACCATGGATTTCTTGGCTAGTCTCCCCAAGCCTAAAATAGTCACGTCTAGTTTTTGAAATATTTATTACCAATGTTAAAAAAAATTACAAAAAAATATCTTAATGATTGCTAACTTATACTGTCAAGGCCCGCGATAGAAGCTATGCAATAGCAATATCATCGTGATCAGTCAATCTTAGGAACAGTAATTATTTCTTTCATTTCATAAACAAAAACGCAATTATTAATTGGCTTAATAGTCACACACAGACAAAAACAGTTACCTAAGCTACATTATATTAAGCATCGCCTTCGATAATAATAAATACGTATGCTATAATATGAAAATATTACATCGATTCTGGTATCGACGCGTAACATCACTATCGAAAAAGCGGGACGCGGGGCAGTGCGGGGAGTACAAGTGTTCGCCTCCCGTTCGTCTTTCATACCGCGACGCGTTATTTCAATTTTACCTAAAAATGTATTGAAATATGGCTTTCCTGTGAAACGTGATATTAGAATTCTGTGTAGTGTGTTTCCGAGTGTCGTTTTTACAAGATTCCACAGAACATTTAACCATTTTGCAGTATTAATAATCAAATATTCGCATAGATCTCACTCGCGTGTGCTCACAGCGTTCCTACTCGAGTGACTACAAGCGCTTGCGGCCGGCGCAAGACGATGTTCCCACCTGTGCCTCTTGTTCCCACTTGCATACACGCGCTCTATAGGTAGTTATACTTACTCTAAGGTAAAAACAGTAAATCTGCTGTTAAAACAGTAGGGTTGGCAGCACTGGTGACGGGTGACCAGTGTTACCAGAAGTGACAGTTTAGAGCACTGTCATGGACTTTTAATATTTAAACATTATATTTAAAAAACGACCGAAAAACTTTTAACAGCTTTGTACTTTTCCTGCTTGAATATGGTTGCATTTGAACTATTGTTGTACGGATTTCTTCGTTTTAAGCATTTTTATGACGATAACCCAATTTTCTATATTTTTGAAATGTGTCGTTTTCATCCTAAAGGTGCGTTTTTCCGTAGTATTATAATGCTCTTTGGGTGCGTTATACAGACATATGTTTGAAGCTAATAAAAAGCAGAATAATAGTAAAAAGCGTGTCAAAAACATCATTTTAAGTTTTTAAAAAATTAGAGGGTACTTTCTGACGTGTTCATAAAATATTTTAAACTTCCAAGTTCCCACCTAAATTCCACAACATAATTTTTTTTTTACATATGTCCGCTTTTTGTATAGTTCATGGGTATGGAAGGTAGAAGTAATGAGGACCATTCTGTATGGGGGATTAGTCCAAAAAGGGTCCACTTGTAAATATCAAATTATGGTTTAACCTTTGATTAATAATACACGGTTTAACACTCACCGAAATAGCGCTAGTGTAGGAAGTGGAAATGATATGAGCTATAATTTTTTATGAAGTTTTGTTGATACAGATTTGTTATTTTAAAGACTTTATAGTTGTTTATACAAAAATAAGAAATATAGAAGCAATTTTAATTTAGTATCTCTCTAATAATTTGTGGCGCTCTATTTAAAATTCTTCCACTAGCTACTATAGCGCCACCTTAATTTTGCTCCCTTTCAACGGCCACCTCTTAATACATTGAGATAGTCCTTCTTACTTCTATGCTGGGCTTCTAGGCTGGGCAAGAAACGTATGTATGTACTTGGTGATTGCAGAACACACATTTGTGCTAGTCCTCAAAATCTTACCAGGCTTTAACGTTATTGTTGGTTATAAGCTTCTTGTTATGGATAGCCACAAAAGAAGAAATAATACTTTATGGATATTAAAGGGGCAAAATATTATGCATCTTGAACCCATTAAAAAAATATTTTGAGACCCCTCCATTTACTTTAAATTCTAACTAACTTTTTTAAAACCGCTCATTTTAGTACAGATTTTAACCTGTCAAGTGCCGCTTATATATATATAGATGTATGGGGGAACCCTATATACATGGACACCCGTGTCCGTCGCGTGGCTTGACAGATTGGCAAAATAAAAAGACCATAAATCTCAAAATCCGAGGACTTCCAAATTATCCGATTACAAAAACCTAGTTTTTGGGATTACAATCCAAATTTATACAAAATATCTTTATTAGAATTATAAGGCTGTTTTAAACATGTCCTTTGGTGGAGTCTGACTGACTATTCAAATAAGATATAAAACTATTTAATAACTTTAATTCTATTACTCCTTTTCGTTTTTTTTGCAATTATGATAACAATACAATACATAATATATGGACAAATATACAAAAACAAGTTTCATATCTAGTATAATGTATTGATAAAGTCTAGTATGAAACGAATCCCATCTCCGCAAAGTAAATTGGTTTCGCTGAGTAGTTTTAATGATAATAACTATAGCAATAATATCATAAGTGTCTTATGTGAAATCAGCATGTCTGTTAAACTTTAATATTAGGTGCCTCCTGAACTTCCTTGTTCTTGTGTGTCCCATCACAGAATGGTCTGTTCTTGGTTTGTTTACAGTTACAAACCCAGTAGTCCTTAGTTTTGTCTACTGTAAATCTTACTGGCCTGAAAATAGAACATACTCAGTTACTATAAAAAAAAGTGTAGCTTGCAAAATAACCATATTATATCCACTAACAAAATTATTTAGCTCTTTAAAAAATTTAGTGCACCCACTGTTCGCCGTTATTCCGTCCCATGATGTGATAGGGGGCGAGCCTATCGCCATATCGGGCACAAATTCCAGACTCCGAGCTGATACTGAACAGAAAAACTCAATATCACTTTGCCCGACCCGGGAATCGAACCCGAGACCTCAGCATTGCAGTCGTACCATAATACAACTACGCCACCGAGGCAGTCAGTATCAGCTCGGAGTCTGGAATTTGTGCCCGATATGGCGATAGGCTCGCCCCCTATCACATCATGGGACGGAATAACGGCGAACAGTGGGTGCACTAGTTGCGCCTCTGCCTACCCCTTCGGGGATAACAGGCGTGAGTGTATATGTATGTATGTTAAAAAATTTAAAATAATTTGAAATTGAATATATATTTTCTAGGAACCCATTACTAATGGTTGTAACTTGCAACATAGTTTCGGCCTGGTCAACTATAAAATTTTGACAGTTCAATGAACGCGCTCGTCAACAATGAAAGCAATAACATGCATAATAGGTCGGAGGAGTGCTGTGGTAGGCGCGCTAGACCATCTTTTATTTCTTTCATTTTATTATGGTAGGTACCAAAGAGCACTATAATACAATGGATAGGTACCAAAACATAAGATGCGTAGCTGGTGAATCTGCTATGCTCGAAAAATATTGAAAATGTATTGGTTACTTTTAGTTGGAGAAAATATGTTCAAATCAAATCAAATCAAATCAATTTATTGCTCTCCACAATTGTTAAATGTTTTGTTAAAGTAGAAAATATCTAACAATTCTATCAACTCATAAGTGTGAACTGCCTTTTATTGTTTCAACAGTTATTTACTCTTAATTCATAATAATGAGATAAATTGAAAGCCAACATAAGGTTACCAAAAGAAAAAATAATTTTAGCGAGAAATCTAGTTTGATAAAATGATATGTCCCTTACTAGTATTTATGTTACGAAAATAAAATGATATTAAAATTGCGTTGGAATCTGCATGAACAGTGAATGGTTTTCTCCGAAATATAGAAAATTATACATAGTGACAGTTACCTTTGAGTTATTTTAAGGTATATATCTTTGTGTGTGCCGTCACACAGGGGTTGCATCTTGGAGCGTCCGCATAAGCACCAGCTGTAGGTTTTTCCTTCTTGCAGGGTCATTTTGAACGGCTTCTTGTCGTAAACTGCTCCATTATCTTTCTGATTACTGGCAGAGTAAACAGAACTTAAAGGATTCTTAGGAATCTCCGGTTTGGGCCCTTTAGTTACGTAAGTCGCCTATAAAAACGCACAAACCATGCAACTTTCACTATCGTTTAATTCAAGAATAAACAAACCTTTTTCTCATAACCTTCAAGCTACTTTTAACATTGAAAGATATTATACTTACGATTCTAAATTTACTCTGAGACAAATATGTCACTTTTCTGGTGAACATGATTAACTATTTACTACTCTTATGCGCTAAGAATACATAGGTAATAATTTAGATTGGTTTACAGAATGCGAAGCCCTGACTTCTTATCTTGATTTCAAAATTGAGACCAAAGAGCAAAGGCAAAGAGCATTATAATCATAGATTATTATTAATACTAGAGATAGATGCGTAAGTGGCGTTTCAATATACTTTTATTGCGCGTAATCTCGACTAGAGGTCACTAAAGGCAAAGGCGCGAACGTTTGAATAAAGTGTTTCTGAATTTGAAATTTCAAAAACATTTATAATGTCAAAGGGCTTCACAAAAGTTTATAAACCTATTTTAGTTATCGAATGTTTTGTTTTTACGAATAAAATTTGAATTGAGTTTTAATAAAGTAGACAAAACATTCGATAACTAAAATAGGTACACATAAACTTTTATGAATAAGGCCCATAGTGTACATAAGTCACAATAATTATTACAATGTCTGATTATACATATTATTCATTGTATGTTTCATAGTTTCATGATTATAATTCTACCAATACTACGGAAAAACGATATTATAATATATACTAATATTATAAAGCTGAAGAGTTTGTTTGTTTGTTTGAACGCGCTAATCTCAGGAACTACTGGTTCGAATTGAAAAATTCTTTTTGTGTTGAATAGACCATTTATCGAGGAAGGCTTTAGGCTATATAACATCACGATGCAACTATTAGGAGCGAAGAAATAATGAATAATGTGAAAAAAAAACGGGGAAAATTATTCATCCTTGAGGGCTTCCATTGCGTGCGCTGCGAAAACGGTTGAAGATACCGAAAATATATGTATGAAAGAATTATTCCTTTTGAAATGATCTAAAAAAATGTCCGCGACAGTATCTGTCTATCTTTTAAGATTAACTTACTAGAACCGTTTTTATGGTAATCAAATTTGGTCGAAATTAATGCATTATTTGTTAGCCGCTCAAGCCCGGCAAGGTCACATTGGCCCGTTACGTGATCTGCCAACAAGCGAAAATCGACCTACACGCACACACATAAGGCGCGTCATCACACACATATCGCGTGTTTGACAGCTGTCATACCGGTCCAATGTGACCGGTCCGGGCTCGACGGGTGAGTTGTATCAACGTAATAATATTAATCTTTATCCAATGATTAAATATACGGTACATACACCAAAATATATATATTTTTTATTTTTGTCTGTTCCGGCTAATCTCTGAAATGGCTGGACCGATTTTGACGGGACTTTTATTGGGAGGTAGCTGATGTAATAAGGGGTAGTAACTTAGGCTACGTTTTATTCCGGAAAAGTATAAAGCGGGACTTTTCCTCGGAAAAACTTTTATAACGCGGGCTGAGCCGCAGGCAACAGCTAGTCATAGTATAAAGATGCTTATAGTCCTTATTATGAGCCTTATTCTGAGACAATAATGCAGACACTTGACAGTTGACAGCTGACTGTGGGCAGTGGTAGTGATGCGACTCGAATTGTGTTTTTACTCGAGTGAGTTTGCAAAAATCATTTTTGAGGGAAAAAATATTGACTCGAGTCAATTTGCACTCGAGTTGCCGAGTCAACTCAGCGCTCCGAGTAGTCTACTCGGTACCTCACTTCTCAGTAGTTCTCAGTCAACTGTCAAGTGTCAACATCACGAACTGCAGTACTGCCTATTTAGGTCAATATTGGATTCGGCCCGAGGTTGTCTTTGGTCGTTGACGCGTTTTTGTCGGTCTCGGTAAAGTTGTCGTCTTACTTTTTTTTTTCTTTTTGTTTAATTCGCTTCATGTGGTAAGTCAATACTCGACTAAAGTAAAGTCAATTTGTACTCGAGCTGCCGAGTCAACTCGGCGCACCGAGTAGTCTACTCGGTGACCTAACTTTTCAGTGAACTGTCAAGTATCAACGTCACGAACGTCAGTACTGCATATTGAGGTAAATATTTTTCCCGCTTTATACAGAGTCATTTTTACATTGCGTTACTAAATGAAACCACATATTTGTCTATACCTCTGCTAACATCGTGCTAAAAATTATCAATGAATAACGAATACTTTCGCCAAAAATCCCGGTTGTAGTATTCTAATTTATTTATCATTTTGTAGTTTAGTGCAAATATGGTGGGTGCTAAATGTATTTCTGACTGAGTGTGTAATGTTGCTGCTGCGACGAATTCTCCTAGAGCAGTCATAGTGGCATTAGGGCGTGTAAACTTAAAGTTACTTTTTATTCATATTTATTTTGTTAGAAACTTACACTTTTCTATTTTACATCTATGGTTAAAATAACTTAATGGAAAGTATTATTTTCAACGAGATAAGTATGTGGTTTCATTTATTAACGCAATGTCAAAATGACTCTGTATATTCCCGGGATATAAAGTAGCCTATTTGTTAATCCAGGACATGATCTACCTGTGTGCCAAATTTCATCGAAATCCGTTCAGTAGTCTTTGCGTGAGAGTAACACACATAGATCCATACATTCTTACAAAATTTCGCGTTTATAATATTAGTAGGATAAGATGGAAAAGATTAACACCATATTCTTCGATGTTTATGTTTTTTTTTGTTGATTTGACTGGTGCAGACTAGACACAAACTAAGTCTCTCGATCAATCACAATAAAACGAAGCGGAGACGCATTGTGTTTTTTTTTCACATTCTAAGCCCACTGGTATCACTATACATGGTGTATACTGGTGGTAGGACTCTCATATGTAAGGGTCCGCCTGGGTGGGTACCACCGCAATGTTTATTTCTACCGCCAAGCAGCAGTGTGCATTGTTGTGTTTCGGTTTGAAGGGAATTGTAGCCAGTGTAACTACCGGACATAATGGGACTTAACATCTTACGTCACAGGATGACGAGCGCAGTGAAATGCCATACAGTACTTTGTAACTCAAGGTGTTGGATGGTGTTTCTATTGTTTATGGGTGGTTGTATCGCTTACCATCAGGTGAATGACATGGTCGTCTCGTCATTCGATGCCATAAAAATATAAAACAAGAGCTATAAATATCTTATAAACACTTTTTCTTATGTCACATTATTAAATGTGTACCTAGTGCAGATATATCATAGCATAACAATTACTGTAAAGACCGACTATTTAAAGAAATTTCCATTTTTTTATTATTGTATCATCATCATCAGCCAGATGACGTCCACTGCCGTACATAGGCCTCCTCCAAAGATTTCCAGATGGACCTGTCAAAAGCGGCCTGCATCCACCGCGGTCCTGCGGCCTTTACCAAGTCATCGGTCCACCTTGCAGGTGGACGGCCGACGCTGCGCTATTACTATTATTATTGTATATCGCTAATTGTTTTCAATGTTCCATGTCAGTTTGACAGCTGTTATTTCAAATTTCTTATTAGAATCCTAAAGGTAGGCGTGTAAAAACAACTTTCGCTTAATTGGCAAGGGAATATTGTTATATTAATAAAGGTTTTCAAAACTGCTATAAAAATGTCACTCGAGTTGCATGGCGTGAAAATACAAATTATTTGACTCGAGTGACTCGAAAACTCGAGTACAACTCGAGTAACTTACTGAAATAACTCGAATGACTCGAGTCGTAAAATTCTAATCGAGTCGCATCACTAGGTGAGTCATCTTTTTTATATTTATGTAGTTATTTCGTTTCAATCCTTTGTTACTTTTTTGTTTGTCCCCCCCCCCGTTTTTTTTTCTTGTGGAGGTCGGTGAGGATGAGCCTCCTGATGGGAGTAGAGGGTTTAGCCCTGCGGTTGTACCCTCCATATCCACTAACACTCTTGCTAAGAAAGCTTCTAAACGTCCTAATATAGATTCTGGTATATCCTACTAATATTATAAAAGCGAAAGTTTGTAAGTATGTCTGGATGTATGGAGGTTTGTTACTCTTTTACGCAAAAACTACTGAACGGGTTTCGATGAAATTTGGTACACGGGTAGGTCATGTCATGGATTAACACATAGGCTACATTTTGTCCCGGGAAAATAAAAAGCGGGACTTTATCCCGGAAAACTTATTGATGCGGGCGGAGCCGCGGGTAAAATCTAGTCTACTATAATTCCAATAAAGAACACCTCGCCCGCTTTGTCCATCCAAGATTGTTACATGTCCAGACTTCAATGACATTTTTTTTATTCTGATTTAGATAAAGGCCCTTTTTTAATCCATATTTCGAGTGAATCAGATTCCGTCATGCAGCCCCTTAAGTTAGCTAAAATTCTATTTCAAGGAAATGTCCCTAATCATAGTTTCTGAAAACAAATTAACTGCATCAATCCCAAAATACCATATATCCCGTATGGGTGTTGCCAGAAACATTCCCACGGACTGGTCTATGGATGAGTACATATCGGGGTTGCATAACCCTGACCACTGTGGAAAAGATAATAAGCCCGCCGTCTTAATAAAAAAGTAATCAAAAACGGTGCCACCGAGTGGGTCCCTTCTACTACTTCTGTTTTAACTTTTAGAGGCGATCCTCTCCCTTTAAAAAGTTTTTTTGTTTTCATTCCTCCCTCCCGGTTTCCCCTTTTCTCCTCCCTACTCTTCAGTGCCGTCAATGTTGCCGTTTTGGTCGTGTTGCTTCACAGTGCCGATCCCAGACTAGCTGCTATCGTTGTGCCCAGCCACACAGAGGCAACACCTGTTCAGTTCCTGATAGTCATATACTTGTCTGTTTTGCTCCGGTTGTCATATGGCTACTTTCCCCAACTGCCCCGAACATTCTCGACAAAAATCAATTAAAATGGTAATGTCAGAAGAAAATATCTCGTTTTCAGAGGCTTCCTTAAGATTCCGGCCAGTACATAAATCTTTTGTTGAAATTGCTGCCTCTCAAAGTTCCCCCTCTCATATTAATGTTCGTCAATCGTCTCCTCCTTCCCACCCATCTGCTGTTATCTCCCATAAAAAGGCTATTTTAGTTGAACGTCGTCCAAGAGTTTCTCTTAATAAAGGGTATGATTCCCACAGCCATTCGTTACTAACTCTAGATCCAAAATCCTCCCAGGCCCCAGCCCAATGGCTGTGCCCTTTCCCCTCCATCCAGCCTTGATAAGTCGCCTCCTCCCAACGTCTTCTGCTCTTCTCCATCCCCTAATGATAATTTATTACAGTTATTACTCTCGATTCTTCTCAATATTTCTTGTAAATTCAGTGTTGCCCTTTCCCCTAACGTCATCTCCCTTCTTAAACAACTCTTTTCTGCATTTAACTCCAATAATGGCTCACAATCTCCTACAATGGAACTGCAGGAATGTAAAAAAATAAAAAACGTGACCTTTTATTCCTTCTCAACCGCTATAGTCCAATTGTTTTTGCCATATATGAGACTTGGCTAAAGCCGGGCTCTTCTTTTAGGGTTGCCGGTTAATGCTG
This sequence comes from Lapara coniferarum, assembly GCA_949316025.1. Classification (NCBI taxonomy): domain Eukaryota; kingdom Metazoa; phylum Arthropoda; class Insecta; order Lepidoptera; family Sphingidae; genus Lapara; species Lapara coniferarum. Next base: position 715,799 of record OX438931.1, on the reverse strand, counting down.
CCTCAGAGACGATCGTCTTGACAGTTATGCCGGATGTGCTCTTCTCATAAAAAGGTCTGTCTTATATTCTCAAATTCCTCTTCCTGCTTTTAATTCTTCGTTACATGTTGTAGCGGCCAGGGTTCATAACACTTCCTTCATCTCCATCTATATTTCACATCTCAGTTCCCAGATTATTGCTGATTTTGGAAAACAAAGGTCTACTTTCCAATTCTCAGTTTGGGTTTCGACGTGGTATGAGCACATTAGATAATTTGAGCATTCTTACATCCGATATTCGCTTAGCCTTCTCACGGAATGAAAACGTCGTTAGCGTTTTTTTGGATATATCTGCTGCTTATGATAACGTTCATCTTCTGTTGCTCAGGCAGAAAATGCTTCATCTGAGTATACCGCCGAGGATGATCAATTTCATCTGCAATCTTTTCATGGGCCGCTCAGTTATTTTTCGTGTGCTCAATTCCGATTTTCCTCCTAGATTGGTTTGGAAAGGTCTGCCTCAAGGCTCTATCCTAAGTCCCATATTATACAATTTATATACTTCGGATCTTGATCAGTCAGTTAATTGCTTCTGCAATATTCTTCAATATGCCGATGATATTGTGTTATATTCTTGCGATAAATCCTTTGAATCTGCTTCTGCCAATCTGAATTCTGCCCTTTATTATCTGAATGTTTGGTTAAAAGACCATCACCGTTCCCTTTCCATCTCAAAATGCGTAGCTATTGCCTTTTCTCGAAAGAGATCTATTCCTCCCATTACGCTGTCTGTCGATGACCAATTGATTGCGATGGACAATCAAATTAAGTTCTTGGGGGTCATTCTCGATTCTAAGCTTACTGGTGTGCCTCACATAAAATTCATCTCTGATAAATGTGAAAAGGGTATAAACGTTATCAGAGCTCTTTCTGGTGTTCGCTGGGGCTCCCATCCTTATAATCAAAAACTTCGCTATAACGCTATTGTCCGTAACCATTTTGATTATGGTTGTTTTGTTCTTGAACCCTGCAATAAATTAGCCTTAAATCCTACTAATATTATAAAGGTGAAAGTTTGTAAGAATGTATGGATGTTTGGATGTTTGGATGTATGGATGTTTGGATGTAAGGATGTTTGTTCCTCTTTCACGCAAAAACTACTGAACGGATTTTGATGAAATTTGGCACACGGGTAGATCATGTCCTGGATTAACACATAGGCTACTTTTTATCCCGGGAAAATATAAAGCAGGACTTTTATCCCGGAAAAACTTTTTAAAGCGGGCGGAGCCGCAGGCAAAAGCTAGTATAAAAATAAAATAAAATCATTTATTGGTCAAATAGACTTATAAAAAAGCACTTATGACAGGTCATGACATGAAGGTAGACACAATAACAAAGGTACATAATAAACCAATGAGTATCTATATATATAAAAGAAAGTGGTGTTAGTTACACCACTTATAACTCAAAAATGGCTGAACGGATTTACCTGAAAATTGGTGGAGAGGTAGCTTAGAACCAGGAGACGGACATAGGATACTTTTTATCCCGGGAAAATATAAACCGGGACTTTTATCCCGGATAATTGTTTTCTGCCAGTGGAACCGCAAAAAAACAAGTATAGAGATATTTCGAGATCCAGTTGAGGACATAATTACTCTTATCCCGGAAAAAGATAAACCGGGAATTATATCCCGGATTTTAATTTCTCGCGAGTGGAGCCGCCACGACTAAACCACTGAACCGATAGCGATGCAATTTGGCAGGGAGATAGTTTTAAACCCTGGGAAGAATCTAGGCTACTTCATATCCCGGGAAAATATAAACCGGGACCTTAATCTCGGAAAATAGTTTTTTGCCAGTGGAACCGTATGAAAATAAGTATGGAGATAGTTTGTGATCCAAAGGAAATCAATCTCAAGTTTGAGTTACATCTCAAGTAGACATAATGTATGAACAGTTCAATACATTATGTCTACTTGAGATGTAACTCAAACTTGAGATTGACCTATTAATACCGCCCATAGGCTACTATTATCCCGGAAAACAGACACCGGGAATTTTATTCGGGATTTTTTTCCGGAAAAAAATATGCTTAGGTATTATTTACGGGGGGGTGGGGGTGTTTAGGGATTTTAAAATTTCGTTAAATAAGGACTCATTTGGTGGCAGGGAGGTTTTTGGCAAGAAAATTACGCGGAAAATTTGAAAATTTAAGAATACTTAACCGCCATATTAAACGTGTATGTCACTGAATTCCTCCTAAGCGGCTGGACCGATTTTAATGATTTTTTTGTGTCCTCAGGTGGGTTTGAGAATAGTTTCGATTAACAATTAGATCCGGTAGGTGGCGCTGTACTCGGGTTCTAGGATTTCATTTCCTTTTTAGGGCAGGACAACGTCTGTCGGGGCCGCTAGTTTTAGATAAATTACAATCCAAATGTCTCCGCATGATAACTGGTGCTATGAAATCCTCTCCTATCAATGCCCTTCAAGTTGAATGTCTGGAACCCCCTCTGGCTCTTCGAAGGCAATATCTCTGCGACCGCTATTTCATAAACACTCTCCAAAAATTCTCTCATCTTCTCCATAATAAACTCCTTTCCCTCTCTCTCTTAGTCCAAGAACTTGGCTACTGGTCTCACTCTCTAAAAATCGTAGAAAAATCATGTCATTTCGGTAGGACATTTAAGTTTATTTCATTCCATTCACATCAAGTATTACAACTTGTTTTGAACAACATTGGAGTGTGTTTTACTTCACAATAAAACAAATATACAGTGGATGATAGCTAAATTTATTATATAATTTAACATAAATAATAGGCAAACATTGTGTCTAGTATTCCTTTTCCCAGTTTTCTTTTTCGAGCCTCTCCTTTTTCACCATTTCTACGATGGGTGTGAGGTATAATTATTTATCTTCTTCGAACTTTGTCCACTCTTCTTTTGGGAGGATTGTCTTTCAATACAAACCCAATATCGGTAGAAATACCGAAAAATACGGTAGGTTCAAGATCACTGATTGTAGGAGTTTATTTTTCAGAATAATATATCTATTTTAGTTATTATTCTGAGGTTTATTTGCATATCATATTTTCATATTTTTTTATGTGGCCACAAGTGCTGGGTTGCTGTGCTATGTCTACGACAATAAAGTTAGGGAAACTAATTGAGGTGAAACTTTTTTACCGAAGTACGGGAGAAATTTAAAAAATCGTCACACGAAAATCTTCACATTAACTGTCACTTTGGGCCGTAACGGCGCTGCCTACACAAACTCAGGCCTTTTATACCCGAAGGGGTAGGCAGAGGCGTCACTAGTGCACCCACCACTTTTCGCCGTGCGTATTGCGCCCCATGATATGATGAGCGGCGAGCCCAGTGCTGCCAGATTAGGCGACTTTTCGCCATTTAGGCTATGTTGAAGAGTGTCGGGGCGAGTAAAAATTGCGAATGGCGACCGGTCGCCGTTTATCTTACGCGAATGGTGATTAGTCGCCAATTTAGGCTACTTCGGAAAGTTCGTGTTTTATGCAATTTTTTTGTCGAATTTGAGGATATTTATAGCTTTGAGGTTACAAAACATGTACTCAGATCCCCCTTACACACAATTATTGAAAACTGGGGACCTTTTTTTTTGGTCTCCGCGTCCCCACACAAGTGGGCGACTTTAGGCTACTTCGAATTTTCGCCGCGTTTGACCACTATAAATTAGAAATTAGGGAGGATTTTTTTTGCTCCTTCACCTCTCCATATGCGTAGAGGCGACTTTAGGCTACTTCACAATGAATTTTCGGTGACTTCGACCTTCAAACATCTGGCAACACTGGGCGCCGATCATCATTATCGGGAAAAATTCTAAATTCCAGGCCAGTGTTGCCAACTTTACTGTTTTAAATATGCCATCCCTGTTTTCTGTCTAACTCAGAATTTAATTGTTTTTTTTATCTCACATATTCAACCGAAACATCGAAATCAAGGACTTTTTTTGCTCCTCGCTCAAATCACCCCATATTACTGTTTTCTCATGTTTTTTTATTAGTGAACTGTTGATTTTTAGTTTCTTGGGGTTGGCAACTTTGGTGACCTGTATATTGTACCCATGGACTTAATATAATAACAGGACTGAGCTATCCAAAAATCTTGCCATACAAAAACGAACCACATTATACGTTGCTTGTATTATACGTTCTGCTATTAAAGGATTACCTAAGCAAATCTTTTCGCAAAAACATTAGGTAGTATTTTTTTACACTTAGTTATATGAATTATATCGTAGAATAAATAAGTAAACGTGGTTGTGAAATATCATTCGGTAATGGGTACACAATAATTCAACACTGACATAAAACACAATAATGCCAGTTACAAATTATGAACTGCTGGTAAAAAGTCTATTTTGATGTAATATAGTAGTATTTTGGTTTTAATTCGTTTTTTTCATAGTAACTTAATCATTTCAATATTTTTATATAAGGTACAAACATTAAATTGAAATTACTTGATGTTCACCAAACATAAATCATATATTTCAAAACGAACATTCTTTTGATAAAAATTTTTGGTCACCCTATTCGAAAGAGATAAGCAGTCTCGGTAATACACATCTCTCTCGGCTCGCGTTTTTAGTCAGTCCTGTTTAAATAAGTCCAGGATTGTGCCACGGATACTATTGCTGTCACCTTGACTATCGATAGATAATCCATTATCTATCGATAGCAGACTATCGATATCCACCACTACCTTGTTCTTGTTATTTTTTTTCTTGGTTCGATACCAGCTGAACGTCTTCTGTCATTTGTTTCATAAACTTTTATTTTCAAACGCGATAAAAATAGAGATGCTTGTAGTTTTATGAAAAATATGTTAATTTATGTAAAATGTCTAGAATAAGGGGAATTGAAGTAAAAGTGCAAAAAGAAATATTGCAGACTCGGAAATACGGGCTTAATGAAATTCTCAAAAAGAAAAATGAAGATCTGTCTTCAAATTCAAAGGATGACGTCGAAAGTAGGTGTTTTTTTATGTTACTTTCTTAGTAGTATTTAACTTGTTAATAATTATTGTATACGGATGCATTCTTAACATATTTGTAAACTCTAAGTTTAATTTACTTGTTTCTTGTGTTCACGGAATATAAGGTCATTGTGTCATCATCGTATAGCTCTACCACTGAATATCGAAGGTTATGCTGTCATGTTAGTTGTGGGGTCACGCGCTATTACAATATTGAGTAAAGTGATTCATTGAGCTTTGAAATTGCGTTCTTTATGTGAATTAAGTCCACCACAATGGTCTAGTGCATGTTGGCAGACTTCACATAACTTCGAAATTCCTTATTTATTTATAAGAAACTTATAAATCTATAATTAATGGTTTGCAGTCTGTTAAGGCAGTGAGAACATATTTTTATTAATATTGGGTTTGACTCGTCAAGCCCACTATGGACACCAGCGTACAAGTATATTGGGTTTCCCCATACATCTATGTATATAAGTGGGGTATAATGGGTTAAACAAATTTATAGAGAATTATTTTTCTCTCTGCAGCTTCTCGAGTTCTTTTGTTGGTCAATGTGTATGTTTCTTCAATAAACTTCATATGCGTATTGTCAATCTTCCAATAAAAAAAAATTAAGCTGACAATAGTTTAATGAATTTCTTTGCACAAAAGGTTATTACAGTACAGGAGATTATTTGGAAGATACAAATGCTTGGGATTAGGTTGCTCGCATTCACACATGTTCTATAATGTGAATTTATATTGTTACTTACTTGCACAGATTACTCAGTACTTTGAGCATTTAACCAAGTTATATGCTCTAAGACTCATAAGAACTACATTCTTACTTGCAATTTGTAAAACATATGTATTGAAAAAAAAATTACAATAAAAGGCCTATGCTGAGTTTCTTGGTTCTTATTCTCTGGGCAGTGGGCTTTTTTGAAGCTCCATTCTCGAAGAATCTTATAGTTTATAAAACATTGTTAAAGTTATGTGTAAGAAATGCCCCCTGGGGCCGAATTCCATAATGATTTGAATGAGTCTTGTCATATTTAATTATATTTTATACTCTTCAAACCATGTTAGTTCTATGTTACATACCTAACTAAGACCTTTATTTATAGTTACTGCAAAACTTTTCTCCTTGTTCTTTTAACACCCAAATATACAGTGATAACTCATTCTTCTTTATAGAATGCTTAAATTTATGCTTTAACTTGTGTTTTTTCAATTTGTGTTATTTTAGGTAGGTAAATTCAATTGTTCAATTTAATATAATAATCAACAATTCAATTCTGATGATGTTCAATAAAAATAATGCTTAATAAAATAATTTACATTAACTCACAAGTAAAGCCATAGACAAAAACTAGATTTAAATGAGTTATAAAAACTAGAAGGTTGTCCACACCCACTAACCTACTTTGTCCTATCACAGTTCATGGTCAACCATGTCTACATCATGATCAGATTAAATTAAAACTTGCAAATAGTACAAACTAAATTAAGCTTATATTGAAACTTGTCAGTTTTATTGATTTTATAATTATATAATACAATAATTTAAGTAGTTATAACACATTCAAATATATTTGTTTCCAGAGCAACAGATTACTGAACTCCTGTACAAATTACCAAAGCTAGACAAGATATTTGAGGTGCACCGTAAGATTGGTGAAGGCACCTTCAGCTCAGTGTACCTGGGCTCTCTGAGGCAGCACTCTACACTGCCCGACTCTGAGAAGAGATGGTTCGCCATAAAACACCTTGTCCCCACTGCACATCCTGCCAGGATTGAGCATGAACTGCGGTGTCTGCAGGACATGGGGTAAGAGAATCGGGTCGGTTATGTGCTGTCATACATAGTGTATCTCTCGTACCTGGTGAAACCCATGACCTCACCAGTTTTGTACCTTGAGCATGTTTTCACAAAACCAATGAGTGTTTTATCAGTATTTGTTCCAAAACAGTGTAAATAATGTATGTCAAACCAACTAGAGTGTGAAAATCAAGACGTAGCTATGTCCTCAATAGTTTAAGTTGACACACTTTCTTTTCAACATATCTAAATGTTTTTAGATACCAAAAATTTTGTGGGCTCTATTAGAAATTTTAAGTATGAATTTGATTTAAATTTTATATGATCCATAACTGGATTAAATTTTCCTTTCGAAAAAGTAACTGCCAGGTTTGTATTATTGTCTCGGTTGCGGACGACAACTTAGACGTGAGTCGGAGGAAGCCCGCAGCCGTCCCTAATGAGCCGAAGATGGCCATATAAAAAAAAAAAAAGGTTTGTATTATTGACATAATACATTGGTATATATTGTGCTTTGTAGATAGAACCGACACAAGACTAACATTCATGGTGATAATTGGATGCATTTACTTACTTAGTTATTTGTTTACAGGGGCAAAGACAATGTGATAGGTGTGGAGTTGTGCCTTCGCCACTTGGACACCATTGTGTTTGTTATGCCTTATATACCTCATAGGAAGTTTTCAGTAAGTATTTATATGCACTAGCGAAATAATGTGTAAAATATGTACATAAGTTATTTATTTGCTATTACAAATTTAGAACAGATAGCCTTTATCCATTATCTAGACACGTGGGAGCATGTCAAGCAAAGTTCAAGCAAAGGAACTGGCTAGCCAGCGCCAAGTGTAATATTACACGAACCACTTGGTGCCACTTTTCACCCTTCTATAACTCAAAACCTATTTAACGTAGTCCATATACAAAAAACTTGTAATACGCGCTAAACAACCGGCCAACTGCGGTGTGTCGTCGGCGGCGCGCGGCACCACAACTCAATATCTGCCTAGTTTTCTTTACAAAAAGTAATGATATCACACCAAAAACATAAATGTAAAAAAGGAGAGCAAAGTTCAATACAAAAATTATGCTTGGCTGTGGGCTTCGCCGTAAAAAGCATGGAGATCTAAATGAGTGCCAAGTTCTATGCAAAATCCAAATGTATTTATAGGAACAAAATAACATTATGAACAAGCATGAAACTCTATTTCTTTGCTTTATTGTATACCTATAACAGTTGCTGTTATTTAAAAATGTGAGATCTTAAAGTAGGTTAGATTTGACTTGGCCAGTTTTTATTACATCAGTAATTTTATAAAGTTATTCTGACTGGCCAAGTTAAACCTAACCTACTTTAAGTTCTCACATTTTTAAATAACAGCAACTGTTATAGGTATCCAATTAAGCAAAGAAATAGAGTTTCATGCTTGTTCATAATGTTATTTTGTTGTTATGAATACATATTTGATGTGCAGGAGTACGTGAGCTCGATGGACGCGCCGGAGCTGCGCGAGTACATGCGCGCGCTGGTGGTGGCGCTGCGTCACGTGCACTCGTTCGGCGTCATACACCGCGACGTCAAGCCCAGCAACTTCCTCTACGACCGCGACAACAAGAGGTGAACACTCATCACAACCATATTGTATACACTCAGTCACTATTCAAATTTAATGTGTATTTTACTGTACTGTACACAATTTAACAGTAATTTAGCGCCTGATGCGCTTAAACTTTACCTAATGAATGAACTCCCCTAAAAATACTATGTTCAAATAATTTAACAAGAGTACTGGTTACATGTTTTCCATTAATTACGCCTCTATTAGAAATATTTGTAGGATCCGTAAGGTAAATACAGCACCTGCAGCCCCTCTTCTATAATTTTCAGGTACTTGCTGGTGGACTTCGGTCTGGCGCAGCGGCTGTGCCCCCCCACTGAGGCGGTGGAGCCCGCGCCGCCCCCCGCACACATCAACAACAGGAAGCGGCCACGGGAACAGGTACATGTGCGGAGATATGGAGGGATAAACAAAACTAAAATTGAACTATTTATTTTATAATACATTTAATTTGTATTGAACAGAAATTGGCTTCCGTCTCTTTATTAGACAAATATTAATATTGTTCAAAATAAATAATACCAATGCATTCAAAGATTTATTGGCATGACAACATTGTCTCACAGAAAACCATTGAATGCCCATTGTAGAGCCAATTTCTTATACTGAAATTGGTAACACATATTCTTCCAATTTTGTGGATGTTCATGGTTGGTTGTGATTAATTACCATTAGATGCTGTTGTAGTATATGATTTTACCTGGCATGGGTACAGAGATTACAGTGTATTTGATTCTTAGTACAAACTACAGAACACCTAACATGTCGATAGGCAAAAAACAATGTCTTTTAATATTTTCACAAATAATTTGCAGGATGATTCGTCTCCGGAGGCAAAGAAAGCTGCCCTGGATTTAACTATGGGCCCAAAAGAGCCACCGGCCCATCCCACGGCGGCGCCCCCGCGTGCCGTAGTGCCTTCCAAAACATTAACAGGATTGGCTAACGTTCCTAAGGTACACTATAATTTTCATTTTCAATAAAATGCATGCAAAACTTACAAAAAATTTGGTGTTGCTTCGACTGCGTGAATGGTCTATTCCGCTACAAAAAATCTTAAAATAGTATGACGCCAGCTCTATTTATTTAAATAATTAAATATAAATATCCATTATTTTCTATGGGAGCAAATGACCGGGATGAAAAGTATGTGTTATTCCAGGAAATGATTTAGCCGTGCGCCAAATTTCATCTGGAAATCCGTTTAGTTGTTTTTGCATTTACTTTTAACAAACGTACAAACGTCGAAACATTTTCACAAATTTGCATTTATAATATTACTATAACATATAATAAATATATTATACATCATCATCATACCAGTCCTATACCGGGTGGAAGGGAAACGCTCTCGGAAACGAATACAGGTGATAGTATTGGTGATTCCCGACGTGATGGCACTAAAAAAATCGCGATTGCATTGTTACAATTTTAGTAGGATTTTCTCAAATTTCTGTACAGCTTCACGTATGGATAAATAAATCAAACTATTATTCTGAAAAACATAGTAAAAAAGGTCAATATTTCAAAAAAATTGTAATGAAACACGTACATCAGCTGACGGGTTAACGACCGCGTGGCCGGCGGCCGCCGCCTTGTCGGCGTTTGCTTTGTAGTTTGTACCCTACCCAGTTTTTTGTACGCTTTACATTGCGCGCGCATGAATTACGGAAATACTAAAATCGTATGTATTATCGCTTAGCTTTGCAAATGAATGTAGTTTTTCGTTAATGTTATGGTTCTTCTCTCTTACCGTTCCGGTATAGAGAGCGTTTCCCTTCCACCCGGTATTATATATGCTGCTCACTGCTGAGCACGGGCCTCCTCTACAACTGAGAGGGTTAATTCCTTAGTCCATCTTGCTTGTTTGTTATCAAATGTTAATTTGTTTATGTTTTTTGGCTAATAGTATAACCACGATTTAGATATTATTATTTCTAACTCGTGGTTAATTTCTTTACCTTTGCGTGAAATAATCATGTAACAAAAAGTATGTATGTTATTATTGAACAATATTAATTTCTAATTATCGTGGTTATGTTGTATTAATTTGTGTTATGTGTACAGACGTGGCCAGGCGCGGCGGGGGTGGGGACGGGGCCGGGGGTGTGCGCGTGTGCGGGCGCGGGCGGCGTGTGCAGCGCGTGCGGCGCGCGCCCCGCCCCCCGCGCACCCCGCGCCGGCACGCAGGGGTTCCGCCCGCCAGAGGTACGCACCCGCACACACACACACAGGACATTCATTTGGTTAATTAATAATATCGATACTCAAAATATATTGTACTACTACTATTGATACTAAAATTATGAACGTTACTGCGGGGATAGAACGTGAAAAAAAAAACACGATGCATCTCCGCATCGTTTTATTGTGATTGGTTGAGAGACTGATGTGTCGGTTTCTCGATCAATCACAAACATCAAAATACCGATACGTCAGTCTCTCAACCAATCACAATACAACGAAGCGGAGACGCATCGTGTTTTTTTTCACATCCTAGCCCCGCTGATGTTTTTTTATTACGTATATTTAAACATACATACATATACACTCACGCCTGTTATCCCCGAAGGGGTAGGCAGAGGAGCAACTAGTGCACCCACTTTTCGCCATTATTCCGTCCCATGATGTGATAGGGGGCGAGCCTATCGCCATATCGGGCACAAATTCCAGACTCCGAGCTGATATTGAATAGAAAAACTCCATATCACTTTGCCCGACCCGGGGATCGAACCCGAGACCTCAGCATTGCAGTCGTGCCATAATACAACTACGCCACCGAGGCAGTCATATATAAACATATTTAAACATTAAACATAAAATATAGAATTACACTCTAAATAAATATTACAATATAATACATAAATTATATATGCATATAAATATGTTTCTGTAAATATATAATGATTAGAAGGTTGTGGTTGGTATGTGCGCGCAGGTGCTGCTGAAGTACCCGCACCAGACGACGGCGGTGGACATGTGGGCGTGCGGCGTGGTGCTGGCGAGCGCGTTGTCGGCGCGGTATCCGTTCTTCCGCGCCGCCGACGACGTCTCCGCCCTCGCCGAGCTCGCAGACCTGGTCAGTGGTCAAGCTCAATGCCTCAAATGCGATACATAACTTCCAAACCACATAATCATACTAGTGTTAAGATAGTGAATATGTTGCTAATTAAAAAAACTTGTTTTAATGTCTGCTATTTCAAGATTACCAAGCGTATATCTAATAAATTATACTGGTGAAACTATGTTACATTCCAAAAAAACAATGCTTCTGATATCTTTGGATTTCATTGATATTACCGTGGGTACAGCGTAGTCGATACCGTGTTGGGAATCATGTTAGAGTTAGTATGATGTGTGTGCAGGTGGGGTCGGCGGCGCTGCAGCGTGCGGCGAGCTCGCTGGGGCGGCACGTGGTGACGTCATCACACCGGCGCGGCCTGTGTCTGCGCAAGCTGTGCGCCCGCCTGCGACAACCCCCGCCCCCCACCACCACCACCACCACCACACACCCGCCCACCGCCACCTGCCTGCGCTGCCGTCTGCCCGACACGCAGTGCCTCTGCAAGGATGACACTAAGAGGGTACACAGTACACACTATTTTTTCATCACCAAATACCAGTCATTTAGGAATTGAAAATTGTGAAAAGATTACGTTCGAATAAATACAACCGGTTTTAAAATTTGCTCTAAACAATTTTAAAAGTTAGCTGATGACAGTAAGAAATTTTTAAATGCGCTAGTATGAAATATACAAACTACTTTTGGTTCCTAGGAGGAGGATTTCGATCCTCACGCGTTTGTGGCGGGGTTCCCGGACAGCGCATTCTCGCTGGCGGCGCGGCTGCTGGACCCGGACCCGCGCACGCGCATCTCGGCGGCGGACGCGCTCCTGCACCCCTTCCTCAGCCCCGCGCCCTGCTGACGCGCGGCTGCTGGACCCGGACCCGCGCACGCGCATCTCGGCGGCGGACGCGCTCCTGCACCCCTTCCTCAGCCCCGCGCCCTGCTGACGCGCGGCTGCTGGACCCGGACCCGCGCACGCGCATCTCGGCGGCCGACGCGCTCCTGCACCCCTTCCTCAGCCCCGCGCCCTGCTGACGCGCGGCTGCTGGACCCGGACCCGCGCACGCGCATCTCGGCGGCGGACGCGCTCCTGCACCCCTTCCTCAGCCCCGCGCCCTGCTGACGCGCGGCTGCTGGACCCGGACCCGCGCACGCGCATCTCGGCGGCGGACGCGCTCCTGCACCCCTTCCTCAGCCCCGCGCCCTGCTGACGCGCGGCTGCTGGACCCGGACCCGCGCACGCGCATCTCGGCGGCGGACGCGCTCCTGCACCCCTTCCTCAGCCCCGCGCCCTGCTGACGCGCGGCTGCTGGACCCGGACCCGCGCACGCGCATCTCGGCGGCGGACGCGCTCCTGCACCCCTTCCTCAGCCCCGCGCCCTGCTGACGCGCGGCTGCTGGACCCGGACCCGCGCACGCGCATCTCGGCGGCCGACGCGCTCCTGCACCCCTTCCTCAGCCCCGCGCCCTGCTGACGCGCGGCTGCTGGACCCGGACCCGCGCACGCGCATCTCGGCGGCGGACGCGCTCCTGCACCCCTTCCTCAGCCCCGCGCCCTGCTGACGCGCGGCTGCTGGACCCGGACCCGCGCACGCGCATCTCGGCGGCCGACGCGCTCCTGCACCCCTTCCTCAGCCCCGCGCCCTGCTGACGCGCGGCTGCTGGACCCGGACCCGCGCACGCGCATCTCGGCGGCCGACGCGCTCCTGCACCCCTTCCTCAGCCCCGCGCCCTGCTGACGCGCGGCTGCTGGACCCGGACCCGCGCACGCGCATCTCGGCGGCGGACGCGCTCCTGCACCCCTTCCTCAGCCCCGCGCCCTGCTGACGCGCGGCTGCTGGACCCGGACCCGCGCACGCGCATCTCGGCGGCGGACGCGCTCCTGCACCCCTTCCTCAGCCCCGCGCCCTGCTGACGCGCGGCTGCTGGACCCGGACCCGCGCACGCGCATCTCGGCGGCGGACGCGCTCCTGCACCCCTTCCTCAGCCCCGCGCCCTGCTGACGCGCGGCTGCTGGACCCGGACCCGCGCACGCGCATCTCGGCGGCCGACGCGCTCCTGCACCCCTTCCTCAGCCCCGCGCCCTGCTGACGCGCGGCTGCTGGACCCGGACCCGCGCACGCGCATCTCGGCGGCCGACGCGCTCCTGCACCCCTTCCTCAGCCCCGCGCCCTGCTGACGCGCGGCTGCTGGACCCCGCCTCTACCAACATTTCCGCTGCCGTTCATGCGGACAGTGAGACTACCGGCGGGGCAACGCATCCCTCCTCTAAATCTTAAGGGTCGGCAACGTGCTCACGATTATTCGTCGTGGGCGATTGTGATCACATACTATCAAGTGATCGGTTTACTCACTTTGCTATAAAAACTGCCACGAAATATAGCCGCGAGCACTCGTGATATCTTCCTTATCATAAAACTAAGATATTTATAACCCCCATCGCCAAAGGGGTGTTATCATTTTGACTCCCTTATAGTCAACTGCGATTTAGCCCAAAGTAAAGCATTTTATTTTTGTATTACTCGCGTATTTAATTACTTTATTTAGTAAAGCAGCTGTTATAATGTCTCTTTGCCTGATTAGTATATGATATTATTTGCCCAAAACCGAAACAGGGAGCTAGAGAGATGACGGGCAAATTGAACTGTTGCCATTTCGAACAAAGTATTTAATGTGGGTCCGCGTTCGATGTAGATAATATAATGTCATGTGACAAACGTGTTAATGGCGGAGAGATGTGCAGACGCCAATGCTTATGGTCGGTCTGAAGTTAGCGACGAGCCGTGACGCAATTGATTTTACATGTTTACGACCGAAATTAATTATAATTAATGTTAAATCATGAATGATCAATTGCAGAAATAAACCAATCGGAATAAAGTTTAGTTTTTCCGCTAGATTTAATATCTGAAGTGATATAATATGCAGATATCAAACGATTTGTTTCATAAACTTGACTATTATTATTTATTCATTATTAAAAGGTGACTACCTTCAGACCGGACAAACTTGTGTTATATTTTTATTTAGCGCTCGACTCGCTGTGTCAGTAAATATTACTCGTCGTAAAACGAATAAATAACGAACAGTCACTGCCAATATTACCTATTCGTACTTAATATATTAGCTCTAACATTAGTTATCTAAAGGAATAGCCAATAAAGTTGAACACTCATTGATTTAATCTTAGATTTGTCACTTGAGTATAATGTTTATTGGTACGTTAATCGACGGTTAAAGTTACTTGCACACTGTGCTGCGGGCGCTTAGATGTTATGTATTAGTTACAAATATTAGTATGTCTTCCTTAGTTCAATTTCACTCAATATTCTAATACGATATACTATTTCAAACACTTATTATGAAATATAGAATACGCTTCAATTCATTAAAACTCGCGAGTTCCATAGCAGTACACAGTAGCGAATTGTAAGGGAACGGTTACAGAAACCAAAATTAAAACTATGTACTATAACCAGCGACCATATTATAGCCTCTAGACGTCTAATAAAAGGCGATTGTTTTCGAGAAACACATCTTTGGGGCTAGGACGTGAAAAAAAAAACACGATGCGCCTCCGCTTCGTTTTATTGTGATTGGTTGAGTAACTGATGTATCGGTATTTTGATGTTTGTGATTGATCGAGAGACCGACACGTCAGTCTCTCAACCAATCACAATAAAACGAAGCGGAGACGCATCGTGTATTTTTTTCACATCCTAGCCCCACAGGTGTAGCTTGTCGTTCAATATATTCAAGACAGTGGCGACCACAACTGTGAGTCGTAAACACTGCCACGTTGTCGATTTGATAAATATTATAATCGTCCCTTGCATAAAACAGTGGTGTAATAAAAACAGACTTCGGGTTTTCAGAAAAATAGCATTAGTATTAAACCATATTTATGTCAGTAATTTCACTGAATCAATTTTTTTTTTTAATTATCGAAGTTCATCTTACACCGGCCGTTACGTATTTGACGTATTTATTAATTTTAGCATTGAGGTCAAGTTATATTTGCATTTTTTTCTGACTAAAGTGCATTTTACGCTATCTCTATTGCTTAGGTGTTAGGTACTTGACAAGTGACGCACCCAAAAATAGTGTGTTTATGGCTACGTAAAATGCAATGATGTTGGCACAGCCAATCGTAATGCAGTACCCTGCTTCCTCAAACCTCAGGTAGTTGACATAATTTATTTGAAGAAAAATATTGGGCATTAGGTGTCTAGGGGCTATATAGTCGCTGCTTATTACCAACTCAACAATGGACATATTGATCCATCGTTTCAATACTGCTAGTCTATACTAGTATTATTTCGAACTTCTGAATATCGAAATATCACCTCACCAACTATTTTGGTCACCTTAGCAATGAAGTAGGGTATATAAGATTTTCCATGACCCCACGCCCACACTGGTTACTATATCCGTTGCAGTTCGTTAGTGTGTGGATGCGACTTAAATCTCAATAATTAAGTGCCAATCGCGTGGTTAATATTACATAGTTACCGATTACAATAGTTAATGCCTGTTATACACAAACCCTTCAGTGGCGTAACAATACAGCGGCACGCCGTATCAATAATAATGTACAAAAATAGCTTTAAAACTTATATATATACAATATATTAGTTGGTTAAAAGACAAGTCTTATTGTATTTCAAATATTAAAACTCAAAACATAGCATGCTATTTCCCGCTGCATGCCCGATTACTGATGCTTGCTCGAGGTGACATAATATCACCTGTCTGTTAACGCGATGAATCGATATTCTTTCGACTATACAAAAAATCGGAAGTTACTGGTTGTACTCCAGAATATTACGTAATTCACTTTTTCAACAACATATAGGGCATTCCTCGTGAGACGGGCACACAAAAAATGTTGATGTTTCCTATTTTAGTGATATTTATTTGACTATGTTATACCTGTACCTATGTGTCCTCGATCCAGATATAAAATATTTTTAAAGTATAAGGTCTGGTTTACGAGTTAAAGAAAGGACTTTGAAGTTTTGATTACCATTTTCAAATTTTTAAAAGTTACTATTAAATAAATGTACAAGTGAAATGTATTTAATGAGCTTTTTAATTGCATATTTGGAAATTGATTTAATTTTCCAAAAGCAAGTCACAATGTTTTTAGCCCGACCCGGGATTCGAACCAAGGACCTCAGCTCGCAATCGTACTCTTAGGGCGGTATTAATAAATCAATCTCAAGTTTGAGTTACATCTCAAGTAGACATAATGTATGAAGAGTCCAATACATTGTGTCTACTTGAGATATAACTCAAACTTGAGATTGAATTATTAATACGGCCCATAATGCGTACGTAATACAACTACGCCACCGAGGCAGTCAAATTAAAAATAGCTAAACTATTATGTAGATAATTGTTGCCAAGTTTCACAATGGGCTAGTCGTGTAGGAGCTAGACCGGTTACAGTGCCGATGCGCGAAAACTTAAAATCAAACAAAATACTTTAGACAATGTTTTCTATAATTTTTTGTATTGCTCTAAGGTTTTAATTATACCTATACATGTATGTAACACAATCAAATATTACTAAAATCGGAAACATTAACATTTTTTGTGTGCCCGTTTCACGCGGAATGCCGCATATATGCAAGTTGTTGTAGCCTCATATTTTTTAACGCGAGCATGTTAAAATTAGCATGCTATTGTGCTTCTTCATAGAATAATGTGTATCCATTGTGCTGTTGCATGTTACGCCATCATAAAAACTATGTACTTGATGAATCAAACGGCTGTGATGTTCCCCTTTTGGGAGCCAGTGTTGCATGTAATTGTGAATAAAATAATATTTACAGCATATCTAGTAATGAACTATTTATGTAGTTTGGACTCGAAGCCGTGTATTTAGCAGGCAATAATTTAACTAAAGGTTGTTAGGCGCGTTATGAAAAAATGATGAAAGTGAAATTTTACGATGCGTGCGCATGATGACATAAAATTCTCACGGGAGAAGTTGCCCGAAAAAGGTTGAAGCTGTTTCGAGTTTTTGTGTCGTGGGTTTAAATAACAAAACATCAAACTCCGAACAAACATTTAGAGATCATAGGTTGAAGCTGCTACATCTTTTATGGGTGATCGAAAGAAGATTGTAGTTGACTACTTTTTTAAAATACATTTATCAAACATTTATGTCTTCTAAAAACTAGAGGATAAATATTTTTTGAAATACAAGTAATAAATAAATAAATGAGGTATAAAGCTTTGAAGTTTGGTGGTAGGGGCATCTGTCAGATAACTGAAACAGCAGAATGTGATGTCACTGAGGCTACGTTCCACTAAGCACTCACGACGATCACGCTCACGACCACGAGTTTTCCCGTTCCACTTAGTCCTGAGCGTTGTTATCGTAAACCCAAGTGGAATGGATTGTGGAGCGTTTTAGGCGTTGAGGAAATAATACAAATGGCGAGCTAAAAAAATAAAGCAAAGGCTTTAATAGGTTAGGCTACCATTATTAAGTTTTAATGAGTTTTAAGCGTAAATTTTAGTAATTATAAGTGAAGTTGGTTTATGTCGAAAAATAAATATATAATTCAATTTTGATATGTAATTTCAATGAAGCATTCAATTAGATTCAAAATGTCTTTAGCGACAACACTAGGTTATTTGATGATGCGTGCATGCAATAATACTGTCGAAAGTACTAGTTCAGATGAAGAATGGAATACAATTTTAGAAAATTATAATCGTGAAAATAGAAAACTTCGACTTTTTAGTTCTGACAACTTTGCTATTTTTTTTCAACGCTCACTTCGACCCACCTCCAGAGATGGGTCGTCGTGGGCTTCTCGTGAGCGTGAGTTATGACGTCATTATGACGTTTTCGCCGCGACCACAACGATCGTAGTCGCCATGTGGAACGGCCAAAAGAGTATTTTGGGCGTTGTGAACGCTTAGTGGAACGCACCCTGAGTGTCGCCAGCTATAACGCTGCGTGCGTGCGAAACAAATGACGCGATATCCCCACTATGCCCCCACTTTTGCTCACAACAATATTTCAAATATGAATAACTGCTTTAGTTGTCAACCAATTTTGATTCTGATTTTGCAGAAGAATTTGTTTTTTGTATTATTTTCTGTTACATATAAAATAATGTACCAAATCAAACCTAGGAAACTATTGCGTAGTATCTCGAAGCTCTTAATGTTTTATAAGTATTTCAAGATCTAAGTTAATATTGTCGCGCGTCAACAGCGTCGCCACAGATGTAGAGCGTCGTGTTACATGCTCAATACATGTCTTGTCGTGATAACCACTGATTTATGTATGTTGCTATGAGCTATAACAAAAAATATTAAAATTGGTTTTGGGTACCAACTTCCGATCCCGGCGACATCACCAATCATGCTTTATTTCTGAGTTTAGTGAATTTGATTGCAAAATGCATTAATTTCTTAATATTGAGTTATCCTGTCTTTGATGACTCAAAAATTATCTATAACATGGTGTAGTTATTTTTTTCATGGCAGAAGGTTGGTTTTTTCCTCGTGATTACTTTGGTTATGAAGGGTGAATGCAGACTCAGGACTCGCCCTGACCCACTCGCGTCTTCAGAGCTGTAACATATTGCTCAGTGGGGGTTAGAATATGAAAAAAAAGCTTGATGCGTCTCCGCTTCGCTTTATTGTGATTGGTTGAGAGACTGACGTATCGGTATTTTGATGTTTGTGTTTGATCGAGAGATCGATACGTCAGTCTCTCAACCAATCACAATAAAACGAAGCGGAGACGCATCGCATTTTTTTTTTCACATTCTAACCCCACAGATAATTATTATTGTAGTACTTACCTATAAAAGAAAAGCCACATGCAATTGTGTTAGGTATGTTGAATATCGGAGTCTTTTTCAGTATTTATGTTACAAACAATGCATTATTACTTATATTTTGAGGTATTTTTATGATTCGTCAGTTCCCATTAAACGGTGCTCGGAAATGTCTCTAGAGTTCAGTAATTATTGTCCTATACAGTAGACGACTTTCGCATCGTAACCTTGTCAAAGATTGTAGTTACTAGCGGCAGTGCTGCGTCGTCTACTTTACAGCATACGCTTTTATGGTATCTTGTAGTAGTTACTGCGAGTTATTTATCTAGTATTTAATGTATAGCACGGTGGGTTGTCAATCTGTCCGTCACGGCTGTGCGCCTTATAAGCTCACTCCAAGCAACGCTCACACTCGTAAATGTAACGAGCATGGTGTTACACTCATTTGACCATTATTATACAAAAATTGTATAGTGGTGAGTGTGTTCTTAATATCTGAACAGGTAGAATATGTTATTAATCCCTTTTGTGTATTGAATACAGAAGTGACGTCAGAAGTCTTAGTTACGCTCGGACACGAAGTTGTTTAATTTAATGTTGTTTAGATGTAAAGAGATCTCAGAATTAGTTACATATCAGTACAAAGTAGAGTATGGTCGGTGCGGTGCCCGCCGCGGCGTGCGACTGCAAGTGCCTTAAAACTTGTGTTCAGATGACGTTGTGTTACCTCATTGTTGACAACCTCTGATTAAACTCAATACCAAAATATTGTTGTTTTTATTTTACACTTACTAGTGACTGAGGGGCAGGATTTAAAAGAATAAAGGCCAATAGACCCTTTCCACAGAAGGGGAAATCTGTCTTACGCGTTTGAGTTTCCAAAACTGATAAAATAAATAAACTGAGCCCAGATTTCCATAATATATTTTTATTAAAAAAAAAAAAAAAAAAATTTTAAGCAGTCTTTATGTCTACTGTACAGATAAATTATAACGAATGGTTTCGCTTCACTCGTACCATCAGCAACGCAACTTGAATGCAAATTATTTCGTGGACCTATGACTCAATTAGAAACCTTGAAATGGAAACATTTTCGTTCTTATTCCAACACAGAAAAAATAGCTGCTATTTCTATTCCATTCTGAAACGACTATAATTCCTGAGTGTTCTTAGTATTTTACATGATGGCAGTTAAACTAAGCGCCTCTTCTTATAATAGGTACTAGTTTTCCATAGACCTTACATAATATATCAACGGCGCATATGAGATATAAATTAGGAACAAATGTTCTTCAATATTTTTACGTTATGCATATAAAATAATAATAATGCATATGTCTTCGTAAATATTACAAAACCATTTTCTAGTTTCGTTTAATTAGTACTTACGAAAAATATCCGGGGAGCCCACTGAGTCACAGAGTGTCCACAGATATTTTTGAGAAGTATGTAGTAATCATTTCTTTCAGTAAAGAAAGAGAACAAAATAGGTACAATCGGTGCGATCAGAATGGGATGCGGACCTTTCGGAGCCGACACCGCTGGGTAGTGTCGCCCAACTCGCACTAATGCTCCACAGATCACAAATTAAACAAATATAAAAACATTATGTGCATTTGACTGTAATTACGTACTAACTACAAATATGCGTATTTTATACACAGGTATAAGTCGCGGCACGAAACTCTAGCGCTGAGCGAAACGTGGAGGGGATAGCTGCGCATGGGTACCGTCACGCACGCAAATATTACTTAAGTAATATTACTTCATGTTTGAATGAATGAATTTGTTTCAGGGAATTAATGAAATCATTCGATTCCCTTTTCAGAAAACAATGCACGTCAAACACCATTTTCCGTGCCTGTCTTTTCAAAACAGTATTCCTTCTCGGCCTCGGCATTTTCACTGTTTAAAAACTGTTCAAACTTAATCAAACAGTGAATAAACTAACAAACACAACAAACAAATCAACAAAACAAACTTAACAAAAAACAACAACAAAAATTAACGATGACAACAAAACAATTCAGAACGCGACTGTACACTGGAAGTGCGCGGAGCGTCGTATCGGCACGGGGGACGGAGTACGACTGGAGAGCCAATCGGCGCAACGCACGCTCGCCCTTCACTCCCGGTACCCCGCCAAGACACCTTATTTTTTACTTCTGCGCAGTAACGGTCAGCGCTAGAGTTTCGTGCCGCGACCAATAAGTATATATTATAACAGAAAATCTGCTGAAATGACCACCTTTTTAATTTATACAAAATAAAAATAATTAAAAAGAACTAGGAAAAATTATTGATTAAATTCAGTAATTTACGAACGGTACTTTGCTCGGTATCGTCATTTTTTATTTACTTCGACAAGGTTTCATCCCATTCCCATTGCGCACGGATTATAATAGTATTATTATTATGCATGTATATTCACCGGGCATTTAAAGTACTAGCTGATTGCATATACATATAATATGTAAAAGGCGATTAATAATAATATAAGGAATATTTTATTACCTCCACTCTTAGACTAACACCTCCACTACATACCACGATCAGTGGCAGCTCGGCAATCAAATATATAAAATCCGATTTTGTACTACGATACCGGGCAGTGGCATACACTAAATAATAATCCTGCATTCATTTTTCTGGGATAGAAAATCGCCTAATTAATTTTTATCAAGCTCTTGGGTCTATCTGTGTTATAAAAATGTGATCTTAGTTCATTCAGCAATTGATGTGTTAACTTTTAACAAGCATCTTAAGCAAATTTCAAATGTAATTAAGAGATAAAATGTACAAAGGTACATTTTGTATACATACCAGTACCCGCCTAAAGAGGCGGGTTCTGGTTTTTCTATGCAGTGCCGCCACTGCTGCATTGTATAATATAAAATCTATTGTTTAATTCATAATTCACAGGCATGTTAACAGCCAACAGGCAGTACTGTATGTATCAGTACCTGTGAGCGGCGCAGCGTTCGTTCTCATCGGCGACTGGATCTTGCATTCAGAAACAATATAGTAATATTGGCGCATACATTTGGCAGTAGCACTGTGACAAGTCCAGCGCCAATTCATAAAGTGAGTAGTTACTGTTCAAATAAGGGTAGGTACACTACACCTGCGCTCTATCTCGAGTTTAAACTAAGCCCATTATTACAAACATTATTATTACAGATTTATAAATAATCATTATTGATTTTCTATACAGGGTAATTTTAACATTGCATTAATAAATGAAACCACATACTCGTTTTTGCCTCTGTTAACATTGTGCCAAAAATCATCCATGAAAAACAAATATTTTCACAAAAAATCTTCCATTTTATTATCCAGATTTTTTTGTAATTTTGTAGTTTAGTGCGAATATGGCGTGTGGGTGAATGTTTTTCTTACTGAAAGTGTGATGTTGCTCCAACAACGAATCGTTCTAGAGTACCTAGTAGTAGTGGTATTAGGGCGTGTAAACTTAAAGTTACATTTTATTGATATTTATTTTGTTAGAAACTTAAACTTTTTTATTTTACATCAATGGTTAAAATAACTGAATGGAAAATGTTATTTTCAAGAAGATAAATATGTGGTTTCATTTATTAACGCTATGTCAAAATGACCCTGTATATTACAGCCTTTCACTAACGGCTAAAGTTTTACTATTTTAAAGAAGCTATATCTTAATCATAGTAAGTGTTGGAAAATGCTTAGCCTCTGCCGTGTCCAAGTATTCGAGCAAACATAGTCTACTACCCTGCACTGTTATGGCATACACATCCTCACTACAATACCTACATGTTACTATAGGTCTTTTGGCTCTATTTCTTTAAGCCACATTTGGACGAATCTATTATTGCCAATCGTACGCAATGGTTAAACAACATTCGCCCGCGGTGACATATGCCAGTCTGGATAGATGTTCAAACAATATATCAATAATTGGTTAGTACTAATGAGGAATTATTGCTTAATTATTTTTATTTGTTTGTCCTCTCTTCTCCAAAAAACATAATTTAAAAGTCATGCAAGTAAAAAAATTTGCATGTTACAAGCTTTCATGTCTGATAGAGGTGGTAAGATTCAAACGATAGATACAAGATGGACAGCGCACAGTTACATCACGTCTATTACTGTGTTTACTATGTGCGAGGGAGATGGCAATATATCCAGATTTCTAATAGAATCTATTGTTTCATTTTACAACCAATTTTATTGGTGTTTTCGCATAAAACTCTTTATAGTATTTGATGTTCATGTTGCGCATAAAATTTACCATATTAAAAAAAAGCAAATACCCATTTCGTCATGTACAAAACCATTTTGCATAAGCATTCCGTCGCTGTAAATATGAATTCATCAAATAAAACCACACATACTTAATACTACATAATTAGCGATACATTTCATTGATATTTGGTAGTGAGTGGTACAGTTTTACCCAAGATATTTAAAGTAAATCCGCAGGAGATCGAGGCGTCGTAAATTTTGCTCTGTGTTTATTCATTAAAAATCCCAAGCGCCGGCGCTGCAAATGATGTTTCTTAGGACAATAAGTCTCTATGGTAGCCACAATTAAACCAAATTGATTGCTTCTTTGTAGGACCCAATATGAGAGCATGCGGGAACATGTATGCCTGCAAACTGTTCCACGAGTTACGTTAATATCTGCTTAAAATTTCGGCAGTGACAGACCAGTCTAGGTTTTATGTATGAGAGAGTCTGGGATCTATATGATGGGTAAAGCGGTACCTATATGGTTGTAAGCTGGTACTAATTCTTCCAAAAGTTAGGGTTCTGCTGCAGCCGCCTCTCGAAGTTCTGATACCAGGTGTGGAGCGTGTTGAGCGGGATGTAGGACACGCCCGGCGTCGGAGTCATCTGGTCCTGCGTCACAGAGAACGACGCCACGAAGTTCACCAGGTTCTCCAACATTTTTTGTGCGAATGTTACATAGTTGTTTGTTTCTTGTGTCTGCAAATAGTTTGTAAATGTTTTCTAATAACACAACTTATGAGAGAAAAAGGAACTACTATAAATATTATTAACTTATGGTTTGGGTTCTTAGCTTCTGTTTTCTTGAGTAATGTAATAGTAATCTTTATTACTTACAATAAAAGAGCCTAACAACTGCACATTGGCCTCTGGTTCGATGGATATGCCGATCTGCGCGTTGTGGCAGATCTGCTGTTGCCCGAATGTGCTTATGAATTTGTTTTCATCTGAAACACCCATATTGGTTTATTAGTCTTTATCGCCAACTAGTACTTAAACAAACTATTTAACTGTATGTATTGAAGGCTCGCGCACGCACAATTGGGCCGCGTATTGTATCAATAGACACCCCCATGTTCAGTCTTTTTGTAGCACTCTTTAAGCAGCCCGCTTGACTCCTCAAGCCCCGCGACGGACACTGGTGTCCATATATATATATATAGGGTTTTCCCATACATCTATATATAAGCGGGGCTTGAAGGGTTAATAGCTGGAGGAGGATAGCCAAGGATCGTCGCGCATGGCAGTCCATTGTAGAAGAGGCCAAGACCCACAAAGGGTTGTAGCGCCGAAGAAAGTAAAGTGAAGGGTTAATGACGCGCGAACTATAAACCAATAAATACTTACTGGTTAACTCGTGGAGTTTCTTTAAATTAGATATCTTAAATATAGTAGAGGGTTTGGCGTTGGATATATGTCCGACTAGCTGCCAGTTGGGCGGCGCGGCGGGGTCGGGCCAGCTCCAGTAGACCATGCCGGCGGTGCCCGGCGGCAGCGGCGCCGCGCCCGTCAGGAACACCGCCACGTGGTTGATGGAGTCCGCCTCCGTTATCGTTACCAGGAACCGAGTCTCCGACAGCGGCGTGAAGTCTGTTTGTACCTGTTCATACAGTACTTTATACTTCAACTTTAATGCTGGTAATTAGTTAGGTTAGGAACTGTGGTGGTGATCCACTTCGACGTTTACATTATAAGTAAATAAAATATTTATCAGCCATGATGAACCTGGGGCCCCTCTGCCTAAAGTTCTTTAATTATTGGTTTAACATTTATAGTCTCTTTTTCTGTTTGTGCGTTCTGTACAAATGTACTTAAAACAAAATTAAACGAACTTTCAGAGGAGCGAGAGTCGAAAGTTCAAACAAAAAAATGGTATAAAATGGTACTCAATAACTTACTAACAGATAACGAATTGTTAAAAACCACTACAAATAAAAAAATAATTAAAATTTGTATTCGCTTAGTACATATATGTATATTTAGAGTCGGTGCCTAACTTAAATTTAACAATGTTTTCGTATATTTGTATTTCCTTAGCTTAGCTGGCAATTTAAATAAGGCATCAACTCCAAATATACGTAGGTGTGTACTAAGCCAATACAAATTTTAATTATTTTTTGATTTGTAGTGATTTTGAAGTCAGTTTATTTTTGTTAAAAAGTTTTAATTTATTGCTTTTTTGTTAGTTAATTATGAAATGATGTAAACAATACATCATGGATATACGATTGGAGCATTCGCGAGTCATCTGCTGTTGGTTATTGAAGAGTTCCATTGTGTTTCTCCGAAGATCTTCATCAGATATTCATAAATTATATACTAAAACCTTCCCTGAGAAATATACATTTGAATATCGAAAACCACGTCCAAATCGAATCAGTTGTTTTTGAGAAACTCGCAGCCATACAAATTTAGATACATACATACGGATCGCATACAGAACGTCCTTTTTGAAGTCGGTTAAAAGTAACATTTCAATGTGTTTAAACGATAAAAACTTCTTAATAAATTAAATCAATTGTTACAAGAAATCGAATCAGTAACACATTAGTCCATCCCCAATTGATTAGAAATTGAACTGTCACAAGTTAAATAAATAGTTGGACGGACTATAATCATTGTTATAATAATCTATGCTTTGTATGTATGTTTTGTGGGGACGTACGCAGTCGCGCAGACGGGTGATCAGTTCGCCTTCATTGGAACTATTTCACCCTTAATCCCAGAATCTATGCTATGCTTTAATTTATTTGACTCGTCAATCCTCGCTATGGACGCCGGCGTCCGAGTATACGGTTTCCCTATACATCTATATGTTTATATAAGCGGGGCTTGACGGGATAATTGCTTAACATAAAATCAAGCGAAAAATATAGAAACTAATTTTCGTTAAAAACCTAAGAAGTACTCAATTCTGGTTCTTAGTACAAAAATAATACACATCGGCGGGTGCACTCACCAGAGTAACGTCTAAGTTTTTTATAACAAAACAGCAAGCATATAGTAAGCTCCAGGTAAATGTAAGGGGTTGTTCATTAATCATGTGATTTTTTTTAACATTTTATAACCCTCTCCGCCCTTGTGATACATAATAAAGTTTAAGACAATCCCCCCTCCACCCAAAAATCATGTCGATCACATGATATTTTGTGATTTTTGCCAAGCTCCTCCCTCCTTTCAAGCCTCACGTGATTAATGGATGAGACCTAAGTTATTGAAATCAGCCTTTAATCACAAAACTGGTATCCTTTATGTTACTTGTGGAATAACTTCATTCAATTTATAAAGGGGCAGGTCGACAAGGACACAAAATTGGTTACCATAATCTTTTGCAACACTTGTATTACAGTAATATCTTCATCATCATCAACCACATGACATCCACTACTGAACACAGGCCTTCCCCTTAGATTTCCAGACGGACCTGTCAAAGTGGTCTGCATCCAGCATGTTTCTGCGACCTTTATTAAGTTGTCTGCCCACCTTGCAGGTGGACGGTCGACGCTGCGCTTGCCAGTATGTGATCTCCACTCAAGTACTTTCTTTTGCAATAGTAAAGTAGCCCTGAATTCTAATACTAATAGCATGGACTAATAAGAGTATAGACTAACGATCCCCATACATTGAAGCGTACTTCGCTGTTTAGTACATTGAATTCAACTAGATGGCACTAAGATCCATAAAATCATTTGAAATGGTTATTTCAATGGCGCAAATGAGAGGATGGATAAAATAAACAACTATCGGTTTATCCGATAGTTATTATTACGCCTAGATGGCGCTATAAACTGTTTAGCTCACAGACTACTACAATTATTTTGAGTATTTATGGACTGCATTGGCACTTAAATATATCATTACTTTTTGTAAAGAAAACTAGGCAGGTATTAAGTTATGTGGTGCCACGCGCCGCCGACGACACATGGTTGGCCGGTTGTTTAGCGCGTATGACAAGTTTTTTATATGGGGACACCACTTCTTTTTTGACTGAACTTTATTTTTATATTTTTGTTATATAGCTAATATAATAATACTTACATAATATATTGGGATAGTTACAAATATCTGCTTGTAACGGTTCCAACGCTACAAAAAAATGTTTTTTTTTGTATGGGGACTCCCCCTATTTTTAAACTTTTTTTATTTTTAGATTTTTTCTTACGGTTACACACAATTACGTTCCGTTCGTGTAATATTACACTCGGCGCTGGCTAGCCAGTTACTTTGCTTGAACTTGGCTTGACACGCTACCGCGTGTCTAGATATCTTTTTATACCAAAAAGGATATTAGATATTTAAAAAAAAATGTGTATTGAAAAAGTGGCCGCTATTCTGGATTTCTTTGTTTTAAGGCCAATCAACCTCAAAATCGATACCTGGACATGGTTTTAGGTACAAAGGACAGATCCAAAGTTAGAATTGAAAAAGTGGCCGCCATTTTGAATTTCTTTGTTTTAAGGCCAATTGACCTCAAAATCGGTATCTGGACATATCTTTAGTTAAAAAAGACGGATCCGATGTCAGAACTGAAATATGAGGCCGCCATTTTGAATTTATTTGTTTTGAGACCAATCGACCTCATAATCGACCTCTGGGAATGGCTTTGGGCACAAAGGGTATATCCTATATTATAATTGAAAAAAGTGGCCAATATTTAGGCTTCTTTATTTTTAGGCCAATTAACGTCAAAATCGATACTTGAGCATAAGAAAAGTGGTCGCCATTTTGAACTTCATTGTTTTAAGACTGATTGGATTTAGATAGATATTTGGGCTTGTCTTTAGCCAAATAGAATAATTAATCGAGGTTGGAATTTTAAAAATTGCATTTCATGTTATTTTTTTTTGTTTAAGGGCTATTGGTTTTAAAATCAAAATACGCTGGACATGACTATAAACTATAGTAGGTAATATGGCCACCATCAAAGCTTGTTCAATTCTCTTCAATAACGATATCACAGCTTTGCTATATCGCAAAATAAATAAATTGTCTTCGAATTTTAGAAGTCGAAGTTCGAAGTCTTCGTGGCCTGTGGCAGCATCAAAATTGGTAACAAAATTAGGGAGTCGTTAACCTTCATTTGAAATATTGCTATAAGCATAAGTAACCGCGTAGTAGAAATGATCTTACCATATTTTTCGTCCCCCATATCGTTTTGCCTTGTTAGGTGACCATTTAATTATTGTACCCCTTTTAACTTACCCCTTTTCACCAGACTTAAAAGGCTACTTAGGTTGATTACCTTATTGATTTTTAAAAATATTTAATTTTGATGTGAAAATATATTTCAATTTTTTCTATAATGGAAGGCAATCCAAAAAATGTATGTTATAAATTCAGGGGATACAGTTTGGTGTCGCTGCTATGTAGCATCTGTTATTACACCATCTATTGCTATTCTAATTATTCATTCTCATTTAATTTTTAAAAACTAAGCCATTAAAATAGTGTAAAATGTAGTTGAATAAAGCCAAACTATTGACATAACTTTGAAATTATTAACATAATGTGGGATGAACAGAAGTGAGCCAAGCAAGAAAGATTTTTTTTTTAATTTTCAATATCCCACACTTCTGAAAGTCAGAAGTTTGCTTGATTTTACAATAACACTGGTTTCTGCAACGGGTGGTTATAATAAATTATTAAAATGCACAAGAAGAAGTGTTAACAGCTCACAGTTGTGGTCTCAACTAACTTGAAAATATTGAATAGTAGGCTACCGTTGCTATTTCAAACAAATCTGTTTCTGGAAGTCAATCTTCTATGAAACTTCTACACTTTACAGGCTGTATGGTTGATGGAAGACTTTGAAAACAAATAATTAATCCAACATGGTGCTCATTTTTATCACAATTAAAACGAATCATTATATTGAGGCATGCCCAAATATCGATTTTAAAGCTAAGGGGCCCTAAAACAAGTTCAAAATAGCGGTGCCTTCTCAATTCTAACATTAGATCTGCCTTTTATAGATAAAAGCTAAAAAATTACTAGATATCGATTTTGAGGTCAATTGGCCTTAAAACGAAGAAATTCAAAATGCCGGCCACTTTTTCGATTCCGACATTGGATCTGTCTTTTATAATCAAAGATATACCCAGCTATCGATTTTGTGGTCAATTAGCCTTAAAACAAAGAAATTCAAAATGGTGGCCACTGTTTTCAATTCTAACATTGGATCTGCCCTTTGTGTCTAAAGCCATGCCCAGATATCGATTTTGAGGTCGATTGGCCTTAAATCAAAAAAATTAAAAATGGCGGGTACTTTTTTCAATTCTGACATTGGATCTGCCTTCTTTACCTAAAGCCATGCCCAGTTATCGATTTTGAGGTCAATTGGCCTTAAAGCAAAGAAATTCACAATGGCGGCCTCTTTTTACAATTCCGACATTGGATCCATCTTTTGTAACTAAAGATATGCGCAGATATCGATTTTGCTGTTGATTGGCCTTAAAACAAAGAAATTCAAAATGGCGGCCACTTTTATCAATTCTAGCCTTGGATCCGTCTTTTGTAACCAAAGATGTACCCAGCTATCGATTTTGAGGTCAATTGGCCTTTAAACAAAGAAATTCAAAATGGCGGCCTCTTTTTACAATTCCGACATTGGATCCATCTTTTGTAACTAAATATATGCGCAGATATTGATATTACGGTCGCTTGGCCTTAAAATAAAGAAATTCAAAATGGCGGCCACTTTTATCAATTCTACCCTTGGATCCGTCTCTCGTAACCAAAGATATTCCCAGCTAACGATTTTGAGGTCAATTGGCCTTAAAACAAAGAAATTCTAAATGGCGGCCACTTCTTTCAATTCTAACATTGGATCTGCACTAAAAGCCTAAAAACATACTATAATAATCATGTAAACTTAACATAACCAACTGACTTTTGTAAGCTGATGCACCGCACATGCAAAATATTTGGTAAAAAATCAACAAAATCACGTTGATCCCCGGTTGTCGCTAAACAAGTGAACCTTGATAAAATAGCTTGTGGCTCTGACATCATCCCTGACGTGCCCCTGATTTAGGTGAAAAAGTATCTGAGCCTCCTCAATAGGTTCCGAGATATTGACCATGCGAAATTTTACCCACTGTGATATTATCTGTTTGGTTTTTGTATATTCAAATTAGAAGAAATCACGCACAGCAGAACTCGCTGTGCCCATACCTAGCGTCTCGCCCGGCACCTGCGCGCCTGGTGCGGGGCAGTGTGTGAAGCGCCTTACTGCCATCTGTTGTATGTCCATTCTAATGCTAAACTATTTTGTTTTACGGTACAATGCCACCTAACGGGACATTTTTGAAACCCGGCAGATGTTGAAGTTTCCAGGCTAATTATCAGCGCCATCTAGCAATAAGCCGGGATTTTGCACTTTTTCAGGTGAACGCTTCAATGTATGGGGATCGTCAGTCTATACTCTTATTAGTCCATGCTAATAGTAGTACTTCTAATATTAAATTACAAGCCATATATGCAATTTATTCTCATTTCTCTTGATTTTAATATATTACATTTCTGGGCTAAAATTCTTCATGGTAGACATTGTACATTCCTTGTAGATATAAAACAAAAAAATGCTCATAATATAATATGAGCATTTCTATGTTATATGCAATAATT
Organism: Lapara coniferarum; assembly: GCA_949316025.1. NCBI lineage: Eukaryota > Metazoa > Arthropoda > Insecta > Lepidoptera > Sphingidae > Lapara > Lapara coniferarum. Next base: position 684,603 of record OX438931.1, on the reverse strand, counting down.
TATTACACAATATGTTTTTATTGCTGTTGCTTGTGTATAACAACAAATAATGCGTGTACAATCAAAATGTTTAAGAAAATACAAGATCAGCATATGAGGCATACCGTATAGATTGCAGTAATAATCCTATTATCCTATTAATATTATAAAGGCGAAAGTTTGTAAGAATGTATGGATGTTTGGATATTTAGATGTTTGTTCCTCTTTCACGCAAAAACTACTGAACGGATTTCGATTAAATTTGGCACACGGGTAGATCATGTCCTGGATTAACACATAGGATACTTTTTATCCCGGGAAAATATAAACCGGGACTTTTATCCCGGAAAAACTTTTTAATGCGGGCGGAGCCGCGGGCAAAAGCTAGTGTATAATAATATGAACAAAGCATTGCTATAGTTATAAATATTAGTATCATTATGGAGATATCATATTCCTGATAATTAAAGATGTATGGATGACACCTGATAATAAACTATTAGACCTTAGTAATATTATTTTTATGTCCTTAAAGTTATAATTTATAAAAGACAAAGCTTTTTTACTCCTTATAAACGGACACACAAGACGAGTTATTTTCGTCTTACTGACATAAACTTAAACCAAAATGAATTACTCACCAACCGACCGGACACAATTAAGCCAAATACGTTCGACATTTTCTTGAATTTAGTATTTAAACGCCTGAGCTAACTATAAAATGCGTATTTTATTCTACTCGCTTCTAGAAACAATTGCATTTTTTGCATCTGTGGTAGTTGCGGTACATTGACATCTGTCATGCTCCTTATCAATAAAAGCGTTTAGTTCTTCATTGTGCATTTACGTCTGGTTAAATACTTTTATAATTATTTTTTTTTAAAAACATTTTTCCATCATAATAATAATTTTTAGCAAGTATGTTATACATCAAATATTTCAATATTTTATGTAATAAGGTCGGGGGGGCGGGGGGGCTAAATCCGGCATAGTTTTTGCATACCTAAAGTTGGTTGGCCCATACTTCAATAACATTTTGTATTTTTACCTATGTGAATGTTTAACGCACTTAAGAATTTATTAATCTTTTGTATGCACTTATGATATTTAATCCAGCTATCTTTAGAATAAAGTTATACAACTTTTTTAAAACTTGGCCACTAGACGGATTTCCCCTTCAAAAACGGGGAAATCCGTCATATGGGTTGATTACATGGAAATCACTCGTTATTTGTTACGTACACGTGATGAGGCTATACAACGATGTGGGGCAGTCAATAATAAACATAAACATCTTAAAAAGAAGGTCTCGTTCCCCTCTTATATGCAAATAACATTTTTGGGGGGCTATTCCGGCACATCAAAGAAGACTGCGGTTGTAAATATAATTTTATTTGGTGCATTACAAAATGAGAAGACACCAATCTGGGTCTTTTTTAACTCCTGAAGACAGTGTGGTTCCTCTTTCACATTCTTGTCAAATACGTGATCCATTGTAGAACCTAATATTACTTTTTTTTTATATTACAAGTTGATATTAGTTGCGTTTCTGTAAAAATGTTTACGACGCCTGAAGTGGGGGCTAGATCGTCATATGACGATCTAACCCCATGCAAAATGGATGGAATAAGGCATTTGTTAATTTTTAGGTCCTACATTTTTCATTTTAAATAATTATCTATTTACACCATTTTCTTACAAAACACCTACAAGCTATGTTTAAACGGACATTAAACTACATATATTACAGTCTTCTGACATAGTAAGTTGCACAATTTTATATTTATCTGCAATACAATGGCTTTACACGTCACTCATGTTTCACTTTCAAAATGAAATTGAAATTCAATCCTTGTTTTATCCTTTTCTATAGGTAAAGACTTATGAGACCCAGGTAATTTTATTAGAACTAGGAAATTATGCTCTTTTATCTATACGGCTATTAATGCTATACATCGATTAGAAAGAACGTAATTTCAAAAAGACGGATTCACCCCGTAGACGGAATAGGGCCCCCGACCTTAAATTTATTTCGGTACAAATACATGCAAACCTAATCCTAATCACATGAGTCAAGACCATTACTCAAGGTCAATAATTATATTATCAGCCACGAGCACTGTATTCGATCTGTATGTAGGTATCTATGTATGTATGTTTGTATGTATGTAAATTTGTATGGCCGCGAGTTTCTCAAAAACTACTGATCCGATTTGGACGTGGTTTTCGATATTCAAATGTATATTTCTCAGGGAAGGTTTTAGTATATAATTTATGAAGATCCTCGGAGATACACAACGGAACTATTCTATCACTTACAGCAGATGACTCGCGAATGCTGCAATCGTATATCTATGATGTATTGTTTACACCATTCCATAATTAATTAACAAAAACGCAATAAATAAAAACATTTTAACAAAAAATAAACCGACTTGAAAAACCACTGCAAACCAAGAAATAATTCAACTTTGTATTCGCTTAGTAGGTATATACGTATATTTGGAGTCGGTGCCTAATTTAAATTGAACAATGTTTTCGTCTATTTGATCCTGTATATCTATCGGCGCAAGAATTCCATCTGACAACTTCCAAGAAGAAAATCAAGTTCTACAATTATTTTTAAATACGGCGGTAGTATGATTTTAAAATTGTTTGTCACAGCCTATAAAAGCATCGCTTGCTGTCGCATCGGGGGCATTGTATAGACAGAGCTCGAACCGTCAGCATCTCTGTCCCCCTTGTTATTTTAAATTCCGTTGCATTGAATTAGTTGCTGTTGTTATTTAAATTATCGATTAGTTGAGATTAAAGTAAATGTTTAATTAGGCAATTAAGAAAATAATTAGATTACACTGGATTGATTACAATAATTATAATTGATAAATTGAATAATTATAATTATAATTGATTGATTATAACAGTATTTATTACTGTTGAATAATGAAAGTAAAAAGATAACATTTACTTATTAATAAAATGAGTAATGAGCAACAAATGAATAATGGTGGTTTTAATGAGCAAAGTACCCCTCCTCTTATATATCCTTGGCTGAGCTGGCAATTTAAATCAGGCATCGACTCCAAATATACGTATATACTAAGCGAATATAAAGGTGAATTATTTTTTGGTTTGCAGTGGTTTTGAAGTCTGGCCGGATTTCTGCCCTGGGACCTGGACGCTAAATCTCTCTCCGATGCCTTCCATTGGCGGGAGGAGGCGTCCAGTCGCGGGCTGCGTCCGGCCCTGAAGGAGGTGGAGGCCATGAGGGTCTCCTTACGGCGAGCCTCCGTGGAGGAGTGGCGTCTCAGGCTGGCAGCCCCGTCAGCGGGGCTCAGGGTCGTCGCGGCAGTGCGTCCTGTCTTTGCCGAATGGCTGGACAGGCGCCACGGTGCGGCAATGTACCGCTTGACACAGGTGCTCACCGGGCATGGTTGTTTCGGTGAGTACCTGTGGCGGGTAGTGAGGAAGGAGGTGTCGGCCGTGTGTCACCATTGTGAGAACTGCCTGCTGGATACGGCCCAGCATACTTTGGTTTTTGCCCAGCCTGAGATGAGGAGCGCAGCGCTCTCAGAGCAGTCGTCGGAGAGGACCTCTCGCTGCCAGCTGTGATCGCTTCCATGGTCGACAGCCGGAGGTCTTGGCGTGCGGTGGCACACTTCTGTGAGGTGGTCCTCTTGCAGAAGGAGAGTGCCGAGAGGGATCGGCAGCGCGGAGATCCCTCCCGCCGCCAAACAAGACGTAGGAGGCGCCGGGTGGACGACTAACCGACGTCTCCCGCCCTGTGGATTGGAGGCGTTTGGAGAATTCCGCCACGGTATCCCCTGCCTGTCGTAAAAGGCGACTAATATGGGCCACCGGGGGTCGCGGGCGGGCGGCAGGGGGCTGTCCGTCTTTAGTTTTTTGTACGTGTTTTTTAGCACATTGCTGTGACCTTCGTGATGGACGGCAGTGTGGCAGGTAGGCCTCACGCTGTCGTTGACGCCAAGGGCGTTCTTCAGTGCGCGGGGGCTTCTGAGCCTCCCCCCCCCCCCAACAGGAGACGGGCTGCATAAGGCGGCATCGCGCAGGGGCGGCTGCGGACGACAACTTAGACACTTTGTCCAGGGAAACCCGCAGCCGTCCCTAATGCGCCGAAGAAGGCCACCGCGGAGTTTTCTCCGCGAAAACAAAAAAAAAAAGTTGTTTTGAAGTCTGTTTATTTTTTGTTATCAATATCATTGATCACGTCTATCAGTAATCTTTCATGCATGACTTTGGTATGCGAGTATTGAGTCGATACACACATACATGATATAATAATAGGTGCCGTCGGCACAAAACTAGCTAAACGAATTCAAAACTTCGAAGAGCCTCGCCTTACGAACAATTTTTTTTCTCAAAATAAACTGTATCATATAATTTATCACACTTCTGTTCGCGACCCAGCCAGCGTGAATGAGTTTTTCCGAGATAAAAGTCCCACTTTATACTTCCCCAGGATAAAAGTAGCCTATGTTACTCGTTGATAATGAATCTTTATATTAAGGTCAGGGTGCCCTATTCGGCCTATTCCGTCTACGGGGTGAATTCGTCTTTTTGCAATTACGTTCTTCCTAATCGACGAATAGTATTGATAGCCACGTAGATAAAAGAACATAATTTCTTAGTTCTAATAAAATCACCTTGGTGTCATAAGTCTTTATAGAAAAGGATAAAACAAGGATTGAAGTTCCAATTTCAGTTTGAAAGTGAAACATGAGTGACGTGTAAAGCCATTGTATTGCAGATAAATATAAAATTGGGCAACTTACAATATCAGAAGACTGTAATGTATGAAGTTTAATGTCCGTTTAAACATAGCTTGTCGGTGTTTTGCAAGAAAATTGTGTAAATAGACAATTATTTGTTGTGAAAAATGTTGGAGACAAGTGCCTTATTCCATCCATTTTGCATGGGGTTAGATCGTAATATCACGATCTAGCCCTCATTTCAGGCGTCGTAAACATTTTTACAAAAAACGCTAACTAATATCTACTTGTAATATTTAAAAGGTACGTATAGGTTCTATAGAGGATCACGTATTTGACAAAAATGTGAAAGGAGAACCACACTGTCTTAAGGAGTTAAAAAAACCGGATTGGTGACTTCTCATTTCGTAGTGCACTAAATAAAATTATGTTTATAACCCCTGCCTTCTGTGATGTGCCGGAATAGCCCCCGAAAATGTTATTTGCACATAAAAGGGGAAGGAGACCATATTTTTAAGATTTTTATGTTTATCATTGACTGTCTCCAATGGTTGTATAACCTCATCATCATCATCATGTGTATATTTCAAATAACGAGCGATTTCCATGTAATCTACCCATATGACGGATTTCCCCGTTTTTGAAGGAAAAATCCGTCTAGTGGCCAAGTTTTAAAAAAAGTTATCTATCTTTTTTTTAAAGATAGCTGAATTAAATATCTTAAGTGCTATGCGCTTGGTATGCCAAAGATTAATAAATTCTTAAGTGCCTGAAACCTTCACATAGGCAAAAAGATAAAATTTTCTTGAAATATTGGCCAACCAACTTGAGCTATGCAAACCCTATGCCGGAATTAGCCCCGTTGACATTATGTGAAAGAATTTTTCAAATCGGTCCAGTTGTTTTGGAGTCTATTCAATACAAACAAATCCTTTAGTCCAACACAATCTAATAGGATTAGGCCTAAAAACCAATCTTCCCCTAATCGTTGATGTCTCATCCTCTCTCAGTGGCCGTTCTGAGCCGAAGTTCGTAACCCGTTAGTGAGCGGTTGCCCTCAGCATGGTCACTTAATTCAAAGGGTTGCGAGCGCCTTCTGCGTTCACCCTAAAGACCGGTGTGGCCAGAAAAGCCGACTCGCGTCAGGTTACTGGCAGTAGGGCAATTAGCAAAATAAAAAATAGACTAGCTGTTCTCCGCGTCTCCGCCCGCGTTAAAAAGTTTTTCCGGGATAAAAGTCGCGCTTTATATTTCCCGCGATAAAACGGAGCCTAAGTTACTCCTTATCACATCACCTAATAAAATCTGCCATCTGCCAATAATAGTCCCGTCAAAATGGGTCCCGCCATTTAAGAGATTAGCCGGAACAGACAGATAAAATTTGTAAAAAATGTTATTTTGGTGTATGTACCTTATATATATTCATATACATGTAGTAAAAAACAGTTATTTCAATATTAAAGATACTTCAATCTTATTTATATGTATAGATGTATAAAGAGAAAAATAAACATACATGACGCCTTTTATCTTCGAAGGGGGAAGGAGAAGCACAACTAGTACACCTATTTTTCGCCGTGTGTATTCCGTCCTAGGGCCGGATTAGCCTAAAGGCAAACTAGGTTACTGCCGAGGTGTCCGGCATCGGCCTTCCAAAAAAATTGGAAAATTATATTTAACGACTTACATAATACTTAACAAACCCGTTAGGTGACATATCTTTTTCAAAAAAATGAAGTTCTGTATTCGAGTAAGTTTGTATGTCCGCGATTTTCTTAAAAACTACTCATCCTATTTGTACGGGGTTTTTGTTATTCAAATGTATATTTTTCACGGAAGGTTTTCTATACCAATATTGTAAAGAGGAAAGATTTGAAACTACTTGACCGATTTTGAAAATTCTTTCACTAATAGAAAGATACATTACGACGCAATCACGACAAAGGTGGTGCAGAAGCCTTCTGCGCTGCCGAAGAATACTGTGGCACCGGCGAGAGCGCGAAGAGTTGTAAAAAAGTAATTTTATTATTGATTACTATTAATCTTCGAAGTTCGACCGCATTAGGTATTGTTGCCGACTGGAAGTAGGTTTGTCTTACTACTGTACTTGTGTCACATGAATAATTTGTTTCATAACTACCTTCAATTTATTTGTTTTTGTGTTTCTGTCTCATTTTCTCTTTTGTAGTGTTTCGTATAAATGTAATATTATATTTTTAGCATCGCGTAGCGTTTTGTTACTGCATATTTTTAATTTTACTTTTCTTTTGTGCCAGTCGGTAGCATGATTTCAATTTTACATAAATAATTATGTTAGTGTTTTTTTTTTTTTTTTATGTTTTCTATAAGCACAGCTGGTAGATGGACATTGGATACCTGTTATTATAATAGTATAGTATTATCTTACCTATATTTATAGTTATTTTATTATTGTGTATTTATTTGTTATTATTATATATTTCTTTTTTATTACTTTTTAATTCATTTTATGTTGTGTGTAGTAAGTGTGTAATGAATAGCGATAGTAGCGATATTGATGAGTTAGTGTCTGCTTGTTCCTCCGATAGCAGTCTTGATAGTTTTTATAGCATTCCAAGCCTAGAAAACGTAATTGACTCCCTGTTGTCAGATGTCCCAAATAATTTTAATGTCCTTCACATAAATGCCCAAAGTATTCCGGCTCGTTTTACTGATATGATGGCGTCTTTTGAGCATAGGAATATTCATGCTATACTCGTTTCCGAATCTTGGTTAAAACCTTGTCTCCAATCTACTTTATACACATTGCCAGGCTTTCAGCTGGTGCGAAATGACCGCATTGGTTGTGGTGGTGGTGGTGTTGCCATATATCTCCGATCAAATATTCCTTTCACTGTGGTGAGTATGTCAACCCAGCCACCCCCTGCCAATGCCGGTGAACATCTTTTTATTGAAGTGACACTGTCTCACACTAAAATATTACTCGGCGTATATTATTGCCCCTCTCTTCGCGTTAACTTCTTTGCAACATTTGAGAAACTTTTAGAAGATTTATGTCCCTTATATAAACACACCATCATAATGGGTGATTTTAACACGTGCCTTCTTAAGCAGGACTCTCGTTCATCTACATTTAAGTCTATAGTCAGAGCTAGTAACCTGACCATCCTCCCATTAAATGCTACGCATAATTTTCCTAATTCTTTACCTTCTCTTCTCGACTTAATTCTTGTATCTTGTTCTTCTAATGTCGCTAAGCACGGCCAGTGTGCGGCGGACGCATTCTCATTTCATGACTTAATCTTTCTCTCTTATAAGATTCGTCCTCCTAAATGTAAGGTCAAAGTTCTTTGGCAGCGCAGTTTTGGTGGTATTAATATGGAAAACCTTCGGAGGGATGCTCTCGACCTTGATTGGTCTAATATTTTTAATGCGCCATCACTTGACGACAAGGTTAACCTCTTCAACCACGTTATTACCCAGCTATATGATGCGCATGCACCGTTACGACCAGTCAAAATGAAACATTTACCGGCGCCTTGGCTCACGACTAATATTAGGGAAATGAGAAATAGAAAGCTCTCTGCCAAAGCGAGGTACAAATGTAAGCCAAATGAGGACAACAAACGTGTGTATATGAAGCTCCGAAACCAATGCAATAAGGCGTGTAGGGACGCACAACGACGACATATCCACAATTCTCTAGAAAATGAGGAACCTTCCAAAGTATGGAAGTTTCTTAAGACACTGGGAATTGGGAAATGTCGCCAAGATAAACTCCCTAATGAATTTAATATCGACAAGCTAAATGAGCATTTCTCCTCTTCTGCCAACTTTGATGGCCCTATTAAATCTGCTACATTACAGCGCCTTTCACTGATCCCTAAAACTGACCATCCTACTTTCGCAATTAATCTGTTTTCCGCTCGTGATATTAGGAAGAACATCGAAGCCATATCATCGAACGCAGTCGGCAGTGACAATATTAACCGTAAAATGATCCTCCTTTTAATTGATGAAATTATGCCTGTTCTTCAACACATCCTCAATACCTCTATCATTAGTAGCACGTTTCCTTCTATTTGGAAAGAAGCACAAATAACTCCTCTTCCTAAAAAAACAAACCCTTCTGCTGTCTCTGATTTCCGTCCTATCTCTATTCTTCCTTTCCTTTCAAAACTTCTTGAACGTCTCGTTCATCAGCAACTCTCCACCTACCTTATCCGTAATAACCTGTTTAATACCTTTCAGTCTGGTTTCCGCCCTGGTCACAGTACTGTTACAGCACTTGTGAATATAACAGAGGACATTCGATTTGGGATGGAACACGGCAAGGTGACTGTATTGACACTGCTTGACTTTAGTAATGCGTTCAATAACGTGGATTTTGATATCCTGATTGGGCTTCTGAGTTCTCTTAGTATATCTTCGTCGGTAATTAATTGGTTCCGTAGTTACCTGTATGGTCGCCGTCAGCGTGTCCGCATTGACGAGAAATTCTCATCATGGTGTGTTACAACTGCTGGTGTACCTCAGGGTGGCGTTTTATCTCCTCTACTATTTTCACTTTTCATTAATTCTATCTCTCAACAACTTACTTCTTCTTACCACCTTTATGCTGACGACTTACAGATTTATACACAGTCCTCGATTGACCACCTATCTGAGGCCATAAAACTAACAAATGTTGACTTATGTAAAATTGCTGACTGGAGTAAATCGTTCGGTCTGAGAATCAACCCGGTGAAAACCCAAACCATCATAATGGGTAGCTCAAGGATGATATCAAGAATCGACTGGTCGCAACTGCCATTAGTAATTTTTGACGGTACTCATATTCCAATAAGTGAAACAGTCAAGAACCTTGGTATCATTTTTGACCGAAAAATGTCTTGGGCTCCGCAAGTAGCCGAAATGAGCCGTAAATTATATGCATCCGCTCACTCCATTAAAAGGCTGCAAAATTTTCTACCTACTTCCACCAAAATTGCTCTCGCTCAATCCCTTTTACTTCCAATATTAGACTATGCTGACGCCTCTTATTCAGATTTAACCGAAGATCAGCTCAATAAACTTGAACGTACTCAAAATTTCTGTATTAGATTCATCTTCGGTCTTCGGAAATATGATCATGTTTCCGAATATCGAAAAAAGCTGAAATGGTTACCCATCCGCCTTCGCCGAAATACTCATATTCTTTCCCTTTTGTACAATATTCTCTTTAATCCCGTTACTCCTAGTTACCTAAAAAATCGCTTTGAGTTTTTACACCTCACACACTCCCGTTCCTTGCGCTCCTCTCAGACTCTCCAACTCAAAACTCCTTCGCACTCTTCACAGTTTTATGATTTATCTTTTACGGTACAAGCTGTCCGGCTTTGGAATGCACTACCTTTATCGATCAGACGAGCTAAATCGCTACCAACATTAAAAAAAATGGTAAAAAATCATTTTCTTTCGCTGTAACACAACCATATTATAATTATGTATCAATTTTAGGTATATGTATTGTTTTTTTTTTTTTTAGATAATATGTATTAGTATGTTATATTTTGTGTATTATATGTGTATTTTATGATAGTATTATGACGTTATGTCCTATTTCTTAGCTATCTCTTTATTGTATACCGCCGTCAATTTTTTTACATCTGTTTCTGTCCATCCAAAGGTTGTCTGGAAGAGATCGCTTTTAGCGATAAGACCGCCCATTGTAAAACCATATTATATTGTATTTCGTTTCTGTTATGTAAAATCCTGTGTTTTTGGTTATACAATAAAGAGTTATATTATTATTATTATTATTACATTACTCCTGAGTACTTGTTATAGGCTACTTTTTATCCTGGGAAAATGTTTTTATCCCGGAGAACTTTTATTACGTGGGTGGAACCGCAAGAATTACCTAGTAAATTATATAATATACTACTAGACGTCTGCTTTAGGAGTAGGTAATGTAGCTTCCTATTAGTGAAAAAAAAAATATCAAAACCAGTTCAGTGGTTCCTGAGATAAGCGCGTTTAAACAAAGAAACAAACAAACTTTTCAACTTTATATTTTATAACATTAGTATAGAGTAGGAGCTGACGAAGATCTTCAGAGATAAGATGGAACTCTTCAATCAAAGAGTATTATATAGGTACATTGGGAATTCAATAACTAACATCAGATGTCCCGCAAATGCTGCAATCGTATTTCTATAATGATTTTAACACCATTCCATAATTATCTAACAAAAGAACAATAAATACTAAAAACTTTTTAACAAAAATAATAAATTAGGCATCGACTCCAAATATACGTAGGTATATAAAGTTAAATGATTTTTTGATTTGTAGTAGTTTTGAAATCGATTTAATTTTTTGTTTACAAAAAAAAATCATTAATAAGTAAAAAATATAATCACTTTCAAATGGCGAGGCTCAAGACCCAAACCACCGGTGGTTAGAGATTCATAGTGAGGAATTTCCTCACAATGCGTGCTGTGTAGGTACTGTTTTCTGCATCTGGCTCTTGATCCAACGACGATTGAGAGCCTCTGGAGGTGATGGTCGAGACTCTTTGGTATCAACCCATGAGCAGAAACGCCAATCGGAACAATAATTGTGGAGTCCACATCTCACATGTCGGTAGCCTCGTGTGCCAAATCTAAACATTTAGACATTTTTTCCTTTGTCCTTTCTCACAAGACCATACCGAAGGGCAACTTGCTGGTGTATGATCTTGGCTACTAGGTTTTATCTATGCTAGTACTCGCCGTTAGCTCCCTAATGCCGACCCGATGGCATTATTATTATTGCCCTCATTTACATTTTATTTCAATAAGTTTTGGAACAATTTTTTTAAGTAGGTATTAAAAGACATATTTGTTTGCAGTCGATTCATTAAGCAGCAGTAAAAAAATAAAATTTAAGAAGTCAGGAAAGGGAAAAGGGGGCCCTGTTCCATCCCATGATAATGTGATAGGGGCAAGGCTATCGCTATATCGGGATTAGAAAGAAAAAGCCAATATCACTGATCGACCCGGGAATCGAACCTGAGACCTCAGCATTGCAGTCGTACCGTAATACAACTACGCCACCGAGGCAGTCAGAAAAAAAGGTAAAGAAAAATACTTTGATGAACATTTATATTAATAATGTTACGAGCTGGGGTTCGAAATAAACAATTAAAATACTGGTATTGCGATAAAACACCAATTAGGAGTTTATTAGTACTAAAACACTACTAAAGAGCAAAAACACTGTACTAAATACAGCTATTAATTAAACACCCAAATAGGCTTATTTAAATCACTCACTATACGTTCAAACGCGGACCACAGGGCGCTGACTAAATTTTTAGACGCCAAACATTGGCACTATTTTACTTATTCTCTCCCAGACGAGCGGCGCTTCCGCTACGTCATTCGCGGTATCCCCGTCCAAATGTCCACTCTAGAGGTCAAAGAAGGCCTCGAAGAGAAAGGCATTAACGCCCTCGAAGTGCACAGGATGCACAGACAGTCCCGCGCCTCCCGGCCGGGAATTCAATATGAGATGGTCCTTGCCATCCTTCAGTCCCCTTCCGACGTCAAACGTCTGTTTGAGATCAAAGATATCTCGGGGCTAGGCGGCTTCACTGTCGAAGCCCCACACAAATCCACCCAAATAGGGCAGTGTCACAACTGCCAGAAATACGGCCACAATTCTCGTGGCTGTCGCCTCCCCGCCAGGTGCGTCAAGTGCCTCGGCGAACACGGCACATCCGAGTGCCCCCGTCCCAAGGACCGCTCTCAGTGCACGGACCCGCCTTCGTGCACCAACTACCGGCAAACCGGCCATCCAGCGAATTATCGCGGATGCCCTCGCGCCCCCAAAAGAGTTGCCAAAGCTCCTAAAGCTGCGGCTCCCTCGGCCCCTCAGGCCACCACATTCAAACTGGCACCTGCGCCAGTGCGCAACCCGTGGTTTCCTCCCACGGCGCGCGCTGATCCCCCTTCACAGGCCCCCAGCGGAGTCACTCCCGCTGCCCCGGCCTCTACTCGACCCTCTCCTCCCCGAGCTGTGGCTCCTTCTTCAAAGGCAACCCAGCCCAAACCCAAGCCCACCACCCCACCCACCCCTTCTCAGTCGGCGACGGTGGCGGCGAAGGCAAGCGACGCCTCTTCCTCAGTCGCTTCATTGTTAGGTTCCCCGGAGATTATGATTCTCCACGGGAAACTTTTTGAGCGTTCCCGTCTGCTCACCCGTACGGGAGTAGAAGACCCCCTATTAATCGCTGAGATCGCTCTGATCCAGCAGCAAATCTTCGAGGCCACAGTCAACGCTGTGCGTCTCCCCTCTTTAACTACATAAATGGCTACCAACGCCAGACAACTCCCCCAGCGGACAAAACCACGCTCCCTCAGAGTGGGGTTTTCCAATTGTAACGGCATTCGGGACCAAAAAGCCGAAATTTCTTCCTTTGTCCGCGACAACAAATAGACGTTTTCCTCATCCAGGAAACGTTCCTTAAGCCCTCTCACCGCGATCCCAACATCCCAAACTTCAAACTGGTGCGAAATGATCGTACAAAGGCACTCTCATTTATTACAAAAGGTCCCTTCATTGTATACCTTTAGAGTCACCGATAAGCTTGAGCAACATTGAGGCTTCGGTCTGCAGGCTAGCCATGACCGGACACCCGCCGATCACCATCATATCGGCCTATCTCTCACCCACTAAGGAGCTTCACTCCAACGAACTCGAAACCTTATTTGATCTAGGGGATTCCGTCATTTTGGCGGGAGACCTCAATGCCAAGAACACTCTCTGGAACTGCAACTCGACCAACGAGCGAGGTGCAGTCCTAGAGAGTTGTCTTGACACAATCAATTTAAGCCTATTGGTTCCTTCAGAACCAACCCATTATAGTTATAACGACGACCACCGACCGGACATACTCGACGTGGCACTTGTACGGAACGTAAGCCTTAGCGTGCGTTCCATGCAAGTGTTACAAGAGTTAGACTCTGACCACAGACCTGTGATCCTCGATCTAGTCCCCGAAAACAGTCCAACAGACACAGGTCCTAATATTCCGATGAAGGTGAAAACGAATTGGCGCCTTTTGGGCACCAAGCTCGCAGACACCTCATTCACTGATCTTTCCGCGATCCCGACCAACATCGTGACTCCTGAGGAAACGACCAGCGCGATACGCGTCTTCACCGACCACCTTCAGAACGTTTTGAGCGAAAGCTCCGAGAGGGTGCCAGAGACTGTTCACAGTCACTGGCAACTTCCCGAAGACGTTCGGTGGTGGGTGAGGTTGCGTAACGCTACGCTCAAAGCCTGCGCGACGAGACCCATCCCGGAACGACGACATCTTGCGCGCTACCTCCAATGTGAGGTTAAGCGTCGCATAAAAGAGGTCGTCGATTCGAGGTGGGACACTCGCCTTGCCGATATCGACCCGACACATACGGCCTTTTGGCAACTGGTTCGTTCCTTTAGGAGAAACGATGTGGCCTCCATGCCTCCGCTCAATCGTCCGAATCAACGCCCGGCGTTTGATGACGACGAGAAAGCGGAACTACTGGCCGGCAGCCTGGAGTCTCAATGCTCGCTCACCTCTGTACCCGTAGATGACGACATTCTTGTTGCGGTTGACACTTTCGTCGAAGATAGGAACGCGGTCCGGCCACCGCCAGTCTCTATACCGCGACCGTTATACGACAACGTCGACCCGGACGTCGACCCGCCGCCCGATCCCCTTGCGCCGGTGACGATCGAAGAAGTCACCACTCTGATCAAGGCATTCAAACGTAGGAAAGCCCCCGGGGGCGATCTAATCCCCACTCGTATGATTAAAATGCTCCCGGAGCATCTAGTACAAATTTTAACCTCCATATATGACGCCGCGTTTCGTAACTGCATCTTCCCAGAGGTCTGGAAAGAGGCAGTTGTGATAGGTATCCACAAGCCGGGGAAACCCGCTTTCGAACCCTCCTCTTATAGGCCCATCAGTCTGCTCAGTACTCTGGGCAAAATCTACGAGCGGATCGTCCTCGACCGCCTCAAAATAGTAGCCCATAACCAAAACTTGACCCCTCCGGAACAGTTTGGCTTTCGCGCTAGACACAGTTGTGTCAATCAGGTGCTCCGCATCACGGAGTACGTCCACGAACAATTCCGTAAAGGAATGCCTACCGGTGCTATTTTCTTCGATATTGAAAAAGCATTCGACAGGGTGTGGCACAACGGCTTGCTTTTCAAGTTGTACACTCTCAACGTGCCCACACAACTCGTGCACATCATACGAGATTTCCTGTCGAATCGCGGTTTCAGATATCGCGTGGAGGGAACTCTCTCTTCCCGACACACCATCACGGCCGGAGTCCCGCAAGGCTCCGCCCTGTCCCCTTTTCTTTTCTCGCTTTACACGAGCGACATCCCTAAACCACAAAACGCCCATCTGGCACTATTCGCGGATGATACCGCAATCTACGCTTCACGTAGAGACCCCGACGAAGTGGTGCGCACTTTGCAAACCGCCGCCGACGAACTCGGCGAGTGGTTCCGCAAATGGCGAATCACCGTCAATCCCACCAAAAGTCAGGCCATCCTTTTCACTCGGAAAAGGAAAGTCCATGTCCCTCACTTTTCAGTCCGCATGTCCGACCAGGTTATCCCCTGGAAGGGCCAAGCCAAATATTTAGGAGTAACCCTTGATCAGAGGTTGACCTTCATCCCACACGTAAATGCGGTACGCGCGCGAGCCGCATTCGCGATGAGCCAGCTCCACTGGCTCTTAAACAAAAATAGTAAAATGTCAATCCGCAACAAGATTAGGATCTTTAAAACATGCATCCGTCCGATAATGACATACGCGTCGCCCGTATTCGCTCATTTACCGCCCCGTCGCCTTCAGCGAATGCAGGTGCTTCAAAACCGATTCTTACGACATGCACTTGGTGCCCCGTGGTACGTTCGCAATCGCAACCTCCACGTGGACACCAATATGCCGACCATCAGGCACTTTATGCAGTGCGCCAGCACACGCTATTTCGATAGGGCGGTAAACCACCCGAACACGCTTATCCGTAAAGCGTCTATATACACTCCATTTGATCGCGCCAAATGGAGACGACCGCGTTCAGTTCTTACAGATCCAGAGGACGAAATCACTCTGGCGTTACGTGAAAAGACCGAGCATCTAAAGCTCCTACACTCAACAAGACCGCTGTACCGTCCTCGCCGTCGAGGACCTCGTCGCGTTCCCCAACCCCCTGCCCTCTCTTAGCAGTTCCGGCCCGCGCGCCGAAGACTACGATCAACACGTTAAATAGGATTAGGTTAAAAACCATCTTCCCCAAACGCTGATGTCTTATCCTCTCAGTGGCCGCCCTGAGCCGAGGTCGTGACCCATTAGTGGGTCGCCCTCAGCGTGGTCGCTTAAATTTAAGGGTTGCGAGCGCCTTCTGCGCTCACCCACAAGACCGGTGTTCTTGTATAAGCCGACTCTCGTCAGGCTAACAAGAGTTTAGTCAGGGACAAAAAAAATAAAAAAATACGTTCAAACGCAATCCACAATACTCGTCTCGAAATCGCTTGGAGTTATCGCTCGTAGTCCGCTTAACGCTCGCTCTTGTAAACAAGACTGAATGCCCGGCGGCAGCCGCGCTCCGCCTTTTATACCCGGCCGCCGGTATCGTCGTAGTTTGTGGAAAGTTCTCGAAGAGTCCAGAACAGTCGAGAAGTCTCTCGCAAATTAGGGTCAATGATTGCGTTTCCACGACATTCTGAAGACACCAAGACCCTTCGAGAACTTTCCATCGCCGAACCTTCCACAGTCAGATAGTCCGCTTCTCGCCAATAGATGGCGCTGTTTATCGGCGAGTACTAGCGCGCGTAACAATAATCTATACTTAACTAGATTTTTCCCGCGGCTCCGCCCGCGTTATAAAGTTTTTCCGGGATAAAAGTCCCGCTTTTTATTTTCCCGGGATAAAATGCAGCCTATGTCTTAATCCAGGACATGATCTACACGTGTGCCAAATTTCATCGAAATCAATTCCGTAGTTTTCGCGTGAAAGAGTAACAAACATCCATACATCCAGACATCCATACATTCATACATACTTACAAACTTTCGCCTTTATAATATTAGTAGGATATTATAAAGCTGAAGAGTTTGTTTGTTTGTTTGAACGCGCTAATCTCAGGAACTACTGAACCGATTTTCAAAATTGTTTCACTAATAGGAAGCTACATAACTCCTGAGTGCTATAGGCTACTTTTTATCCCGGGTAAATATTTTTGTCCCGGAAAAACTTTTTCACGGGGGCGAAGCCGCGACCACTACTAGTATTATGTAAAGGTGATTTAAAAATGTATATATTCGACTTATTCAGCACCTTCTGTGGCTCACAGTACTACATAACAGGTAGGTACCAAAATGTTGTACAAGGAGGTAACTAATAACTAGTTGAACGACAATTATAGAGTAGGTGGTTACCTAGGTATAAACTTAGGTCGTGCCACCTAGCCTTGGTTTGCCTATAAAATGATAAATTAACCAATTTATCACTTTATGGTTTGAGCTGTGATTACTCGACTCGGCAAAATCTGAAAAGGATGATTTTAATGTGATGTGAATTGATTGTAGTATGTATTAGATACATAGGCTTGTGACGAAGAGATTGTGGAATTAAAACTGCAATGTAAATAAGAGTCACATAGTATTATTTATCTTTCAAGAACAAATACACATCCGCAAGAAAACAGTGGGAACTAGCACCCAGATAGATTTAGAATAAACATAACATAAAATATATATTCTCAATAAAATAAACATCGGATTCAGATAATACAATATAAAGTGTTAAATGCAACCAACAATGTGAGAGAGCGGGCCAGACAAAACGAATAAACAGATAAGCAAAAGCAAATAATACTTGTCAGAGATAACGACAGTCCCAAACAGTTGACAAGCGAAGTGTACGCGGCGCAACAATAAAATTATTAAATAATAAATAACACAAATAATTACATCACATTACAAAATAGTGTTTAATCCTGTACGCAACATTCTGCGCACGGAAACATCACACGCGAGACATATATCAGGTAAATAACATCACAACAACTGTGACACACTCTCACACACACACACACACACACACTACACTACGTAACGTCGAATCACAGTAGGTATACAATAAAAACATAAGTTAATACTTTAACAAGTAATTTTGTGATACTTCGATAATTATTAACTAGGTATCATACTATTAACTAGTTATATTATTCAAGATATTCATATTATTGTACTGATATTTCTCAAAGTTTAATAATAATATAATATTAAATGCAGGTTATTAGTCTCGCATGTATGGGTAGTCGATCTCGCGCAGGGGCACGAAGGTCTCCTTGATGGATTGCGGCGAGGTCCAGCGCATCACGTAGTTGGGCCCGCCCGCCTTATCATTGGTGCCGGACATGCGCCCGCCTCCGAACGGCTGCTGCCCGACCACAGAGCCCGTCGACTTGTCGTTGATGTAGAAATTGCCCGCCGTCATCTTCAACTCGTCAAGTGCTATTTGTAAGAAGTTCACGTCCTTGGAGAACACTGCGCCTGTTAACGCAAATTTTGTTGAAGATCCAACAAGTGCCACAGTTTTCATTACGTCATGGTCGTCGTACACATACAGAGTGAGCACAGGCCCGAAGATCTCTTCTGTCATAAGCTTGTCATGCGGGTCAGATGTTTCAATGATAGTGGGTTGTACAAAGTAACCCTTGCTACCATCAAACTCTCCACCTCCAAGGATTTTGTTTTTGGAATTTTTTTTGGCATCCTTAATGTAGCCTGTGATTCTGGCAAAAGCTTTGTCATCAATAACAGCTGCAGTAAATACAGAGAAATCAGTGGGGTCACCAATTTTCAGTTTTGCCCGTTCTGCCAGTAAGCCTTCTTTGATGGGTTCATACAGAGACTTGGGAATGTACATTCTTGAGCAAGCAGAGCATTTTTGTCCACAATATTCAAATGCAGATCTAATGGTGGCATTCACAACTGTAGCCACATCAGCGGAGGGGTGCACAAAGTGATAGTTCTTGCCCCCGCACTCTCCAATCAGTCTGGGATAATTGTGATAGCGATTGAGATTTTTACCAACCTCATTCCAAAGCCAATTAAAAGTTGGTACTGACCCAGTGAAATTAATACCAGCAAGGAAAGGAGATGTTGTGATGACACGCCCAAAGGTTGGCCCGTCAGCTGGAACAAAGTTGACAACACCATCTGGGAGGCCAGCTTCCCTCATTATATTGAAAATCCTCCAGTTAGAAAGAAGAGCAGTGTCTGAGGGTTTCCACACTACTCCGTTACCCATAAGTGCAGGTGTATAAGCTAAGTTGCCACCAATGGCAGTGAAATTAAATGGGCTGATTGCAGCAATAAATCCATCAATACCACGGAATCTGAGGGAGTTCCTTGTCACAGTTGGGTTCTCTGATATGGGTTGATATTTGGCATTTTCTTTCAAGAATGACACATTGAAACGGAAGAAGTCAATTAGTTCTGCGGCGGAATCAATTTCTGCTTGAATTACTGTCTTGGATTGTCCAAGCATGGTGGCAGCATTAAGTTTTTGGCGATGAGCCCCAGCCATCATTTCAGCAGCATTCTGCCATATACGAATACGCTCATTGAGGGGGGTGCGGTCCCAGCGAACTTGCGCGTCCACTGACACCTCAATTGCTTTCTGGATCGTCTTTTCGTTTGCGTAAAAAAACTTAGCGATCTTTCTTGAGTGGTCATGCGGCATCACCTGGTACTGCGGCTCACCATCTTTGATGGTCTGTCCACCGATGACGATGGGGATCTCTTCGGTGACGGCGGCAGTACGCTTTAACTCGTCGGCGAGCTCGGCGCGCTCGCCACTGCCGGCGCGGTACGCTAGTACCGGCTCGTTCTCCACGCTGTTGTTTGCCAACTTGGGCAGCTCTACTACGCTCGAGATGCATCGTTCCAACGAACGCCCGCTTAGGGCCCTCGAACAAACCGTCAGCATTGCGCTCATAACTATCACCTATCAGCTGATTAACGAACGGCTGCGATTGCGTAGAGGCGAGCCCTCGGGATAGATAAAGATTCTCAGCTGCGTCGCGCGTTACGTAAACCCGTGCGTCAATAAACACAACAAAAAATGCTCTGACTCGGCGATACTTCAACGACGATAGGTAGTGGCGAGCGGTATGACGACTTTCTGCGATTCACATTTTACACCGAAATTATACGGAAATAATTTGTCGTTTCGCAAAGATTCTATTAGTCAATTTAAGCTCTACTTTCTTCGCGGTGGTGTGATAAGTAAATGGCGAAATCTCACACTATTCTTTAAAATTTCACCCAATCTTTATGTCACTGTAATTTTCCTACAGTATTTTTATAAATATTACGTTTTTATGGGTTTACAACTCGTCACTCAGTTGACAATTGACATTTCATAATTCCGATTCATGTTTTTGGCGCAAGTACTAAAAATATTAACTATCTCTTTCTAGCACGTTGTGAAACCTATAAGTTAAAACGAGCGAGGGTAATACTCATCTTGCGTTGCGCACCTGCGCAAAAATATTTGTTTTGTTATTCTCTTTGGGTTCTCATAAAGTTATAACGCTATGATTTTTATAGTAAGTTTTGCCAGATAGGATTCGATTATGGATAAGATAGTTTTGAAGATGAAATATATTACTCAAATAATAAGGTAACCATAGACAAATTTAGACTGATAAAATTTTGGAATTGGATAAGGCTATGTCTTCACTTTTCGTGCATTGTGTCGTAGTAGTATTGATTTAAACTTGCAACAAACTTACGTCTTTTACGTGAATGTTACTGCGCATGCCCTAAAACCCAGTTTAAAGTCTTATGCAAGACTGTAACAGCCGCAATTTACATACATAGCATCCACACTTTTTTCCCTTTTCAGGGGTAGGCAGTAGGGCTTTCAGTCTCGGTGCATTTACGAGTCTCGGGAACAAAAAACGAGACTTGGTCCGGTCTCGAAAAAAAACGAGACTTTCGAGACTATTTCAAAAATAGTCATTATACCTGTAGGCCACGACTCATAGACTTTTTAGGCAGTCAATACAAGATATATCAATAAAGTACTTTATAAATCACACTGTTATAAACCCATATGGACGTTAAATTACCAATTACTTATACGAATTTTAAATTTTTATAGTTGTCACGTAAAAGACAAAGAGCGCTGGATAATTACTTTCAGAGCGAGGATTTGATTTTATTGCAAACTAGCTTTTGCTCACCGCTTCGACCACGTGAAATAACTTTACCAGGATAAAAAAGTAGCCTATAGCCTTTCCAGAGTGTCCAACTATCTTCGTACCAAAATTCAACAAAAGCTGTTCGATAGTATTTGAGTAATTTGGCGTTAAGACATACATACAGACTCAGCGGGGGATTTTATTTTATAATTTTTAATTAAGTAAATTACATTAATAAAAATCTCTCTAATTCTACGCTAGAAGTACGTATAGATTAGCATTAGTGTTTGGGTCATCTCGTGTCTCAAAGTATCGGGACTTTTTGTATTTTTAACGGTCTCGCGTCGCAGGTTTTTGGGGTCGAAACATGTCACGCATGTAAGTGAAGACTCCCTTCTCGTAATAGACGTAGAAGAGACTATCTCTAGCCTCTTTTAAAGCAGGTCTGCAGACGGCGGTTGGGCGATCGGCGACCCGCTATCGTATAAATAAAGTGTATGAGGGTGCCGTGTAGTGTTTCATGCTTATTTGACATTTTATTCGAGTCTCATCTTCAAACAGCGAGAGACTCTGCTCTAGAGCAGACTCCTACGTGAGCTGCGATAGTATGCACATGTGCACTCCGTGACCTTCGATATGCTTAAATATAATGTTATATAAATGCTTTGGGTTGTCTCATGGCCTGGGATTTTCGTAACTTTCCAAACCATAATTAGCAGGGATTTATCAATAGTTTGAGTATTTCACCCTATCGCTACCATTTTCAAAAAGAGATCTTTCCCAATTTATCATAACAATGATGAACTTAATTATAAACACCCGTATATGTTTCAATAAGGTTATCTTGCTACTTCCGACAGATTATCAAAAATTTAATTTTTCTGTGTCGCCACTGACCCGAATTTAAGAAGATCCTGATAGTTTAGTAATTTTTTCAATAATAATAATTATTTGATGCAAGTTTCGAAAGTCTCGTTTTTCCCGAGACTGGAAGCAGCAGTCTCGAGTCTCGAAAATACAAAAAAATCGTCGAGACTCTCGAAATTTTCGAGACCGAGAGTCTCGAAATGAAAGCCCTAGTAGGCAGAGATGACATACCCACATTTCGATATGCATTTACTTATATTAGCTCACATACATATCTATTAAGTAAATTATGATCGCATTGCAGACACAAAACCTATTAAATTGGTTTTTACTCTATTAAAATACTGTACACCTTAAATACCTAGTACCTACGTGTTGTATCTGCTATTTGCACCTCAACAGTCTACCTATTACCTGATAATCCCAAGAGTTCACCTATTTTACCTTACTTACAAAATGTTCCGCCAGTTCGTATTGTGCAATAATTTTCGTACTAAGTTTTCAAAAATATATACATATACATCTTCAGAGTGTTATCCCCGATTTTAATTTTCTCGCGAGTAGAGCCGTCACAGACAAACCACTGAACCGATTGCGATGTAATTTGGGAGGGAGATAGTTTAAGTCCCTGGGAAGGATCTAGGCTACTTCTTATCCCGGGAAAATATTAACCGGGACTTTTATCCCAGAAAAACTTTTAAGTCCGGGCGGAGCCGCGGGCAAAGCGGGTATTAAAATATATCCTTTGTTATGGTTCAACCTTACCTAGTTTATTAGATTGTATCAAAATCGGTTAATAGATTAACCATGAATGCGTAACAAATAGACAAGAGTTTCTTTTGTATTTTTTATTGCCTAGAATGTCAAGACGAGCATGCTGTTC
This sequence comes from Lapara coniferarum, assembly GCA_949316025.1. NCBI lineage: Eukaryota > Metazoa > Arthropoda > Insecta > Lepidoptera > Sphingidae > Lapara > Lapara coniferarum. Next base: position 661,908 of record OX438931.1, on the reverse strand, counting down.
GCCAGATGGTAATCATTTCAATTTAAGAAGAAAAAAAAAAACACTAATTGCGGTAAAAAAATATAACTAGTCCATTCTGGTTAAGTAAATAGATTTTCCGGAGTATCATCAGTGCATTTTTTTTGTTTGGCGGAGAAAGTTCATTATCACTACCGTTCAGCCTTCGAGGGGTCGCCCCCTCGAGCGGTTATTTGTGTTCACCGTGCCTATCGACCCGACGTTGAGCCGCCCGGAGAGATGGAAAACGTCGGACGACCGCCGCGCCGGGTCGAGTCCCTGACCTATGTACAGCGCACGGCATACCAACTAAAGCTCCGTGGTGGCCAACTTCGGCGTATTAGGGACGGCTGCGGGCTTCCTCGGATGAAAAGCGTCTAAGTTGTCGTCCGCAGCCGCCCCTGCTCGGTGCCGCCTGGTGCAGCCCGTCTCCTGTTATGGGGTGGCCCAGAAGCACCCACGCACCGAAGGACGCCCTTCGCGTCAACGGCACCGTTAGGCCTACTTGCCACGCTGCCATCCGTCATGGAGGTGGCAACAATGTGCTAAAAGTTACACAAAACTAAAGACGGACAGCCCCCTGCTGCCCTCGCGCAACACCCGGTGGCCCTTATTAGTCGCCTTTTACGACAGGCAGGGGATACCGTGGTGGAATTCTCCAAACGCCCCCAATCCACAGGGCGTGTCATCAGTGCAACTGAAAGATTTAAAAGGTATACTGACATTGAAGGAAAAACCTCAATAATTTACAATATTTTAATAGATTTTGATGTCTTCCGTTATATTCTTGTAATATTTTTAAAGAAAATTATAAATTAATAACACATCAAGCACGGAGAAATCTTATATAAATAACAACATAAATCCTATCTGCCTCGGTGGTGTAGTTGTATTACAGTACGATTGCAAAACTGAGGCCTTGGGTTCAATCCCCGGATCGGGCAAAGTGATATTGAGTTTTTCTATTCAGTATCAGCCCGGAGTCTGGAATTTGTGCTCGATATAGCGATAGGCTCGCCCCCTATCACATCATTGAACGCAATAACGGCGAGAAGTGGGTGCACTAGTTGCGCCTTTGCCTACCCCTTCGGGGATAACAGGCGTGAGTGTATGTATGTATAAATCCTATCACTTGGTGATCTCGGTAAAAAAATAATTTAAAGTATTTAAGTGCGTTTAGAAAGTTGGAAATTTCATCATCATCAGCCATATGACGTCCACTGCTGAACATAGGCCTCCCGCAAAGATTTCCAGATGGACCTGTTAAAAGCGGCCCGCGTCCAGCGCGTTCCTGCTGCTTATACCAAGTCATCGGTCCAGGTGGACGGCCGACGCTGCGCTTGCCAGTACGTGAAGTTTATTATCAAAATATATATAATTTTTATTTTCTATTAATACTAACAAAATTATTACTTATACATTGTAAACATGATCTGTTGCAGTGTTATTTTATAAATTATATTGTCACATGTCATAGCCATAAATGTTCGCATAATTTATTGCGAATGCGAATATTCGTTACACCACTAGTCTCTACAGTCTAACGTAGAATTAAAATTTTAGTGCCGTTAATGGTAATTCCATCATCGCAATCCTCACAGGTCTGGCGTATGATAATATACTCTCCGTAGGTTTCGAAGTAGTTTAGATATTCTTACTACCCCAATAGCCAAGGGGCTATCGAAGTATAGACCCTGGAGCATACCGACTAGATGTTTTAGGGATACCGTCTCTGGGAGCCCTTTCCACAGGAACTTCCAGTCCACACAGTCCAAAAGCTTTGTTGTAGTTGATGAAACACATAATGAATGGTACATTGATTCCAATTCCAAGTGTATCTGTTTATAAATTATTGTTGTTGTGTAATGTGAATCTCAAAATTATACAAACGAAACCCAAAAACAAAGAAACCACAAATACGATACGTTCATACAATATTTTTGTAGGAATACAATATATCGAGACGTATTGGATGGCTAAAATATCGTACCAAATATCTATACTACAGCGACTATATAACCCCTAGACTCCTAATGTTCAATATTTCTCTTCAAATTAATTCTGTCAACTACCTTAGGTTTGAGGAAGCGGGGTACTGCATTATGATTGGTTCTTCCAACACCTTATCGCATTATATAACCTTGGAAACATAGGCATAGGGATAGGACGAGTTAAATGAAAACACGATTTTTTTATCGATATTACTTTTATGCAATAAAGTTTTATAGTAATATCATTATTATTTATTAAACATATTAATATTTTAACGAAACTCTTTATGTTATCGAATGACAGATGGCGCTTAGTAAGTCTCATCGACATTAACAAAAATATTTGAGCTGACTTGTAGGAATAACACAAAGAATAACTCAAAACAATCGTTATAATCAACAAACAAAAGAAAAAAATTATCCTAATAACATTTATTTCTGATACCGCTAGTCAAAAATATATCCTAATCATTTTTGAAATGAATTAACTATTACTAATGAACTAACCATTTAAAATAAGAAGCCTGTTAAAATTAAATAGGCCTCAGATAAATTGATTGGTTGAGTAGCGTTTGAGTATTCGGGCGACAGTTTCTTTTATTTTTAATTTTATCGATAGAACTATCGACGAATCCTTTTGGTGTATCACTTACTTTTAATGTTAAAAAACAAAACGAAATAGAAAATATAAAAAGTACTTTCGTCGGAAAGAGATGCAAAAATAACAAGATGGCGCGTAAACACAACGTGGCCAGTCTAAGATGAACTCCGTAAAATTTTAAATAAAATGTGATTATCGCCCGAATACTCAAACGCTACTTAAATATTTGAGATGGCCTTACGGATTTAAGCATTCGTTATTGGTGAAATTGGTATACTGAAACGTCACTTACCTCCTAACCTTAAATTTAAGGCGACTCAGTTTAAGGTCCGCTTGTTGATTCAAACGGTATTCACAAACACTGCTTAAAGTTTGACAGCTATGTAAGCCCTCCAAATAAGGCTGTTAATCGAGATAAATGTGAGAGTGCTTCAGACTAGTCTCAAATATTTACGCTCAAATCTAATAATTTTATTGCGTAATAACTACTTATTATATTCTCTTTGGATTTAATAAATCGTTTTTTTCTTCATTATCATCATTGTCTGAAGAGGAGTATGGTGTCAAAGGAAGAAATCGAGAGAAATTAAACGGTTTCGAAGAATACAATAATGATAATTTAATGTTAATGTTTGACAAATAAATATATCATATCTTATCTTATCTTAACTTATCGTAAAAGAAGATTCCGACTCAGCAAGGAAACAGTTCTTTATTTATGTTCTTTAAAATCCGGATTATATCCAGCCGAACACAAAAAGAAACCAAACAATCCAACCGATAGCCCAAGGTCATCGGGGTTATTTTTCACGGGAAACAACCAACGGTAGTACATCGTATTGTGCGTAGTATGGCAGTTGAGTTAGCATATTTTGTAAATGTTTGTAAATATGCCTACTTCTGATGATAAAACTGAAATAAGAATTATAAATATTATTGTTGTTGACTTGTTTATTTTTTTTCTAAAGCGGCTAATGTCAACCCTGTCATACTGCCAAGTGGCAATATAATGCCAATATAAGCTCATCACATCAATGTTAAGAATATAATAATTAATATACTATTTCTAATAATGAATATGCCATTGCTACATATTAAAAACCTAGGATGGTTTTTAAACTTACTTACCATTTTTGCTATGTAGCATCTGCACATAGTACATAAAATACACACGAAAATGAAATATAATAGACATATTATAACATTGTAAATCATTTTCAAACTGCGCATTGTGTTATTCGATTTATTTATATTTAACATCTTAAAAATTATACTGCGTGAAACGACACATAAATATCAAATTTATTAAAATTGTAATCGGAAACAAACTTTTTATAATCTGTAGCAAAATGACTGCTCCTCGGCTGAGTTTTCCATCAAATCTTTTAAAGTGCGTTTGAGAATGCCATTTAAAATAAGAAGCCGGCTAAAATTAAGTAGGCCTCAGATAACTTGGTTGGTTGAGTAGCGTTTGAGTATTCGGGCGTTAGTGTCGTTATTGACTTACCTGTGAAATGTAATGCCATTTTTCTGAAAATTTGAATTATGGCTATTTATACCACACCATTTTATTGTGCACGGGTTCATTACAATAGTTATTTAATCGCAAACACGGAAGTATTTACAGCTCACAGTTGTGGTCGCAACTGGCTTGAAGATTTTGAACGGTAAGCTACATTGGATCTATTTGTCAGATGTGTTGCCCGAAGCCGATCGTCTGTTATTAGGAGTCTAGGGGTTATATAGTCGCTGCTATACTATGTATAGTGCTATATCAATACATCCGATACATCGCATCGTAATGTGAAACCCAATGTGGCGCTGGCGCCATCCAAACGGCGTTAAAGATAACTACAGTGATTTGGTTTGTTAGTATAATATTATAAGTAGCTTTCTAACTTTTTCCGTGGAAAAGTAACCAGCGGGACTTTTATTCGGGATAGGTTTATGACGCAGGCGAAGCTACGAGAATCACATAGAACTTAATAAATAAAAGTCATGTATATTTGTATTATTTTATTGCCTTAACAGCATCAATACAGCTAATATGGATAATAAAGTAGCACGCAGCGCAATGACTAAGCTCCGTTGCGGTTACAATAGGGTCGGGGCTGGGCGGTGCGCAAGCCCGCCGCCTCCTGCCCCATGCTTAAAATTATGAATACAAACAGAACAGCCTGCTTGCCATTTGTACCGATACTAAACGAGGACATCACAAATTTACAAACTACTAAATTAACCAGCGTTCGCCCGCGTTACAAATAAATGTCATTCCGTTTCAACTGAGAGCGAATCAACGAGACCACAATACTAGCGAATCTAAAATTATTGTCATACAATATTTTAGGTAGGTTTTTTCTAAATACATCGGTACAGTGTAATTTGAACTATATTATAATGTTTTTGGTTAAATTAATTTCATATAATTTTATATTATGAGGTCATTGACTCGAACCTCAGTTTACTTTATAACAAAAATACCTACAGTACATTATCATAAATCAATATTATAATCAATGAGGGTGGAAGCTCTCGGCAACTTTAAAATAATTTTTTGTCGATTTTAGTGGTCCATTCAAATTGAGCTTGGTTCAATTAATTTTTCTAGAGATCGCTCTCTAAACGTGACTCGTCTCGTCTTGCTCAGTTTCTTCAGCCGCACGTGTACACGCAGCTTTATAACATGCAACCCGAATATAACGGACCGTATTGCCGCGGGTCACCACCCTTTTACCAACTAATTGTAATATGTGTAGATCAATATAACTAAGCATTGGCAAGTGTCGGCCGGGCGGCCGGCGCCGGCGCGTGCGTACAGCGGGCGGGCGGGGGGCGGCGGGAGCGGCGCGCGGGGGAGAGAGCTCGCCGCGGGACAATCAAGCGACAAGCAAAACACTAATTAAATCTACTGTCTTGATTTATGGTACCCTAGTAATATTGATGGCTTCTTTATATCTTAGCGACGAGCCGGCCATGAAATATTTAGCTCATGCATTCTCAAAGGGTACCCAACGCAACCTTACTACTAAGGCTACGTTATTTGTCTATGCAACTTTAAAGGAATACGTAGCTCTTTTATTTTACCCCATGGACCTTAATTGACAGCGATATATTTTTTCTCAGATAAGGTTCTGATGTATTTAATAATACGAAGGCACGAACCTCAGTATCGGCTCCACAACCCGCCGCGTGTCTGTACGTACGTGTCGGGCGCGTACAATAAACAAAACACTAACGATATGACACTCTTACAGCGTGCCCGAGCGATACGTACACAAGCTACACTAATAACATACGTTACTATGAGTCAATAATAAATGCTTGAGCCTCGCTACCACATGTTAGGCACTTGCTTAAATAGACACCGTCTCGTACCCCGAATTATTATGTCGCACGCGAGTGTGAAACACACGCGTCGTCCTAAAGGCATCGCTCACGATACTTCCACAGAGCAATTATTTGATGCATACATCTTTAATCAAAACGATTTGTAGCGTGTGTTTACCATTTAGAGCGACACGTATTGGCTGTCACCACTCTAAACAGTGCGCTTCTAGCTTAAAGGTTTATCTAACACAGAGTCTAATGCTAGTTTTCAATAAATTCCCTTAGTTCCCTTTTTTTAATGGGGCCGTGTGTTTGTATAAACATGTTTAAATTCTATCTCCTAGTTAAACCCTCGAAAAATTCTACGTGCTCCCTGTTTAGACTGGGGACGGTCAGTTTACATTGTCTATGGTCGGGTTCGACGGACCTAATATTTGTCTAAGGGCTGGTACCATCGCTGTGACTATTTAGCGTAGGCACGGCTTCACCGGTGTTGCCAGTTTAACAAGAACTATTTTATTAAAATAACTGATAAATCTCAAGCTAATACTTATTGAGTTCCATTACAACTCCTTGTGTGATATGCATGACAGTATCGTTAAAGAAGCAAACACACGGTTATAATACTTACAAATACAATAAGACTATATAAAACGTAAATTCCCACCAGCGTCGCATCATAAAATACAAAATCTAATTCTAGCACATTATAAACGGTCATTTTACGTAATAATTTTGTAAAGACTTGTAAAAAATCGTAAAAAATTGTCGGTAAATGCCGTACAAAATTTAGGAATGATTTGGAATGAGTGTAAATCACATTGCTCTCTGTTGTCGGAGACAATAGCACATGTCCGTTTGTCTATGGTCAGTCATAGACGAACAACAATATTGTTTTTACATTAGATTTTTAAATAGTTGTCAAAAATGTTAATTATTGATGTCGTTATCACCTAGTCAGTCAGCGTTCGTTTCATGTTGAATAGCCGTTAAGTACTTACAGATATGACTCGGTATTTCTTAATCTATGGACTGCACAGAGCACTTGAGCAAAATTTATCGAGTTTTATTTCCACCAAACTGTATCGAGTAAATACCATTCCAAATAAAATGGTAATTCGTATTAATTTTACATAACATGAAAATAATTAATCTCTACGTGAACTTAAATTACACAATGACATGGCGGCACTTGGTATTTGGCTACACTCGAGAATTAAACGTTGCTTAATTCATTATAGTCAACATCAGTCGCATACAGTATATTACGTAGCTTCGCACCGATGTGTTATGTTGTATGGGCACAGATCTTGAGCGCTACATAAAAGTAGAGGCGATGATAAACATGGTGTAAGTTTAGGGTTCCTTAAATTGTCCAATAGTATCGCGACAGCACCGCGCCGCCTCACCTCCTCACGCCGCTCCTCAAACAGGAAAAGTCCACATCATACGGCCGTCAATAGTTAGTCAGGTAAGCTTATTTCATTCATGTAGTGGCGGGCCTCTATGATCTATCGAAACGGTACAAATTTTTTATTCATTTAAAAAGTAGTCACTCGAGATTTGTGCCTATATTCACCCTACAATATTATGCAAATTACTTTATTTGTTTGAGGATTGTTTTGTTGACGAATTCTTTAAATGCTTTTAGTCTTATCACAAAGCTTTAATGACGTATTTGAGTAGAGTCGTCAATTGCCGTCCGTGGTCGATCACACCCGTTCGTGGACGCGCGTTGACTGCACGTGTATGGAAGCACGTTTTTAATACAAAACATAAATAACTTGTTGGCTTCATTTAATACTCCTGTTGTGGCACTGCATGCGTCTGCAAGGGTACAAGAATAGTATGGTTAATTATGATATCTCACTATTTACTTCCATCGCATTGTCAATAATAACTTACACGCTTAAGATAATATTAACACCAAAAAGACTTAGTTATCGCTAGGTCATTGGACGAAATATCGGCGATCATCCAGTCCAGTGCGCGGCGTGGCAATAGACACCACTCACAAGTCGAGGAACGGTGTTTTTCAAATAGTGTCACTTATGAAACATTCGTCATTTAACATCATGTCATAAATCTTTGCGAGGTTTTTCTCGATTGCCGGAAGAGGGTTATGTTTTTTTTGTGTCCCTTGCAATTACGAGGCCTCGAGCTGATACCCCGTTCGGCACCCCCTAAGGCCGCCACTGACTCCATTATGTGTAGGTAAGTAACAAGAGTACCGCACGTGGTGTGTGCACTAGAACAGCAGGTCGGTGTGGTGCGTGCGCGCCTGCGACCACGGCCGCGCCTCCCCCGCCCCCGCACCCGCACCCGCACCCGCCTCCTCCGCCGAGCCCGCCTCACCAGCGCGCTTCTCTTCACCTGCAAACATATAAAATCATTATTATTAATAACTCTTCTAAAGCATAAATAAAAAATAATAATAAATATAATGATTTTCAAGACAATTCAGGCAGGCCTGCTTAGTTTTTAAGACTTCCACGTTGCAGCTGGGGCTCGATCAGGCGATGATAATTATGTCTCAACTCAAGATGGGACAAAATAACAGCCTTGCTATAAAATTTCCTCTAAAATTTCAGGGGTTAGGCGGCTTCCATCAGATACATTTGCTTATTCACCATATTTCATGCTATAAAATTATTGATTTATAAAGGCTTAAAAGAGTGAAAACAACATAAAAAATGACTGATAAAATATAAAAAATAAAACATGGGATTTAACATAAAATTAGGTAATCGAGTAAAAAAAACAAGGTACAAAATATGTTGATTGTAAAGGCACATTTAGTATTATTGAATTTAATAATGAATATAATTGTGTTACCTTCTGTGGTTGGTGTGTCGGTCGCGTCCGTGCGCGTGACGCCGAGCTGGAAGGCGGCGGCGACGGTCTTGCTCGGCGTGTACCGGCTCAGCGCCGCCGATGCTACACACACGTGCACTAATAGAGCTACACTACTTATTGCACAGTACACGTAGCTTACGGCAGTTTGGGCGCTTAACAGGGAGAGTGGAGGGTTCGGGATCTTGCAGCCATTCAAATACATCAACTAAAGATAATTAAACTTCCCTCTCCGAAGTCCTAATACGATTTGTAAAACTAAACATGTAACAAAAGTACTGTCACTCAGAGATTTATAGAATAATTATAATAATTTACATTATACACGTAAGTATATTCAATGTTATATTTGTACAGGTAGTATTGCGCTATCTTATTTATAAGTTTAATCTGTAAGATTTCATAAAAAATAGTGTATTAAGGGGCGGCAGCGACCTATCACGTTTTATTGCCTATATAAATTATAAGTATAAAACTATGATATCGATTATAGTTAATCGATTGATTCCAAACGTACATACGCGCTGCTAATTCGAACTCACAAACGTGTATAATATGTATATACATCGCCTGATTGCCTTCGTACCAATGAACTAAAGCTCTGGAACAGATAAAACCTTGAGGGGTATGACCCTGGTTTAAAACTATTTTTTTATTTGGTAAATGTGGACAGATTATTCTGCCGGGACTGGAATTATACCACATTTGTGTATGCTGTCGAGCCTCGCCCATTAATTCAATGCTCGGAAATAAGTCCCTTGAATTGTAGAACTATATGTGAGCCTCGGCCTTCAGAAATTAAAAAGAGAGGTTACACGTAATACATATTTAATATATTATTTGTATAATGTATAAGGACACCAGACGGTCAATTGTAAGTTGATCGAGGCAGTAAAACCGAGGCGCCACCTCTGTTAGATTGTAATCTATTTCGGTGTTAGATTATCCGATTCGACACATAAGTAGTTTTGGAATCTTTAATCATAGACACGTGTTAATGAACATACACGGCTTCGCTTTTAAACGAGATATCTGATCAACGATGAGGTGATTATTGATAAAGATTCATATAAATTATAATTTACGATAGCTTTTGCATAATATAAAGTATTTTACAAACGTATCAGTCATTTCTACTGAAGTCACGTAGCATGTTCGCAGAAATACCTCCAGCTTATTTTTATAATCTATAGAACTATATAGGTAACATCATAAATAAATGTAATCTAAGTGCAAAAAAATATAGAGTATATACGAAATAGAAGTGCTAATAACATAATTATAACATTTGACCAATAAATGCATAGCGGCAGTAATCATTTTAAGGTTAATATGTTTAACATTGTCAACAACAGTAGCCCAATAATGAATAGCAGTCTACAGAGCTATGGTAGCGGTAACTATCTCGGTACTCGGTACAGTATCGTGACAAGTGTGTTAGCCGTGCATGGAGTATAGCCAGTTCACACGAGTGTGTGGCGCGGCACGAGCGGCGGCGCGGGCGCCAGTCGCGACACTCGCCGCCGAGCGAGGCGCCGCCGCAACACTTACAAATATATTCATATTATATCATACTATGCCTATTTTATTATCCACGTAGGCATTATTATAAGTATATATCAAAAGTATAGTATCACAGCTACATATGAGAATTCCAGTGCAATCATTGGACTATTGGACATAATCCTATATTACAGCCGAGGGTGGGGTCGAAGTAGCTCAATTGGCAGAGCACCGGCACGGTACGCTGGAGGTCGTGGGTTCAAATCCCGCCTTCGACTGTTTCTTTTTCAAGTTTCCATAAAAATATAAGAACAGTATCAGGCTGAGGAGCCTAATGCAGTTGTTTGTAGTTCAAACTTATGGTGTTGATAGTAGAATTCTCATCATTTTGTTGTACAAAAAGAATGTATTAACCGATACAAAACGTATTAATAAAACGCGTTGTGGTAAAATAAAATGTTCAAATAGTTTAGTAGCGAAACAGTATCGTCACTGAACAGTAAATAAATTACAAAACACATTACAAATTGCTCTCGTTTTGTGATAACAAAAATGTGAAAACAGATTTCGTTTTAACACAGATATCGTTAAATAAAAAATGATTATTTATTCATAATTTCGTAAACATTGTATTGGTAACTAAAATATTAATTTCATAATTTGGTGTTTTACAAAAATAATTTACTGTTTTTATAATTTTGTTATTAATTACATATTTACTAACTACACAACTTTTAATTTTAAGTGGTATGTGATTTCGCTTATGATATGAATAGGTTTAGTGAAGCGTTACGAGTATTCACCGTGCGACATGCGTGTTGACGTCTGTTGGCACGTCATTCCTGTACACACTCTACTGACTAGGTATTACGAAATATGAACGTACGGCGCGGCGTCGCATCTGACTCTATGGAGAGTAACTTAGAGTCGCTGTTTCGATTTTTGTATCAAAGCCGACCGGGATTGTTGTACCAAAGTAATGACAGTCGAATAAGAATTTCGAAGGTATGTGAAGTCTACCAACCCGCACTAGGCCAGCATGGTGGACTAAGGCCTAAACCCTCTCAGTAAAGGAGGCCCGTGCTCAGCAGTGGGCAGTATATAATACAGGGCTGGTATTATTATTATTATTAATGACAGTCGATGCTGTTTGCATGAAAACAACACAATATATTATTTGATGAAATGTACCTATATGTGTGTTGGCGGCCAGCGACGCCATGAGTGGCGTGTCGGGGGGCGGGGGCGGGGGTGAGGGAGCGGCGACGGCGGGCGGCGAGCGCGGCGACTCCTCGCAAACCGACGTCTCCGACGGGTACTCGAACGTGCGCGTCAGCGAATCGTCGAATTGGAGCTTCAGCTGAAGTGGAAATACATGGAAATGGATTATAAATAGGTACAAAACATTTTTTTTATTTATTCATAGAAAGCTTACAGACTAATAACAATTTAATAAAGTTACTATACTACTAATAAAGATAAATAAGTTACTAATTACAAGCTGTCACCTATGGTTAACTTTTAGTTCATACCCGTCGATAAATTTGGTTAGAAATGCGGTTACATGCATAAGTGCATATCGTTGTCATCACTATCTGTTTAGGGTGGGTTGCAGAAAATAACTTTAACAACTAACTGACAAATCTTCGATTAAGCAATTTTTGGGTTGCATAAAATTAGTGATTGTCAAAATGATGTCACGAATAACAGTAACATCAACCGCTTAGTTTCGGGCGGCTAATGTTAAAGTTACGTCTAGTTTTCGTAATCTGTGTGTATACTCTGTACAGTTAATTGTCATTCGTCAAACGATTTGCAATAATAACATCCTTTGCCCTATTTTAATACAAATACTCTGATAAATACCCACGTAAAATGTCTAGTACGCGAAATATTGTGGGAAGCAAACTCTAGCGATGATAGCTATTTTGATAGTGGATCTATATAAATAGTTTGGTGGAGCAAATAATTCCGCTGAAATTATATGATAGTTCATAGAAGCAAAGAGGATGTCAATACTAGGTACCCACGTAATAGTAGTAATTTGAACAATGAATCGATATTTCATCAATGTTTGATTATATTAAATCATTGCCATTACTAAAATATTACCCGTGTCAGTTTTTGGGGTAATATAGCATCATTTCACTGGTCACTCGTTTACCTATAACTTTAACAATTACGACAATGGTGCAACAGACGAGTTGTCAATTTCAGCAGTCATTGTTATTGTCAGTTTTTTTTTTATAATGGCCATCTTCGGCGCATTAAGGACGGCTGCGGGCTTCCTCCGACTCACGTCTAAGTTATCGTCCGCAACCGCCCCTGCGCGTACCGCTGTTGCGGTCCTTCTCCTGTTGTTGCGGGGGCTCAGAAGCCCCCGTACACCGAAGGACGCCCTTGGCGTCCGAGGCAGCGTGAGACACGCTGCCGTCCATCACGGGGGTCACAGAAGTTGGCTAGACTAAGAGGTGGGCGGCACCTCCCGCCCACCCGTGACCCCCGGAGGCCCCTATTAGTCGCCTTTTTCGACAGGCAGGGGATACCGTGGTGGAATTCTCCAAACGCTCCCAATCCACAGGGCGGGAGACGTCGGTCAGTCGTCCACCCGACGCCTCCTACGTCTCGTCTGGCGGCGGGAGGGATCACCACTGCGCTGGCGATTGCATTTATGCAAGTCGATAGACTTGCATAAATGCAATAGCCGTGGCCATGTCAAAGTTCAATAATTTTTTAAACCTTGCAACAGGGACCTAGTAACCACCACATGACAACGGATGTTTCAAAATATTCGAAACACTGGCAAACTATTTTTAAATAAGGCCGTATATTGCAGCTTACTACTGCCTATTCGTAAGGAATTGTGGGCCTTATTGCGACCACTAGCATGGGCGTAGTTAGGATCACTTACCAGGGGATCAGTGTCCTAGACTAAAATAATAAAATGAATTCTGTCTACTTAGATCTAAGATTTGAAAACTGTTTCGTTAAAAATTTATAGTAGTATTAGGCAGTTTCAAAATCCTTGGGGTGAGCACCACACAATTCTGGGATAGGCACGGCCCACCACGACCCCCTCTATGTACGTCTATGACCACTAGCGAGATAAACGAGTTGTTAAATTAACGAATTTCAAACGGTCCCGTAAAGTGTTCACCCTTGACGGCATAATCGTCGCCATTCCGACCGTGGTCTATCGAGTACCACGGAGCGACGCACCGCGCCCGCCCGCGTCTGATAGCATTGTGACATTTCTCACGACTCTCCGTCGCACTGCATTTTTTATAAACCGATTTGCTCGCTATTGAACTGGAGAGTTCCGCTATTTAAGACGTACTAATAATAGCACTAATTGTTGTTCTGTAGTCAACGATAGCCACAAACAAGAAGTGTATGGAAACTTAGTAGGGGGGCGGCATTTGAAAATTTTGATTAAAAACCTTGATAATTTTTTCTAGAAAGATTTATGTTGTAGTGTATAGCACTTTTTTTGGTTTGTGTCAGGTGTCCTTTAAGTGACCATTTTTTTAGGATAGCCCTTCTCTCAGTCGAACCGTTCAGAACCGTTCTATCTGTGCGTTCCGTGTGGTTGCGCGTGCGTGCCGCCCGCCGCGCTGAGCTGTTACGTGGAGGCCAGGTCGAGGCTGCGATGGAGGTGTTCACCGAAGTCGGTGGCAAGGTCGAGGTCACTGATTGACCATCTCATTTTTTATACTACAGATAGACGAGACATGAAGTGCCCGCCTCGCACGTTTGAACGACAAAGTATCTAATTCAAAACAATGAGTGTGCCTTCAACTGTTTTTTAATTCAAACAAAAAATACATAATATCCCTCCGTTATTGTTATATCTTCTTTAAAGGCATAACATGTTTATGGTAATTTTCTGTTATCTTCTCGATTACGTAAAAATGATAAATCGTCAATTCGTCTTGTGTATTATTTATAAAATGTTATCTTTCATGATGAATTTTAGTAACGCCAAAACAATGACAATATAATAACATTACCTTGTTCTATCATAAATGGAATTGTATAAAGACTTAAAGAACTAATAATCCTTAACAATAATTCGCACAGCATCTTGTTATTGCTTTCTTACGATAGCTGGTTATTTATTGCATGATATTATATGTATGGACTGTTCCGTACTTTTATTAATTTACAATTAGGTAATGCTGGCACAATACTACGGCATACAATTATTTATTTTCTATTATGAACGGATCTGTATCTGCCACAAAATCTGAACGCATCCTAAGCAGCGACAAGTGCTGCCACCCCGAACGTGCAATACAGACGTTCTCTCTCTTCCGTAAAAGCAACCGCTTCGAACGCAACGTAGTTCTGTGCGCGCTGTGTCTTATATTCCAAACATTAACATTATTCCAAGAATAAACTAGTGATACGTGTGGTGCAATACTTGACGGCAATCAGCAACCTATGGCCATTCACCAACGCTGGGTACCCAGGGAAACGAGCGGTGCTGAAAGTGCAGGTGAGTGGTGGATACAGTCCTCTATTTAACACCATCCGAAGGTCTGGTCGATTTCCCACACATGGACGTTACTTGAACTCTACAAAAACAAGCGGAATATAAATTGAAGCTACAAGCTAACGGCATCATATCTGTTGATCCTTGTATACCTGCCTGCAGCCGGTGTGCGGCTGTATAGCGTACAGTGTACACTACGAACCACTACGACAGTAGTCATCGTTGCTACGGTCAAGTCTCCCAAGACCCGATGTACCATATTTGTTGCAGTATCGTGGACATCAATAGCAATGGTGTATGCGTTACCTTAGCGATGCGGTCCCGGTTGGGGCGCGTGGGCATGGAGGAGCGGCCGTTGATGAGCACGTTGTCGTTGACGAAGCGCACGCCGCACGGCGAGGGCGGCCCGCAGTCCGCCTCGTCCTCCGAGCCCGAGTCGCGCGCCAGCGCCTCCGGCCGCAACACCACCACGCCGGGCTCGCCGGGCTGCCGAAACACATGTATATAATTAGCATGGAATTCAACTTATTCAACTGGATTCTTTTGGGTTTGTACTTAAAATTAATGAGCGACATAATGCAATTGATTTCAATCACTATTGGACGTTCAAAAATGACTAATTTAATAAATTTTGCAACTATGCAGAATATTATATTATTAAATCATTCCAAGGATCAGAAATAAACAAAAATGAAAGTGGAACTGATGATATTATTGTGATTGGGGCTTGTTTACGAATTCACGCATCTTTTATAATTTAAGGCAAAGAAAATACACAACGAACATGGACAGCTATTTAGTTAAGATTTCAAACTAAATCCGTATAAACTTGAACCAATGAGTCAAGGTCTCAGTGTACACGGCGCGCGCAGCGTTCGTTTACCTTAAATGTTTGAACAGCACGTAGCGCGGCCAAATTATATACACATTTAATTTTTTATACGACAGAATAACGACGCTACGCATGTAGAGTACCCATTATCATTAAGAAA
The DNA here is from genome assembly GCA_949316025.1 of Lapara coniferarum. Lineage (NCBI taxonomy): Eukaryota > Metazoa > Arthropoda > Insecta > Lepidoptera > Sphingidae > Lapara > Lapara coniferarum. The sequence continues at coordinate 646,149 of OX438931.1, read as the reverse complement.
GTTTACCTATACAAGATTCGTATTGAAGAGTTGACACCCAGGAACTATGACTATTTCACAAATATTCCAAATTAAGCGATACAAGGAATGAGCACCAAGCAACAACCGATTGATAACGAGACAGTGACATATTTTTGTGGAGTAGTGGCAATATTTTTTTGTTTTATGCTTTGTGAATAATGAATACTAATTGGTATTAATTATTTAAACCCAGATTCAAACATGTGCCAGTAACACAGGCGCAGTTGATAACTAGTTTCCTGATGTCACACACAACTCGGTCAGTACGTGACAATCTACTCTAAACTATTTGTAATGAAAATGTTTCGTAATACTGTATAATGTACTCCGTGAACAGAAGTAGTTTTAGCGCTCTGTTACATTATCGCAAAAAAAGGTATTCAGTAATGCAATTTATTATTGTACAACATTAAATGTAGACACGTAGCTTTTAATCCATATTCATTCCCTGAGTTCGATCCTAAATAGTTTCAGTGACACGATCTTTTAACCCGACTACGGCGAAGCCAGGTAGGGTAATTTGCTTTGCAGAGACGTCATAATAGCTACCTATATCATATTCAGGGAAGAAAAACATAAAATGTAAATAAAGTTTATTTTACTAAATACATAGCTTATTAAAAAAAAATAAGGTAATTTACATAAATACTTCTACGGCCAAGGGAATTTCGAGACTTTCTATTCGCCAACACATATTTAGCTACGAGATGTTCAGTTATGTCGCCAGTCTCGGAACAAGTTATGTCGGTGTATGATCTGGTGACGAGAAGTTACAGATCGATTTCCCGGCGGGGAATGTTGAGTAGAAAAGTTATGTTTCCACGGGTGGGTAGACGGGCGCGTTTCCTAAACTTGCTATTTGTCGCGGACCGCGGCAGGATGGTGTTGCCAGGTCACGTATTTCAGCGGCTTTAGGTTAATTACTAGTACTCTGAGGGAGACGTGGAAAATAATATTTCGTGCTGATAAGTGTCTTAATATTGTTTATAGTAAGTATTATGGAAAAATATTTGTAAGAAAAATAACAAATACTTTAATGCGTTAACAGCCCTATGTTGCCAATTTGCAGGACATCCGGGGTGGACGAATCATAATGTAAATATTGTTAATACATACAAGCAATTATTATAAAAATCTTTAAAAAATGTATAAGGCATCGATTTTCGATTCGATTTCGATCTGTGCCTTTTATCCCTCCAGTCCAGAGTTAATTATAAAAGGTGATCTAACAGCGGGGCTAGGATGTGAATCACAATAAAACGAAGCGGGGACGCATCGTGTTTTTTTTTCACATCCTAGCCCCACAGGAGTGTGTCGGATTGCGTCGTCCGCGATGGAATCCAGTCCCGCGTCCGGTGACCGTGGCCGCCCGACCCAAGGACTGCGCGCTGCACGCCTGCACCCACAGACATAGGAGGTAGGAGCAGGCGTCAGGCGGAGGACGATTCTTCGTCACCTAGCACTAAGAGAATTCTGAATTTCCTGTATTAATAGTAATAGTAATAGTAACAGGGGAGCTACCAATCGGGAGGTAGAAGTCTGTAAAAACAGTTATACGATGAGCCTCACCAATAAACCTCTTAAATCACTAATTAACACAGTAGAGGCTTTATCTCTCAAATCAACGTAAAAAAAGATAATTGATTTTTCCTATCTTGTCCAAACCCGAATACCAATAAATAATCATTAATATTATCGCTCCCGCTCTCTCATCCATTAAGATCTCAGCGCAGTCGATAAATGCATGCGGTACGTACCCAGTACTACACTCGCGGTGTCGCGCGTTTCCTCCGAGGTCAAAAACACGAGCGGATGCACTACACGCATACAATCGTGACTGACATGGCGCCGCGGCACGCTTCGGCCACGGTTAGTTGGTAGGAATGCACCCAACTGGATAGTGACCGTTGCACAAGGTAAGGGGGGTTAGGTCCTGCGTCCATAATGTATAAAGCGGGCTTAATATTAAATATTACATTGAAAATATTTCTTAGTACCTACACATTATACCACGGAATACCAAAACTTGTTCAGGATATAAATAAATGTATGTAACATAAACTCGCAATAAATACAACAAATATAACGAGCAAATAGTCGACGTACGACGCTAGGACAAAGGACGAGGTAATTTTCGCGTCATAGGATGTTATTATGGCACTATATTACGTTTTAAAGAGGTGTTAGTTTGTTGGGAATGGTTTAAAGATACTACTGTTTTACTATAGCTAAAAGAATCCACGACCAGGTGAGTCACCTCGTGGTAAGTGGTCAGCACTGCTCATGAATAGAACACACACCTCGCGTAGAATGGTAAGAACGTGTATCGATATTAATTGTTGATCACGTTACGCAGGTTATTTCGTGTCAGTTCATCCACGCTGAACATCATAGACCTTCTCAAACTTATTTTGTGAAATGTAAAATTAAGCATTAATATAAATATAGGCACCTAAGCTCATGGAATAAAATATGAAAAATTAAGTTATTTATTATAGTAAGAATTATTGAACAGCGATTTGACTGGTAACCGAACCATTAATAATGTGGTTTGTGTGTGGGCTCTGTACTCATTTGTAATATTGTTTATACCGTATTGTATATTTAAACGGAAGGGTTACGATTTTATTATAATTAATGGAAGTTATATTCTAAACAATGCTTAATCATACTTGATGATAGTGGTTTGACCCCGTTCGTAAACAATTAATAAATTATTGTGCTTGTTATTATCCCTCTATATTAATAATATTGATTGCAGAGCTTGTAGGTACTATAACGCGTTTATGAAAATGCAGACGGACAGAAACTAATTTTTTTTGTGCATGTGACAAGCGCAGTGGACTGCCATGCATTTATTTTGATACGGGTACGGCAGAGACCCCACTGCAGTCTGCACACGATGATAAACGGAGTAGGGTAGATGATAACAATATCGATTGACGTGAGATGACTAAACGACACAATCATGCCGCCCTGTGTAAAATGTTATTCAAAGTTCTGATGTTGTTGATATTGTGGGCTCTGGCGCTTGCTATGGGGCGACTTGCTCGACTCGTCATTTAGTAATCTGTGCGAAGAGCATTAAGGTCCCATTTTTATTGCTATTTAATGTTCGTCCTATTCCGTCCGTCTGCGTTGACCCCATTCGTTATCAATGCGCGGGGAATGTCGCGGGGTCAACTGTGTTATTTGTTTATTGTCAACTTATCGACCTTTAACACGAACTAATACGTTATCATGACACGCGCCGTTCCTTTATATTGTTATGCATGTAAATCTATTAATTATTTTTACGACGCTTTGTGTGAGTTTTTCTTACAAGTTACTGGGACTTTATTCCCCAATGAGATAGCGTTAGACCAGCGACGAATGGTAGGTAGGCAAGGTCTATGCCAAATTATTTTTCTCATATGTTGCGGCATCATTCTGATCGGGAGTGCAGGACATGGAAAGGGCTAATTTATAAAGTGTTAGATGTAATATACCAACCGAGTAGATGGAAGAAATATTTGAACTTTAGACACCAGCTTATAGAAAAAAATATTTTATCATGCATTGGTAGGTTATTGTTAAACTGTGTACTTACAATATCCAATAATCCAACCCAATATTTAAATCACTTGAGCGTGAAACATGAGTACCTACAATATCTATACTAATATTAGCTGAAGAGTTTGTTTGTTTGAACGCGCTAATCTCAGGAACTACTGAACCGATTTTGAAAATTCTTTAACTAATAGGAAGCTACATAACTCCTGAGTTCTATAGGCTACTTTTTATCCTGGGAAATTTTTTGTCCCGGAAACACTTTTTCACGCGGACGGAGCCGCGAGCACTCCTAGTAAAATATATAACTATGAAATGAAATCCTCCTAGCCAGTTTCGGCTACGGCGGTCAATCTCAACGGAGATCAGCCAGGTACGCAGGAGATATTATAGTGCACAAGTGTGTGCGCAATACACAGGTGCACTCGCTATTCCTTCACTCTCATAGTCCGGTGAGACGGCAATCCGACATGACCGGAGAGAGATCAGGCGCAGGACCAACGGCTTTACGTGCTTTCCGAGGCACGGGGGTATCACACCGCCAACTTCCTGACTCCGAGCTGCGACTGAGTAATTTTTTAAGATGGAAAAACCCAGTCACAAAGTTTTTTGGCCCGACCCGGGATTCGAACCTAGGTCCTCAGCGCGCAAATCGTACCCGTAACGCGTACGCAATACAACTACGCCACCGAGGCAGTTGAAATAACTATAAGGATATTACGGTTATGCTGAAAGTAGCCTAACAGTCACAGCTGTTATGTACACATAATATAAATACATGTACGAAATATTATTATTGTTTTATTGGAATTTGTGCCCGATATGGCGATAGGCTCGCCCCCTAAATGGCGAAAAGTGGGTGCACTAGTTGTGCCTCTGCCTACCCTTTCGTGGATAAAAGGCGGGTGTATAATATTATATGTATGTATTATTATTGTTGTTATTACACTAAATCAGTACTATATTCGCAGTACTTTACACCTGGATTTTCCAGCTGTCAATGCCTCTTGGTACTTTATTTAGTTTCCTGCTTTGCTCTGAAGGGAAGTAGACTATTTGTATTAATTTAACTGCTCTCTACATTGTGTGTGTGTGTTTGTGTGTGTGTGCATCGTACCATTTACACCAAACAATTGATATCGTATGATCAGCTGTATGACTCAACTCTGTTGGATTTGGAAAATGTCAGGTACCTAAGACGGTCTATAAATGTTATAACTTAACAAATCTACTTAATCTATCTATCTCATTTCAAGACCCGGAGATCCAGGAAATTTTATAGGTCATTTGCGAACGATATACTGTTTAAATATGACATCATATATCTTTGCTATTTTCTTCTCTATGATTTGCTGTTTATTTCAACCTGTGTGAAACATTAATACAATCTGGTTTGAATGGGAATGACTGGGGCACCTGGGCATTATGCAACTTAATACAATGTCATTATCTAAGGACAACACGTAAAGTGTTATGCTGAATTTTGTAATTCAAACTTCCGTACTTACTGTTTAAGGCAGACGCATACAGTCAAACGAGCTGTCTCGTCAGTCGTAAGTCAGTTGTACAAGACTCCTACCTTGAATAAGATTAATGATGTGCCGACAGTGGACCAGTCCAGCCAGCGCGGCATGTTGGCACGCTCACTACTGGCACACACTGTCACATCCTTGACATCCCGAGTGTATCGTGGATGCCCACTCTGGCCACACTGCTGTAATTGGCGCCGGCCGACACAGCGCGCTATCTTAATCGAGGATTACGTACGTTTACAACCATGCCTGATACACTATCGCTCAAGACTGCTTATATTGTGTCCAATTTTTCTTATCAATTGCAAATTGTAATTTGTGTTAATGGCCGTGGCGATGCATACAAATCTTGATTTTAAGTAATCGACGATTAATCGTACCGATAGAGTCACTACCAATCTAAGGTATTCGATATTACTTCTTGGTTATTAAGTATTTTAATTAATACAAATAACCTGAAATATTGAATAAAATGTTTTTTAATTAGTAATAACCAATAAAAACCAATGTAACAATTTTAAGGATTGATAAATTATTGGTCAATTAACATTTAACAAAAATAAAGTGTTTTATAATTAATCTTTAGAAAAATTTGTTGTTCATGTTTATAAACATAAATTTTTATTTCTCGGGATTCAGAATATCCCCTGCATATAATACGTCATCTTGTTTGAGGAAGCAAAATCCCTAATTTATTGAATAAATATGTCACCATACACAGGAACTGATTCACCATCCTGTATGTCGAACGCGCGATAAGTTTCGGGGAATATCGGTCCATCGTGCTAGCGATGACCTTGTTTAGCGCAATTATAAGTAGTGGACCCTGCGCCGGATTTCACGGATTCTACATAATAATAATAATTCCAGCCCCGTATTATATACTGTCCTACTGCTGGGCACGGGCCTCCTCTACTACTGAGAGGGTTTAGGCCTTAGTCCACCACGCTGGCAGTCATGGTTGGTAGACTTACATATCTTCGAAATTCTTATAAAGAACTTCTTATCTATGCAGGTTTCCTCACGATGTTTTCCTTCACAGTTAAAGCGAACGATAATTGATAAACAACACGCACGTAACTTTTAAAAGTCTGAGGTGTGTTCCTTGGGTTTTGAACCTCCGGACATTGTCTCGGCCGACCATTCCATTCCCAACTAGCCTATCGTCCACTTTTACCACACGGATACTACACCATTTAATAATGTGAAATTATCATAGGTTTTAATTCAAAATTTACGTTAGATATTCTGAAAAGCTAATGTGTTTGCTCGTAGAGCAAAATTCTATGTTAGATTTTTCAGAACTTATAATAATTATTTTGAACACACACACACACACACACACACACACACACACACACACACACACACACACACACTCACGCCTTTTATTCCGAAGGGGTAGGCAGAGGTGCACCCACTTTTCGCCGTTCGTATTCCGTCTGTATGATGTGATAGGGGACGAGTCTATGGTCATATCGGGCACAAATCCCGCTGATACTGAATAAATAAACCCAATATCACTTTGCCTGACTCGGGAATCGAACTCGAGACCTAAGCATTCAGGCGTACCGTAATACAACTACGCCACCGAGGCAGTCATTATTTTAAAAATTGTTATATTTATTTCTCGTGATTTCGGACACAATTATGATTAAATTGCATACATCAACCATGTGAAGACTCATGAATAACCACTCACAACAGCAAACGTTCGCTATAGCCGTAATCAGCATGGATTCATTCATACATTCAGTGATATAATTATTAAAAAAAAACTGTATTATTCAGCGTGGAAAATCCAATACTGACTGCTTTATGGAATTCCAATTTATTATGTTTACAAAAAAATGAAACAAAACCTTTCGCATTTCGCAACCCAAGCTCTTTTATTGATCGTGTTGCTGGCTGGAATGTGAACGCCGAGCCTAAAATAAATTGAAAAACGAACACGATGCAACGTCTGCATATTCCCGCGTATTCTCCAATGGTGCATTAAGTTGGGACGATATTTGCACACGTGCGTTCCACATGTGCGGACACGCGCCGACAACGGAGCACTGCGAAGAAGGTGCGCGCGCACGTGACCACCAGACAAACGAAAGGTTTAGCTGCCGCGCCAGAACAATATATAATATACGCACTTCTCAATTAATTCTGTGCACCACACCGTCCATGAATAACTCAACTAATCAGTATGATAGAATGCGCGTCGGTTTTCAACTCGAATGCATTTTGCTTTTTGCCGAGACACAATGATTAACTTTCAACACGTTTGTATCTCGAAAATCGAAATAAGGCAACCAAATTCAATAAGGTTTACGGATTCTAATATTTTTCATATTAAATAATCATGTGATTTAACAACATAAAACTGTTACAAACAAATCAAACAAGGTAACAAGTTAGTGTAAGCTTGTGGATACTTCAGTCTACGTGTTTATCGTTTCTCGGCAAAGAGATTCCACAGTATAGTTAGTTTCTTGGTATAGCTTCAGCACAATAGAGTCACTTTCGTTATACGTCGTCACACGCGGCACTCGTAGCGTTGTGTGCGATTTCGTGATCGCCATTATTTTACCAAACGAGTTGCCAAACGAGGCAAATTTTATTGATTTATTGTTGCGCAATTCAAAATTGTTTGTTTTTATCGGTATGTAATTTAGTTGCAGATATAACAAAATTACATACAGCGCGGCAACGTAAGCAATGATAGCTTATCGGGAGTGAAAATATGAGATATTGAAAGAGATTTTAAGTTCCATTTTGTGACAAACCTTACTTTTTTAGGGTTTCGGACCACAAAAGGAAAAAAAGAACCCGTATGGGATCATTTTGTTGTCCGTTTGTCGGTCTTCCTGTCAATACCCTTTTTCTCAGGAACGCGTAAAGATATCGAGTTGAAATTTATATCAAATACTCGGGACAAGGTCTCGTTCAGATGTGAAAAAATTAAACTTGTAACTCAACGCGATCAAAAGATATGACCGTATATTATGTCGCAGGTATTTTGCGATTTCGCAAAGGAATCGAAGGGTACTTCCCGATGACCTAGAATTACGAAATTGGCCAAGAAGCAAGCACATGTAAAGGAAAATATCTGAAAATCGTAAATATGTACTTTAATAACAATAAAAGCAAATAATTTACTCTTAATAACTTTTAATCTATACTAATATTATAAAGTTGAAGAGTTTGTTTGTTTGTTTGTTTGAACGCGCTAATCTCAGGAACTACTGGTTCGAATTGAAAAATTCTTTTTGTGTTGATAGACCATTTATCGAGGAAGGCTTTAGGCTATATAACATCACGATGCAACTATTAGGAGCGAAGAAATAATGGAAAATGTGAAAAAAAACGGGGTAAATTATTCATCATTGAGGGCTTCCATTGCGTGCGCTGCGAAAACGGTTCAAGATACCAAAAATATATGTATGAAAGAATTATTCCTCTTGAAATGAACTAAAAAAATGTCCGCGACAGTATATGTCTATCTTTTAAGATTAACTCACTAGAACCGTTTTTATGGTAATCAAATTTGGTCGAAATTAATGCATTATTTGTTAAGAGTTGTATCAACGTCATAATATTAGGTAATCTTTATCCAAATAAATGTGTTGGATAGAGTGATTCAACGGGAAGGTTTTTATGTACTTTTAGCCCGGAAAAACTTATTAACGCGGGCGAAGCCGTGGGCAAATATTTGATATTTTTAATAAATTTTGGCGAACTATTGAACTTATATATTTAGATATATTACCTACAAGTTTACATGGTACGCGTGTTCATCTCGCACTTGTCCGGTTTTTTTAAACTAAGTGTAATCTGCTATAATATTGTCTTTGGCGAAGATATGGACGCGGTTTGTTTCGAGAGCTTTCTGTAAAAATAGCCAAGGTATATGAAATTTATTCCGCATTACAACAGCTTGATGGACGACGTAATACATAGCAGATATTATTATTTAATTTATAGAACAAGATTTTATATTATGATTTTTTATACATGTGAATGGCCATGTAGTGCCTGGTTAATGATTTTATATTTTTATACGGCACGGTTCGCCGGAGGTCGTGGGTTCGAGTCCCGCTTTCGACTGTTTCTTTTTCAGGATTCTATAAAAATATAAAATCATTATAGAACAAGACTTAAGCTTACACACCTATATAATCTTCAAAAGGCTTGGTATATGTTGTTTCTACAAGTAGTGAACTTGTAGTTCGCCGAGCTAATTTTCGACGAATGGTGGACAGTCTAGTATTGCTTGCGGCTCCGCCCGAGTAAAAAAGATTTTCCGGAATAAAAATTCCTGAGATTAGAGCGTTCAACCAAACAAACAAATTCTTCAGCTTTATAATATTATGTATGGACTAAACTCAGCCCATAGGACTAGTAGAGTGCTGGGGTAGTACGCCGTAGTCCGTCAAGTTCTGGGATTGGCTCATTGCTGGGAGCGGGCAACTTAAACTTATGTAAATTTTTCCTTTGGAAAAAAGCTTTTGGGTTTTCCAAAGATCGAATTTGTGCCGATAAGAAAGCTAACAATCACGGTAGTGCTTGGTCACACTGGTCGCTGGACTGAACAGACTAGATGCTGGAGTTTTGGCAATGCGTGAGTGCCTTAGTTGCGCCTGAGCTTAGGCCTTCCGTGATGAGAACGTAGGATTATGTTATGTCTTACTGGATGTAGTATATTCAATATAAATGGCCATTACTGGTCGGAATAAATTGTAACAAGTGGGCGCACCGACCTCGTTCCAATATCTGCTCGGTGCTAATCGTTTAGTTCGCACGTCGATGTGTGAACACTTATTATGCTCAAACACTAGGTTGAAAGTATGTAATTTGCTGTTCAGTTTCGATAGGTTTGTAAGATAGAAAATGATAAATAGATTAGTTGAAGGCAGCTATCTGACCTTCGATTAACTCATACTGCCACTGGACATTTCAATATCATAGCCATTCTCACTACATGTTAACAGCAAATACACTTCACATCGGTTTTCCGTCCCTTTTACCATTTCATAAAATTAAAATCATTTCATTTTAATTCAACAATTAAAAATTCTATTACGTTGAATTGATAGTCCCATCCATAGAAAGTTTGTACGAATGGGAGTAGGTACCTATTGAATGTACACAACCGACATAAGATATGGTGCAGCGCAAAATATTATAAAGAATCTATATCATACAACTTAGGAGGTTCTTGACTCCTAGAATGAAAGCAGGTGGGTGGTAATATGAATAGCGCTGTGTTAAATGTAAAAGTAATAAATAGAAGATGTCAAACGTCATAGGCTCATAAGGATTCGAGTGTAGAGCGTAGCAGTAGGACTCGATATTATGTTTTTACAACACTAATGCTTCAATACATTGTTATGGAAACACCGAACGTAACACATACATTAAACGTAAATACAAGAGTGAAATTATTAGTGTTTAATTGTAACAATAACCTCAGTTATGTTTAAAGAGCAGTTTGTCATCACTACTATTTCGGATCATTGTTTCATGCAACACCAAGTGTAAACTATTTTATAAAACACCAGACTTCTGCTCGTGGCTCCGCCCGCGTGAATGAGTTTTTCCGGGATAAAAGTCTCGCTTTATATTTCCCCGGGATAAAAGTAGCTTATGTTACTCGCTGATAAAGTAGCTTTATATTCAGGTCCAGTATTCAGTATCGGTCCAGTAGTTTCGGAGCCCATTCAATACGAACAATCAAACCTTTTATCTTTATAATATTATAGTATAAATCTGTTTTGTACAATAATTTACACGTTTTTTTAGAGTACGTTTGATTTCAAAACTTGCTCATTCATATGTATTGGAAATAAAACGAGTCGTATAATATGTAGATTGTAAATGTGCTAGATTTCGGTATTCCTTTGGAAGGTCCGCGCGCGGGCCGGTCGGATCAATCGCAATTGGCGAATAGTTGTAACATGATCAGTCGGACTCGCGGCCCGCTCGGAAACCTTGCAGGGTCACATCTACGGACACTCGGTAGCATGAATCACTGCACGCAATTAGGGTTACAAACTACATACTATATTGATTATAACTTATCTACATGATGCAATGCAATGCAAGTTTATGCGTAAACGAAATGTTATTCGTAGTGACTTACACGGGTAGGTGACTGTTTACAACAACAATGAATATATAATATAAGAGACACGCTATCCATCATAAAGTGAAAGAGGAGCTTTTCATATTCTGTGAAAGAAAACAACGCAAATTCTAATCGATGACATGTACATCAAACAATAGTTATTAGTTGCTTTGGTGTGACGCTTGCTGAAGTTTTGATTTAGCGTAGGTACCCCGGTAACTTCTTTTAAAGATCGTTTAAATTCACTTGTTTAGCTGTTAAGCAACCCTACTCAACCGCAAAACCGATAGTCCAAATTGCATAACATTCGCTGACAATCCCGATTGCTTTATAGATCTTGTTTCAATTTTACGATATTTGTGTGACATGCGCAAATAATCTGTGTATGCTTATTGGAAAAGGTTATTCTTATGACAAAAGAATTGGCGCTGCCACCTTGACCTCGAGGGTCGATACGATTATAGGTTTTGTACACATAATGAATTTGTCAATAGAAGAAAATGTCCATCTCTTACATAGTAACAGTACGATACCAGTTAAAGAATCGAAGGAGTAGACAACGTCCACAAAAAAATTGAAGCTGATGGTCAATCAACTCACAATTTTCTTTTTATAAGCGTTTGAAACATTAGTATCATAAGCAAGTTTAGATAGCTATGGAGTCTGTAACCTAAAAGCAGTGGGTGCCAGCCCCCTCGGTGGATTTTTGCAGTGTGTCTGGACGCTCCCCTCTATCGATCTCGTTGTTCCCGCCTTTGAGCTCGTACCCTCACGTGTGGGAAGAGCTGATATAGCGCTACACGTATCGATTGTACATAAATAAATTCATGAGGGTAATGGAAATTATCCAATGCCTAGCTTTCCAAAATTACAAAGCAATTATATGAAACTTCAATATCGTCACTCCAGAACATAAATGTTAAGACTCATAATACCTGGAGATTATATTGATCTTAATATCGTTCAAACGGGAACAAAACAGTGCTTGTAAGTCAGACGACAGACACACGTAAAGCGGACATACCTCCTGAGTACAAATAAATCCTCTGAAACAAGGCCTGCAACGAATAAAAATAGATGCAAAACCAAATGAAGCTTAGAAGAGTTCATAATTGTATCACTTCAATCATAATGCAACATCCACTAAACATATGCAAATAGGTCAACTATTGCGCATACTAAAATCATAGGTATAATTTGCATCTAGACTCGATTTGTGATCGGCGGACGAGCTAGGCGTGGTGTGTAGGACGCGATGACCACAGCGAGCGCAGTTTTTACGCCTTTCATCCGCCAAGGTCGCGGGATCGTCTCGAGCTGGTACGGCCACCAAGTCGGTCACCGCGTGACGGAATAATATTTGTGCATGTAAAAAGACAATGTATATTATGCTCAGCCCCCGCAACCGAAGAGGCATTGGATTTCATTTTTGAAGTGCAATTGAAATAAGTGTATCGATTATAGAAATAACGCCTGCTGGCGCCGGCAACAATGGCACAAAGTACTATCATTGGGTATCGAAAAAAAAAACAATTATCTAAAATATTTATGAACCAAAAACTTTAGAATAATATCAAAATGCAATAAAGATATTCATGTATCCATATGAAATTCCTAGAGCGTGAATAGTGGATCATTAGATAAGAGCCCAATATAGTAGACGGCAGCCGCTATTTGGCTGTTATCAACATAGATACGGCACGACGACACTAATCAATAGTACATTTTATAACTATTCCGGCGCCCTGGAGCTATTTACTTCAACCCCTCTTAATGCGTCCTGCCACTCTTTAAGATGTGTATTGACCATAGTTGTGCTAAGGAACTAACGGTTGCGCATCGCTTCAATGGTATCATTTCATTTTCCCAGTCACGCTTAGCCAACAGTGATTCTACACCGTTCAACAGCCACCCCCAGCTTAGCTATATCGTACATATTTGATGGAAATTCACCCTTAATCTCTGTAATCAATAGAGGTCATGTCACGATTATATTCAAGTTATTTTAGAACAGTTTTGTAGGAATGGACCCTCCTCCTTTTTTGGAGTCGATTAAAAAGCAGGTGAATTTCTTTTCGCTTTGAGACTTAACACGTGACAACAGAAGTTTAGCATTATGCATTCTGCTATTGATTCTGGGAACTGTTGCTAGTTGATACTGATTGTAATCAAGTGTTACGTTAAGTATCATGCGAAAAAGGTTCATCTTTTCATCATTAATTGTAAAAAAAACGGGCCTTTGCTGTAGTCAGTTAAAGGTTAAACTACGGTCATGGATTCGCATGACTTTAAAGTTCATTGTCGGCCATTGAAGTTCGTTGTCCGTTGTTATGACAGTTTCAACAAGCACGGGGAAAAGTGCGGCTATTACTTCGCTCGGTTTATGTGAGACACGCGGTCGTGTGCCATTAGCCATATATCATGCTAAGTGTTGCCTGCGGGTTCGCCCGCGTGAACTGACTTCCTCGCTACAAAAGTCCCTAAACCACAGTACGACGTAAAATATCAGATTTTAAGTATCCATATTTTCCACGGGAGCAAATAAAAGTAATGCAGGATAAAAGTAGCCTATGCGTTAATTCAGGAAATGATCTACCCGTATTCTAATAAACATACAAGCATCTAAACATTTTCACAAACTTTCTTATTTACAATATTAGTAAGAAGTAAGAACCAAGGAGTAAGTTAAGGTACACAGACTACAAATCGCGGCATGCACGCGGGACCTTTACCAATAAGTTATAAATCATTGTTTCAACTAATCGGTGCGATACCTCTTGGTCGATCGAGTAAAGGAGACGGGCGAAACTGGGCTTGACTGTACACTTATGAAACATACATTAACATTCTTCTTCTATTTTTATGTCTTCCATTAATTAAAAATGTTCGATTGTATTACAATGGGGAAAATAAAATCAATTAATTTATGAATCCTGTATCGGGATCATCAGGTTGTCCTCTACAATGTTACTAGTTATTAACACGAATTTAGTAGTACTGTTTTAAAACTTATTTCGTCTCGGAATTTTTATTGGATTAATATTTATGTTATATACCACGCATGTATAACAAGAATACTATTTACATATTAATTAATCCATGGGGGAGGCCAATGTTAAGTAGTGGACATTTAAAGGCTGAAGAAAGAGAATTAATAACTATAGGTATTTTTTTTTATAGCATTGAATGACGAGACGAGCATGCCGTTCGCCTGATGGTAAGCGATACGACCACCCACAAACAGTAGAAACACCATCCAGCACCTTGAGTTACAAAGTACTGTGTGGCACTCCACTGCGCTCGTCGTCTATTTTATAAATTAAACTAAAAAGATATTTTCACTTCTTGGGATATTCAATACTGGTCGATATGAATTTATTTTACAGGTACAGCGCTCCCGACGTAATGTCAAATTAAAATACATTAAAGGTTTATTTACACTCTCGCTACGCATCTCGCCGCGTGGCTCGTATTTATTACTTAAATCAAAATTATTCTATACTGGCATCATTTAGTTGAAATTTGCATGAACTGGTCGGGCCCGCTTCCGTCATATTCGGGGAAAGTGGAGTAGAGGTGTTTGGCTCCGGCCCAGTGTAAACGGAGATATACATAACTGCCGACATTATTCATTCATAATCAACTGACAACTGTCCAGTTAACAGAGGCTCATTCATTTGTCGCCTATACAATATGATATAGGTACTTATACAAATTGATATATAACACTGACTGACACAATTTAAGGCTTATATCAGTAGCGCTACTTTCTAGAAGGATACTAAGTACCGACCTAACCAGCAGTAATTGCAGGAATGACAAATCATTACCCGCGGTGTTGGTGGGAGACCTAGCTGATGTCTAACCTAGCTCGATTCAAAGTTAGTTCCGAGTGTCTCAGAAACTAGCAATGCGTATAAACATGGTAAACCGCAGTGGGTATTGACTATAGGACTTCGATATCAAATTACCTCATAAGCCTTCTACAGACTACAACACCTCGATACGAAGCTGTTATTTTACTCTGTCGGTTTGTTTACGATCTGCTGTCTAAATTTCGATTTGCACAATCAATTATAATTTGTGTACAGTGGTTTTAACACGCGAGACTATTTTGTTAAACGTATTTGATGAAATTAGTCACACTTTCAAATGTCTTAGGTTTGATACGGTAATTGAATCGTTGTGTCCAACTGATAATAAAACATAAATTTTAATTACAAACACTTAGCTGTTATACCGTTAAAAACTAAGTATAGAGAGCTTCGGAAGATTCCATTTTGATAAACTGGTGGGAGGACACTCAGTGTATGTTGTACCAAGTAGATGGCGATGATACATGGCGTAGGTATCCTGTTGACTACTGAAGGACTTAGACTGCATTAAATAAAATAGTGTGCCCTTGCAGCCTATTGAAGTTCCTTAAATGACACATGATGTCGCGAACGAGGCGGTGTCGCATACACTAAGCGCTGAGTACTCTGAATGGCCTTGCCGCCCGCCAGTTACTTAACATTCATATACAATAATTAAATAACTCGTTTGTGATCGCAGGCCGATACGTTATCCACTATTGACCAACAGCGATTCTTCCAACAACCTGAGACGTGCTACAACTTTAGTATACTTTTTGTAACAACGAAACTCTCAATGGTAAAGATATTTTACGTCCCAGCCGTAACTGAGAGATGGCTTCGGCGAAATAATTATGGTAAACAAAAAAAATTACGTGTATTGAATTTATTTATATAGGTAGCAGCGTGTTGCTACGCTAATTTCAGTATTTGTACGAACTGTTACATGGAATAATCATATTTATCTCACGTCAATTTCGGTCGTGTGGCTGTGAATATTTCGCTAAATGGAACGCTCTTACAGAAGACGCGCTTCACTTGATAAGTTATTAGACCATCAGAAAGGTCTACTTACTAAATTAAATAATTACAAGCCTTGAAGCAATGTCAATTGTTATCACAATTGCAATAGATACGAAATAGACAATGTGTTGTGCGCGAGTAGGAAGCAATCAGTTCGGGCCTGCCGGGCGCATTGTTGCACCGACACTGAACGCGCGTCAATACGACTGGTTCGAGATTGGTTCCGGCTCCTTTCAATACTCCAGAATAAGATTCTTAATGAGTTAGATTAGCCATGCTCTTTTTTATTTTTTAATACGAATTTTGCTAACGAGAATGCTTTAGAAGCAAAACTGAAGTACCCTTTCATTGCGCAACATGTATTTTTTTGAACGTGTTCTTATTTTTGACTCTGTACCGGATTCTAGACTAGAGAATTTGGACCTTAATACTAATAGAAACTGAGTTGACGTCGAATTAATTTATAATTCATTAAACTGTGTATGATGTGTAGTTTATTTTAAGTCTGTAACAATTTGACTCATGTACATTCCATTGACGTCAAATGACTATAATTAGTATGAAAACAGTATTTCCTCCTAATTGTCCTTTTAATATGTTACATTCTTGACTACATTCAACATTAATCATGGCAGTTAATTTTATACGCCATAAGTGACCAATATTTGTTTAAGTATAAATATGTATTAATTATTAAAGTACGTAATAATTAGTTCCAAAATTATCGACAAAAATAATGAGGTGGGTTAGTTGGGAAATGTTCTACTAAATGTTAAAATCGGTAGATGTGTTTCGTGTTGGAAGGTTCATCTGGTTAGATACACCTGATTTTGATTTGTCTATTCCAACACGCAGCAGTCATGCTAGTCTCTCTAGGAAGTCGAGGGGACTTCGATGAGTAATTAGTAAGATTCTGGAAGACCAAAAATAAAATAAAAGCCTAAGATTAGGCACATTAGGCAACGTATGGGTGTTTCTGTGGTATTCCTTGGTAATCAATAATAATCACATACCAACCTGATACAACAATTGTTAGTTCGCTCTACCCGTGCCTCTGACATTCGTTAGGAACGCAATATTGCTTACATTATTGGTATTATGGATGTCCATTTGCCCCTGCAAATCACATCTGGTGACCCACTTGTTCGCTCGCCGTCCTCGTTATAACAACGTGCTAACACATCGGTGCAACGTGTCGTGTCCGTCCGTTTATGTGTTATTATGGTTGCGAATGTCTGTCACATATGAGTTGGGGCTGAATTAGCACGTAACGCTTTGCGCCATTGGACTATTGTTCTTTATCAGTAATTGTTAATTAGTGTTTTAGTTAATCATTGCTATGTTGGAGACTGGTGTCTGATATGGAGATAAGCTCGCCCCATATCCAATCATGGGATGACATAGAAAGCAAAGAGTAGGTGCCCTAGTTGCATCTCTGCCTACCCCACCGAGGATAAAGGCGTGATGTGTTTTGTTTGTATTATATAACTTTCTTGCGGTCAAATAATTTGAGAGTTCAACACTAAACTCAGATTACGTTAATCAATGACTAAAATGTTTATTGTTGAGAGCTTACCTGTTTTACATGTGCTTTGTTTATCATATCAGTGGCTTAGGGACTAGACTCGTAAATGTACCTAAATACACTTGTGAAAAATAACAGTATAAAGTTGGAGAATAATGTTTTACACAAGTTAAGTGAAGTATTCATTATCATCATCATCCGCCGTATGACGTCCACTGCTGAACACAGGCCTCCCCCAAAGATTTCTAGACGGACCTGTCAAAAGCGACCCGCATCCAGCGTGTTCCTGCAACCTTTATCAAGTCGTCTGTCCACCTTGCAGGTGGACGGCCGACGCTGCGCTTGCCAGTACGTCAAAAGTCTTCAATCAATGTGTGTTACCAGTGATGACATACGGCACTGAGACGTGGCTTCTAACTATCGGCGCGGCCGCCTAAGAAGGCTCACGGTCAATCAGCGAGCTATGGAGGGGGCTATGCTAGGTGTTTCTCTAGGCGATCGAATTAGAAATGAGCAGATCCGTAGAAGAACGAAAGACACTGACATAGCCCAGGGGATTAGTATTCATTATAATTAAATAAATTGCACCACACTCGTAGTTAGGCGGCTTGCCTATTGGCCGGATTTCTGCCCTGGGACCTGGACGCCAAATCCCTTGCCGATGTATTCCATTGGCGGGAGGAGGCGTTCAGTCGCGGGGAGGGTCCGGCCCTGAAGGAGGTGGAGGCCAAGAGGGCCGCCTTACGGCGAGCCGCCGTGGAGGAGTGGCGTCTCAGGCTGGAGGCCCCGTCGTGGGGGCACGGGGTCGTGGAGGCAGTGCGTCCTGTCTTTGCCGAATGGCTGGACAGGCGCCACGGAGCGGCAACATACCGCCTGACGCAGGTGCTCACCGAGCATGGCTGCTTCGGTGAGTTCCTGTTTCGGGTGGTAGGGATAGAGGAGTCGGCCGTGTGTCACTATTGTGACAACTGCCCAATGGACACGGCCCAACATACGTTGGAGTGTTGTCCAGCCTGGGATGAAGAACGCAGCGCTCTCAGAACAGTCGTCGGAGAAGACCTCTCGCTGCCGGCCGTGGTCGCTTCCATGGTCGGCGGCCGGGAGGCCTGGCAGGCGGTGGCCCACTTCTGCGAGGCGGTCCTCCCGCGGAAGGAGAGTGCCGAGAGGGATCGCCAGCGCAGTGGTGATCCCTCCCGCCGCCAGACGAGACGTAGGAGGCGTCGGGTGGACGACTGACCGACGTCTCCCGCCCTGTGGATTGGGGGCGTTTGGAGAATTCCACCACGGTATCCCCTGCCTGTCGTAAAAGGCGACTAGTAGGGGTCTCCGGGGGTCACGGGTGGGCGGGACGTGCCGCCCACCCATTAGTCTAGCCAACTTCTGTGACCCCCGTGATGGACATGTCCGAGGCAGCGTGTCTCACGCTGCCTCGGACACCAAAAGGTGGACACGGTACGGTGTTTCGGGGGCTTCTGAGCCCCCGCATCAGGAAAAGGACCGCAAAAAAGCGGTACGCGCAGGGGCGGTTGCGGACGACAACTTAGACGTGAGTCGGAGGAAGCCCGCAGCCGTCCCTAATGAGCCGAAGATGGCCATACTAAAAAAAAAAAAAAAAAAAACACTCGTAGTTAAGGAATATTACTTTAAAAAATCTGGAATCCTTTAGATGGAGATGAGTAGAGAGATCCCAACGCGAGTTGCGATATACGAACGGGCATAACGATACAAAACGTCCCGTTTTTCTGGTGCAGCCGATGTAAAAAGTATTTTGTGATACAGGTATGTATCTATACTAATATTATAAAGCTGAAGAGTTTGTTTGTTTACTACTGAACCGATTTTGAAAATTCTTTCACTAACAGGAAGCTACATAACTCCTGAGTGCTATAGGTTACTTTTTGACCCAGGAAAATATTTTTGTCACCGGAAAAACTTTTTCACGCGGGCGGAGCCGCGAGCATTACTAGTATTTGATAAAATACTAGATATTTAAAAAACGACAATCAAGAGCATTATTTTTTTCTATGTAAATGTTATTATCAAGGAATGTTATCTAGCCTCGATAGGGTCCGATTATTGTTTTCTCTGTAATTTAAATTGAAAATAACATAATTCCATACTATTTTCAAGGATTAAGATATAATTACACGTTTATTTTGTCACCTCGCATTGCCACACGACACGAGAGTGTATTTATATCATATTTAGAGATCTTTATTTCTAGTATTAATATTATGATGATCACTATTTTTACTAAAACATTCAATGTTTTGTCTTATAGCCGCAGCATTCAAATTTATTTGGTAAAAATGAAGAAAACGTGCCGAGAAAGGTCTCTTGATTTTTACGATTCCATTATGAAGAAAAACGATAATTTCATATTTCACATTAGTTACGAAATGTGTGAATTTCGTTCGGCTGTCGCCTCGCGTCGCGTCACTCCGAATTAAGAACTCAATGGGGCTAGCCAGTGTTGCCAGACGTTTGACGGTTGAAGTCGCCGAAAATTCATTGTGAAGTAGCCTAAAGTCGCCTCTTCGTATATGGAGAGGTGAAGGAGCAAAAAAAAAAAAAACCTCCCTAATTTCTATTTTATATTGGTCCAACGCGGCGAAAATTCGAAGTAGCCTAAAGTCGCCCACTTGTGTGGGGACGCGGAGAGCTAAAAAAAAAAAAAAAGGTCCCCAGTTTTCAATAATTGTGTGTAAGGGGGATCTAAGGACATGTTTTGTACCTTCAAAGCTATAAATATCCTCAAATTCGACAAAAACAATGCATAAAACACGAACTTTCCGAAGTAGCCTAAATTGGCGACTAATCACCATTCGCAATTTTTGGTCGCCCCGACACTCTCCAAGATAGCCTAAATGGCGAAAAGGATTGACGTATCGGTATTTTGATGTTTGTGATTGATCGAGAGACCGATACGTCAGTCTTTCAACCAATCACAATAAAACGAAGCGGAGACGCATTGTGTTTATTTTTCACGTCCTAGTCCCACAGGTAATCTCAGGCTTGTTCCTCTATTAAAAAAATACTATATTTTTATTAGTATCGAGCCTTTTTATGATGACATGTATTTATACTCCATCCAACCATTTATTTCACTTTTGACGTTTGCACGTCTATGAAATTTTATAATTATTAATCAAGGAATGGAAAACAAATAATTGACTACTTTATAGACGCCATTTTTTATTTTCCATAGTGAAGCGACTTACTGTTCATCTCCGATATTAATTATGAATCGATATTCGTTAAGCCCACTGATTGTGTAACAAAGATAATTAAAAACATTTTCATTGAAAAATAAAATGTGGCAGTGTATATTAAATATTTTATTTTTATATATAATTAACATGAGTAACTATGTGATAATGCATAAAATTATTTTAAAACATAAAATAATGATACTTCTGATTTATGTTGCGAAATAATAAAAACATTTAATGTAGTGCTCAACACAACTCGATTATTTAAATACATAAAATATACACATTTAAAAGCTTAGGCATGTTTATAAAACAACAAAATTTTGAGCAAAAATAACATTTCAATGTGTTTAATCGATCAAAACTTCTTCATAAATTAAATCGAGTGTCACAAGAAACCGAATTGGTAACGCATTAGTACATCCCCAATTGATTAGAAACCGAACTGTCCAAAGTTAAATAAATGGTTGGTCGAAATATGGTGGTTAAAACTTTCATCTCTTCCGATGAAATGTAAATAAAGGACAGACAATTAGTAATAGTCAATTCCTTGCATACCGGTATAGCCATGATCACACACAAGCCAAAATTATTATTGTTTTATTCATTTCATTGTGGTATATTACACAGTCAATAATATCGTGATCCTGGGATCGCGATATTATCACAAGATCTCAAATACTGAAGTAGGTTATTACACTTATCAATATTATCATGAATATTACCACTTCTGTAAGCCGTTGACTTTACTGGCGTATGGTTGTCTCTCTGAAATCGTGGATAATCGAAGAAAAGCCGTTTTAGCTATAGGTAGTTCTCGCATTTGCCTTGAAAATTAAACGTCGTTTTTTTTTTCTTAACGATCTCGTCGCATTTGGCTTAATTTTTTTATAAATTTGCAATAACTTGTTGAGGTCTTCATTTTTTTTTATTGTCTTTAAATAATTTTCCGTAGGATTCCATAAAGACGAGCATATTTCACATAAAAGAAGAAAACGCTTTAAATCTCTTTTAAGTTCGTCACTTTGTTGTGACTCGAGATCGCCGGGGCTCAGTTCGATAGGCTGCTCACTTCCTTCCACCATGACTGCGGATCAATAACCAATGTATATAATACTCTTCGGTCAATAAATAACCAATGTATATCATACTCTTTGGTCAATTGATTGGTGGATTTCAAAATATCCGGATAATCTGCGATATTATCACGATACTGCGATACGCATCAATATTGCATCAGTATTAACGTGATAATACGAGTATCGCGTGATATTATTGACTGTGTAATATACCCCATTCACCATTTTACATACCAATTTACGACATAAAAAAACAGTAAGACAGCATAAACATATAAAACCAATGAGGATATACACGATAAGCTAATCATTGGAAAAAATAATATTAAAGTCAGAAAAATGTTCCGGGTACCTACAGATAAGAGATATAAAATACTTGTCTAATTATGGATTTTCAGGTTTGGATATTGTTTTGAATATAATCGGAGATATCAAGTCGCCATATAAAGAAACAACCGAAGCAATTAAAGTGATCTGAAGTCTGAGATCAAATTAGCTTGTCCAATGCAACACACACTATCAGATGAGATAATCGGCAGCAAAAAATCGAAATCTAGTCACGAAGTGAAGATATCTGAGCGATGTAGTAACAATAGTACGGCTTGTTCAGAACCAGATGGCGATGTGGCAAGTGGAACTAATGATATAGATGTTAAACAGATATCTTTGCGGATAACATTTAAAATAATAGATATTGCACGAAATCCTGGTAATAATATTACAATAACAATGTTAATAAGTGAAACCATGATCTCACCGCTGTAGTCAGGCAGAGATCGACAAACATACAAAAATACGGATACTTCGCCCAGCATATGAAGTGAATAAGTCGTAGTGGGTAATGAAAACACATTGCAAAGATAATAAGTTTAAAAACATGAAAAATACTAGACAGCCGTTTCCGACCTCAAAAGATTAAAATAATATCGTATTTATCAACTGCCATTGACTTTCGCTCTCATGGTTCGAAACAATTTTTCACGAATTATACAAACATTTATTATACATTACGGGGACAGAATACGCAGTGTCTAGTTTGACAGACATTTCAACCTACGCCACGGAGGTAGTTAGCGTGAAAGTATACATGGCACTCGTTAAACTTACGGTTGTTATGTAACATCGCATTTTATTCATGTATTTATTAAATACAACAGGTTAATGTGACAAAAGCATTTTGTGCATTAGGTACCTGTGAGTTGCATATAAGCAATGTGCAATGTTGCGTGACACACGATAATAGCGTCACTGCGATACGATCTCCCCCAAGGACGCGATAACGTCTGATAGCACAGTGTCAAGTACAATAAATGCTTAGCAGCATTTATTTACTCAGTTTGAGATGTAAAAATTACTGAGATTATTATTTACTTCAACCATTCTGTAAGTCATGGTTTTTTGATGTTCATCGTTACATCGGACCTAAACTCGTAACTACCTTCACGGGTTTTACAGTCCTACCGCACTGGGAACAAGTTTTTTTATGGCATCGAATGACGAGAAGAGCATGCCGTTCGCCTGATGGTTAGCGATACGACCACCCATAAATAGTAGAAACACCATCCACAAAGTACTGTGTGGCATTCCACTGCGCTCGTCATCCTGAGACATGAGATGTCCAGTCTCATTATGGCCTGCAGTTGCACTGGCTACAATGTCCTTCAAACCGAAACACAACTGTGCATCCACACTGCTGCTTGGCGGTAGAAATAGACATTGCCGTGGTACCCACCCAGACGGACTCTTACATATTTATTTATTTAGGACCATCAACAGAGATTACAATAAAAATTACATTGGTTTATATGCTATTAACTATTATGGTTACGTTATCATTGTATCTCTAATAACAGATGAATACAACATGAATTATACAATAATATTAGTAAAGTGTCCAAAGTGATATAGAATTCAAATCATAATTATATCACTTCAAATATGAGAGTCCTACCACCAGTAAAACCACAAGTACACACCACCATCACAAATACAGACACCACAAGTACGTACCACAAGTACATTCTAAACTCTAGAGTAATGAGCAGAACCTGATATGAGAAATAGATCTGGAGTTAAAGTATAAATCAACGGATAACAAGGATGTTGGTAATGTGCTGGTAACAAAAACCTCTCGTCTTGAATGCTGCGAGTACCAGTCACCTTTCGGAGAATCTCGTGAGATTGAACTGCCCCGCGCCGCGGCTAGCCTGATCGATGTTTTTTCGACATTTGGAACCCGTTCCAAGACCAGTGGCTGGTCGTAAAAAAATCAATGCTCATTATTTTTATATCAGCCTTGTATTAAATTATTCTTGGACTCGGCACGAATACCGGCAAACCGAAATAATTAAAAATAATTTTGGGCTTGCACCTTGTCCACCACTTCGGGCGTCTAATGCATTTTTATATGATAAAAATACTTTTGTGGTGAGTAACATTGCTTACTCAACACATTTATCTAAACGTAATGGAATTATCCTTAGTATTTTTTATTAAAGTGATAGCCATATAACAATTACTTCATAAACTAAACATACATATATTTCTACGTGATGGTCATCGCTTAACACTTTTCAATCAGATACGGTACCTACTGGTGGAGCGTTTAAGGTACAATTAGATTTGCCACTTGCCCGAACATTCCAATAGGCCGTGGTACATAGTTCCCCGACGTAAGGCATCGCAATCTTCAACGAATACTCCCAATATTTCAACACACGACCACTAAATATGACTTCTGTCGGTCGTTAGAATTGCCACATATCCCGTTTGGAGGCATGGCCCATTTTACATCCCACTAATGATTTAAGTTCCTACTATTTGAATACTCATTGGAGTAAATAATATTGGCGCGTTGGTTAAAATAATGTGCAAAGATTATATGCACCGATATTCGTTGGTACATATTTTCCTTTGTCTACATAGCACTTACTATCAGGTCAAGTTGTGATTTAAGTGTGTTCTGATATAAAAAAACGTATCAAAGACCATATATGAGCCGAGGCAAGTGATCATAGGATGGTGGATGGGCGATCAGAGCGACACTGTAACGCGCAAGGTGTGACATTCTTAAGCATAGCGCGTCCTTGTTGCAATAATGTTATAAGTTCGCAATATTCACATTAAGAGCCTATGTCAGGAACTTTAAGGACTTTCAAATTCAAATTTCTCGTAAACTACTAAGATCAGAGGTTAGATTTTTGGATATGTGTAAATTGAACGTATAACTCAATAATATGTCAAAGCCAAAACACAATTGCTATAAATTTTCTCGATCGAAAAAAAATTCAAAGTTACCTCTGATATTTTCTTTAAACACGCTTTATCTCTAAATGGTGGAATATGTACATTCGTAACTTTATTTAAATACAATACAACAATTTTTTCAAAGTTTTATCAATACACAATTAAAACGAATTAAATAGTATAATCACAATTAAAAGAAAATTGTTTTGGCGCTTACGCCATTTCATTTCGGCATACGCGTGCGCCTCCCGTCACTTTCTCTCATCCGCGACGTCCAAATACGCCATCGCTGTTATGGGAGTGGCCCGTGCCGGCTTCAGTCGTCCGGAATCTTTACTGACGACGGACGTGCGCTCGAAATTTTCGGACGCCTTCAAAGTTAGAATTGGCCGTCTAGTGTAGGGATTGGTCCGCGCTACCGCGCGGCAAATTTGAAGGTGCCCTGGAAATTCTGTTTTATAGTGTATCCAGCTCACGTCCGTGTATCAATATAAAATTATAGGCTCTATTAGGTCTATAAGATAGGCAACAAGCGTAATTATTACATCCTTTCACCTTTGTAAATTGTTTCTAGTCGGAGACCTGCTTTAGTTATATTTAGTGATCGGTACGCTGAGGTGCCGGGTTCGAATCCCTGATTGAAAAACAATAGTCACTGCTTTTTTTTTGTTATTTATTCTGCCTCAGTGGTGTAGTTGTATTACGTTATGCTTATGACTGCAATGCTGAGGTCTCGGGTTCGATCCCCGAGTCGGGCAGAGTGATATTGGATTTTTTTCTTTTCAGCCCGAAGTCTGGATTTTGAGCCCGAAATGGTGATAGGCTTGCCCCCTATCACATCATAGGACGGAATACGCACGACGGAAAGTGAGTGCATTAGTTGCGCCTCTGCCTACTCCTTCGGGGATAAAAGACGTGAGAGTATATGTATGTATTATTTATATTGGGTAATTCATAGCTAGCGACGCCCTGGAATGCCGGCCCAATTTTGCGTAAATGACGCTTGCGTGCCGCTCATACATTTAAAAAATTCGTATTTTGCATGTAAAGGCTGTTCAAATTTTTACACCATAAAATTATTTTAGTATGATTTTTTGTAGTACTCGTTTATTTATACATTATGAATCAATAATAACTAAAATGTTAAGAGCCAATGTTAGAATTGGTATACACGGCGGCCATTTTGAATTTCTTTGTTTTAAGGCCAATCGACCTCAAAATCTATATCTGGGCAGGCCTTTAGGTATAAAAGACGGATCCAATGTTAGAATTGAAAAAAGTGGCCGCCATTTTGAATTTCTTTGTTTTAAGGCCAATCGAACTCAAAATCGATATCTTGGCAAGCCTGTAGGTAAAAAAGACGGATCCAATGTTAGAATTAAAAAAAGTGACCGCCATTTTAAATTCCTTTGTTTTAAGGCCATTCGACCTCAAAATCGATATCTGGGCAGGCCTTTAGGTATAAAAGACGGATCCAATGTTAGACTTGAAAAAAGTGGCTGCCATTTTGAATTTCGTTGTTTTAAGGCTAATCGACCTCAAAATCTATATCTGGGCAAGCCTATAGGTACAAAAGACGGATCCAATGTTAGAATTGAAAAAAGTGACCGCCATTTTGAATTTCTTTGTTTTAAGACCAATCGACCTCAAAATCGATATCTGGGCAGGCCTTTAGGTATAAAAGACGGATCTAATGTTAGACTTGAAAAAAGTGGCCGCCATTTTGAATTTCCTTGTTTTAAGGCTTATCGACCTCAAAATCTATATCTGGGCAAGCCTTTAGGTACAAAAGACGGATCCAATGTCAGATCTGAAAAAAATGGCCGCCATTTTGAATTTCTTTATTTTAAGGCCAATTGACCTCAAAATCGGTATCTGAGTACCACTTTAGTTACTAAAGGCAGATCCACCGTCAGAACTGAAAAAAGTGGCCGCCATTTTGAATTTTTTTGTTTTA
Source organism: Lapara coniferarum (assembly GCA_949316025.1). Taxonomy (NCBI): domain Eukaryota; kingdom Metazoa; phylum Arthropoda; class Insecta; order Lepidoptera; family Sphingidae; genus Lapara; species Lapara coniferarum. The sequence continues at coordinate 619,033 of OX438931.1, read as the reverse complement.
AGGTTAATCGACCGCAAAATCGATATCTGGGTGTAACATTATTGACAAAAGAGTGATCCAATGTCAGAATTGAAAAAAGTAGCCACCATTTTGAAGTTTTTTGTATTAAGGCCAATCGAACTCAAAATCGATATCTGGGCATTGTTTTGTGCACAAAAGGCAGATGTAATGTTAGAATTTTAAATAAAGGCCGCCATTTAGATTTATTTTTCTTTAAAGGCTATTGGCTTTAAAATCAAAATCCGCTGGACATGACTGGCCACAAACTCTAATAGGTATAAAGGAGACGGCCTAAATTGGGCTTGACCTTACACTTTTGAAGCATGTATCAATGTTCTTCTATTTTTATGTCTTCCATTTAAAAATATCCCACCAAAAACATAAATGTAAAAAAGGATAGCCAAGTTCAATACCAAACTTATGCTTAGCTGTGGGCTTCGCCGCAAAAAGAATGGAGATCTAAATGTGTGCCAAGTTTTATGCAAAATCTAAATATGTATTTATAGGAACAAAATAACATTATGAACAAGTATTAAATTCTATTTGTTTGCTTTATTGAATACCTATAATAGTTGCTGGTATTTACAAATGTGAGATCTTTTACATTTATGTTTTTGGTGGGATATCATTACTTTTTGTAAAGAAAACTAGGTAGGTATTGAGTTGTGTGGTGCCGCGCGCCGCCGACGACACACCGTTGGCCGGCTGTTTAGCGCGTATTACAAGTGTTTTTTTATAGGGACACCACAAATGTTTTGGCTTAACTTTATCTTTATATTTCTGTTATAAATCAAATATAATAAAACATATATTGGGATTGTTTCAAATATTTGCTTGTAACGGTTCCAACGCTACCATTAAAAATATATTTTTTTTTATGTGGACCCCTGTATTTTTAACTTTTTTTATTTTTAGATTTTTTCTTACGCTTACACATAATTACCGAGCTGGATTCCAAATTTCATCCTTCTAGGTCATCTGGAAGTAGGTTAGGTTTAGATACTATAAGTCTGTCAGTCAGTACAAAAATTTACGATTTTGACCTTCATATCTTTATAACAGTTTGAGCTAGCTTCATGAAATTTGGGCTTCTAGATGTCCTTATAGATATAATTAAACTCACACAGTTTTATGTGTTTACTTTATAGGTTTTGAGTTATAGAAAGGTGAAAAGTGGCACCAAGTGGTTCGTGTAATATTACACACGGCGCTGGCACCAACTTAGAGCGTTGGTTACATACTCAAAGAATACCAAGCATGTATAACAAGAATAATATTGACATAATAGTATTAATAATTCTTTGGGGGAGACCTATGTGCAATAGTAGCCTTTTAAAGGCTGAAAAAGAATAAGAATTAAAAACTATAGGTATTTTAGAAATTAAACTAAAAAGACATTTTCACTTTTTGGGATATTTAATATTGGTCGATATTATTTAATTTTACTGGCAACTTTGTTCAGCGCTCCCGGCGTAATGTCAAATTGAAATACATTATTGACTCACTAACACTAGCTTCACACCTCGCGTCGTGGCTCGTATTGTGTTCGGCGTACCACTCGCGCGAGAGTGTAAATGAGCCATTATATATTTATATCAGTCCTCGTCGATTCCATGTGATATTTTCAATTCTGGTTATTGTCTAAGCTAGCTCTGTTCACTATTCAATAGGGCAATCCAATGGTTAGGTACTGTGAACATCTTATGTCATCAGGTAAAAAAAAGTTATTCACCGAAAAATGATTTAGAAGCTCTACTCTACAGCGGTTATTTCTTTACTCCCATTGGACAGACAGATTTTTCTTTCTCATTTGGAAATAGTTCTAATATAACTATAAAATAATGCATAAATTATCTCTGTAACACTAAGCCCAAAGTTCTATGAAGTTTTTCCCGTCTCCTTTTAAAATATGGCCATCATTATTTTTCATTCAGTTCAATAAGGATATCGGATTTGTTATATTGCAAAACAAAAACAAATGCCTTAGAATTGAAGAAGTAGCTGTTGCAGTAAACATCAGTCTATTCTTCTGTACAAAATATCAAAAATATTTAAAAAATTGTAAGTAATTAACATTTCAAATTTTCTATAAGCATAAGTACCCGCGTAGTAAGAATGACCTTGCTATATTTTTCTTACCCCACATTACATACAGTTCAAATTAAAAATTATAAAAATTATCTAGATAGGTAGCGGCCGCCTTCAACATTTGTAACATTTATATCCTATATAGTGACTATTCAACCATAATAATGTAATCAATCTTCATATCAAGCTATGTAATTTTATTGCATTGCATAAATTTCGAACATCCTTTACATACAAAATTCGATTTTTAAATTGCATGGTGGCACTAGAGTAAAGCATCATTTACGTAAAATAGACCTGACATTCCAGGGAAGAAGTTTCATCGTGAATGACTTGTCGAAACTACCTTGATGTCGCAACTCGCAGTTGTATTACGTGCCCGGTACGGCCTCCACGCTCAGGTCTCGGGTTCGAATCCCGCGTCGGGCAAATACTATTTTTTTCTGTCCAGTATCAACTCGGTCTGTTGAATTGGGCCCGGTATGTGGCAATAAGCTCGTCTCCTATTTGATAAGACCTAAAATAGCTAACGAAATGTGAGGAGAAAAGGTGTGATGCTATGTTTGACTGCCTCCAAGGCGTAGTTGCACACACGATACGCCTATTGTGCTGAGGTCCCGGGTTCGAATCCCGAGTCGGGCCGAAAAATAGTGACGCCATTTATTGTATTATTATTTATTTTATGTCCACCAAAGTTAGGAAAGTCTACAAGAATAAATCAAAGCAAAGCAAAATATAATTTAAAACATATTATAGAAGTTTCATACTGCTTTGCTTTTTACCTATATACAGACCTACGTAGGGGTAAGACTCGAACCTACCACCACACCAAATTTTATCTTGTCAACAAAAGTCAACTATAAGTGAATAATACTTTCGATGAGTTTAGATAACTTACAATGTCATTTTACATAATGTTCAAGTAATTAGGTAGATAATAGTGACATAATAATGGTTCTATAAACGAATTAAAATAAATTCTATGTTTTATAAGTTATACATTTATTAGAAATTATAATAACTATAATATTTACAACATAGACATGCATTTGCAATGACGATCTTTTCGCGGGCTTGAGTGCAACGACCTGTCGCAACGACGCGATGCGACGAGGGCCGAGGCGCGCGATCTATCTCAGCGGGGCCGTGCGGCGCCTCGCATTTGAAATACGCTAAGTCACGCCCATCACGATTCCATATGTTTTTCACATAGGCTCTTAAAGATAACAAATACATAACTGAAGCTAAGAGGAGATCGGCTGGATTTTTAACGAATGTCCTGGCAATGGGAAAGCATTACTGGCAACACAACGCAGTTAGTCATTATGGTATCACCGTTACCGCGGGGCGATGATTTGTTTATTTTACTTCTAAAATATACATTTATACGTAAGCATTATGATTTTAAAATTCCGAGATTAGTTGCCTCATCAAAACAATGCGACCTAACATACAGTGATACATTAGGTACCTACCATAAAAACAACTTACATGGTATTTTTTTTATTGCATTGAATATCGAGACGAGCATGTCGCTTGATGGGAAGCGATACGACGACCCATAAACAGTAGCAACACCATCTAGCACCTTGAGTTACAAAGTACTGCGTCGTATTCCACTACGCTTGTCAGACGTTAAGTGTCATTATGTCCAGTAGTTACACTGGCTACAATGTCCTTTAAACTGAAACACATCAGTGCATGCACACTGCTGCTTAGCGGTAGAAATAAACATTGCCGTGGTACCCACTCAGACGGGCTCTCATATGAGAGTCCTACCACCAGTAAATGGTTTGGGAGGTAAGAGGGGATCAGGGGGAATACAAAGGGCAAAGCGGATAAGCGAAACGAATTCGTCGCACGTGTAAATATGGTTAGTTATTTAGCAATATTGTTTGATGTATAATATCATTGTGTCCACAATATTAATGGGCTAGCATGGACGAGGTTGTACCATTGTCGTACTAGAAGTCTGTATTAATTGGATACTGGAAGGAAGTGGCATTTGATACAGATCTTAAGTTTCGAGAAGCCTCAATTATCTCCTGCCTTTTTCTAAGCAATGAATGAGCACGTTGTGTGATTATTTACTAGGCGTATACTGCTCGTTTACCTTTTACTACTTAAAATATTGTCTGCCCACAATTCGCCAATCTGTATCGACATTGTCCTTGCAAGTGCGCGGCCCCGCGGCTTACTCAGCGATAACGCCAGAGGTGATAAGCGATAACAGCGCTGTACTAATTCACAATACGATCGTTTGACAAATATTCGCCTGATATTTTGTAATTAAGTGCACAGAGTGCTGGTATTGTTGCGCTGAATGCCGCATTATCCATTTTTACATTCTGATATATTATATCTATACTAATATTATAAAGCTGAAGAGTTTGTTTGTTTGTTTGAACGCGCTAATCTCAGGAATTACTGAACCGATTTTGAAAATTCTTTCACTAATAGGAAGCTACATAACTCCTGAGTGCTATAGGCTACTTTTTATCCCGGGAAAATATTTTTGTCCCGGAAAAACTTTTTCACGCGGGCGGAGCCGCGGGCACTACTATATTTTATATAAAGAGATGAGATGATAAGGACACTTGTGCAATGGTAATCGTCAAGACTACGCATAAACAGTAGCAACACCACCCAAAAGTTTTACGTAACGTATGCTCTAAGTATAACGTGAGTTGATACTGTATCCTTAGAGAACTCAATAATGCGTAGCGTGTAGAACTGTAGACCGACTCGCACGCTAGTTCGTACAGTGTAACAAAGCCAGTAAATGTATTGATAAAGCAGTGACGCATGTATGAAAATCGTCACTTCCTTGCATTGAGTGAAGTGTGTAAAGGGATGAGTAAGGCGGGAAGTGGCTCCAATTAGCTCGAAAGCTTTCTCTTTGTTTCGGACAAGGGTGACGGCTTGTGACCACGCTAAAACAACCTATCTATTTAAATACTTATGTCAGGATTGTTGGAGAATTTTTTTATTATTTACTAAACAGTAAACATTCTTGGCGCGGCGGTTTATGTTCATACTACATACTGATATTTGTAATTCACTCATCCGGTTCCACAATACACTTCATTCCAAACAATATTAAAAAAATTAGAAATAGTTCGCGGTGACCAAATCGCATCAAATTACCCACTTATCGTGTCGGCCATTAAAATAGGTGAAGGCGACAAGTACGTGAGCACGACGCGGTGAGACCTGCATGTTACAATTTACAAGCAAATAGTCTAAGCAAGCAAATTGTAGCTTCCGCGCATTCAACAATTATGGAAATCAATTTTATAAAAACATTTTGCCCACGGCTTCGCCCGCGTTAATAAGTTTTTCCGGGCTAAAAGTACATACATAAAAACCTTCCCGTTGAATCACTCTATCCAACACATTTATTTGTATAAAGATTAATATTATGACGTTGATACAACTCTTAACAAATAATGCATTAATTTCGACCAAATTTGATTACCATAAAAACTGTTCTAGAGAGTTTATTTTAAAAGATAGACATATACTGTCGCGGACTTTTTTTTAGATCATTTCAAGAGGAATAATTCTTTCATACATATATTTTTGGTATCTTGAACCGTTTTTGCAGCGCACGCAATGGAAGCCCTCAAGGATGAATAATTTTCCCCGCATTTTTCACATTTTCCATTATTTCTTCGCTCCTAATAGTTGCATCGTGATGTTATATAGCCTATAGCCTTCCTCGATAAATGTTCTATTCAACACAAAAATAATTTTTCAATTCGCACCAGTAGTTCCTGAGATTAGCGCGTTCAAACAAACAAACAAACAAACAAACAAACTCTTCAGCTTTATAATATTAGTATAGATTTTACATGACTGCCTCGGTGGCGTAGTTGTATTACGGTACGAGTGCAATGCCGAAGTCTCGGGCTTGATCCCCAGGTCGGGTAGTGATATTGGATTTTTCTATTCACTATCAGCCCGCAGTCTGGAATTTGTGGCCGATATAGCGATAGTTCGCCCCCTATTGCATGTTATTGTAATCGAGAGAAAATGCGCAAGCAACCATCATTTGCTAACCAATTCCTATACGTTTCTTAAAGAGCTATTAAAAGTCAGATTCCATAGTTATTATTTATTTTTGGAAGTAGTGTATTATTTTTCGCGTTTGTCTATACTAATATTATAAAGAGGAAAGATTTGTTTGTTTGTTTGTAATAGATAAACTCAAAACTACTGGAGCGATTTTGAAAATTCTAGCACTAATAGGAATCTACATTACTCCTGAGTGCTATAGGCTTCTTTTTATCCCGGAAAAACTTTATCTAGCGGGCGGAGCCGCTAGCAGAAGTGTTGTAGATAATAAAACGGGCAAGTTCGAGACAGTACGCGTTTTACCAACACGTGCGTGGTGCAGGTCGTGGCGGGCCCGCGCCGACACGTGCCAGCGCTATTGTGCCGATAAACCAACATGAAAGCAGCAGTCACTCGATAGCGGCCTTCATTTAGGCCTCATTTACGGAGACGCGGGCCGCAATGAATTCAAACATATAATGGCGTTGTACGAGTGCGTTTACGGAGAAGCGAATTTACATGCGTTTGCTTGAACTGAAGCGCAATTTGCGCCGGAGTCTGCGGATAGCATCGACGCTTCTCATGCGGAGTTTATCGTGGCGGCAATTCTCCGTTTTACTGACACCCTCTGCGGCGTCTCCAGCGTCGTACGTTCCGCCACTGCGCCCGAATCGGAGCCCGCCGCGTGCGACGCAGCGATGCCCGCATCTCCGTAAACGACGCGTTTTAGTTGCGCAGTGACATAAAATATAATAACTACGATTATGTTTCGGCGGACGCGAAATCTGGGAAGGATAGATAAGTAAGAGAGTGCGAAGATAGCATAGTACTAAGTAGCAGGTTTTTTATTTATTTATTTACTATATGGATACTACCGGAAGTTGCCGTAAAAAGCCTTCTTTGTCGTAGTTACTAAACTCGTCTTATAGAGAGCGACGACAAGGTTACGGTGAAACAAATATATCGATACACAGGTCAGCAGTTTCACAATTGCAAATATTTTTTAAAATCATTATGCAGCGTTTTAAGTAGGGTAACATAAGCTACGGACTTGGTTTCAAATTTCACTAGAGCCAAGTCATTAACGCTCATCGTTCAAACAAAAGCAAAATTTAAAAAAAACCTAAAAACACACTTTTATAGAAATTCGAACTAAAAAAGAGTAAAAAAATTAATAAATTTGAATTAAGAAAAAAAATATTGTAAAAAAAGCATGGGGTGCATGGAGTCAATAGATATAAATATTTTATTGATAGACTAGTAGTGCTCGCGGCTCCGCCTGCGTGAAAAAGTTTTGAAGTACCGGGAGAAAATGCCTTTAGGCATTAAGTCCCCCTGTAGCATTGTACAAAGTGTTTAAAATAAATAAATAAAAGTACCGGTTTCTTAAATACACAATATTTTTTATGTAATAAAATTCTTAACACTAACACAAAAGCGCACAGCATATACTCATGTGCATGTACAGTATAATTATTTATGAAAGCATTTAGTAGAAGCTGCATGCGCTTACAAATGCAATCAATTTGACATATACTATTTTAACAAGTGCAACAAATTATTGTCTTTCCAAATACTATAACAACCCACAGTACCTAATGTGGACGTGGGCGTCTCCAGCGCGTGGTGTCGTGTGGCTTCAGCGTGTAACAACTTAACTACAGACTATAACACATACGCAACACTGGTATGATAAAAGATTTATGAGATTACGTTAGTTTTACCCCACAATACACGCAGTAACATCAGTGGTTCATCAGTTATTTGAATAAGAAAGACGGTATCGGGTTTGATGGTGTTTTTATTCTTAATAGCAAGCTGAGCAGGACGCTGAGCTGATGATATACACCACGGATGATTTAAAGTAGCAACATTGCCCAAGACTCAAAATTAAAAATACCGCATAGCTCACTGGTTAACCTCAAAGCCTCAAGCCCCAACATCAGGTTTTACCTCGTAGAGCCCAGTAAGAGCTCTTACGTCAATAACCTTCTAACTAGAACAATGTTCGCACAGTGCTGCTTTACGGCAGAATTATCAAATTTCATTGTTTTCAATTCAAAACAGATGACTTAATTATCAGTCAAATCAGTAATAGTTCTAGGTGAGTGCCTCTAGTCAACGTTCTGAGCGTAATTAATAAAAAAACTCAACATATTCACAATCAAAGTTCCGAACAGATTGTCTTATGCTAAGACAAACAATAAGCAATAATATCTTGTAGGTATTGTTTCTTGATAGTATAATTTTCTAATTATGCAAAGCGCGCTCTCACCGTCTCCGTGGGAACGCATTTTTTTTTGGCAAGCACGTGTCTAAAGCGAGATGGTAACTAGCTCTATTCATCATAAGCTTGTTGTAACTTTCATTACCTCCTTGATCTATATTGTTTTTTATATTGAGTTAACTCGATCGGAATCCCGGCGAATACAGTATGACCATTCTCTTCCCCTGAATCTAGATTTTTGTAGGTGTAGCTCGTTTAGACCGAAGATTTTATTAGAGCTTCATCATAATATGTACAAAAAGGCCTCAGGACTTTTACAAGAGCAGATTAATTAAATATTTAAATATTCATGACATATTATCTGCATTTCTGTAATTTTTTTCAGAATCCGTACAAATCAAATCGTTAGTCATTGCCATTATTAAACAATGCGGCATTGTGTTCGTGGGCGCGTGGTTTTGCGAGAAAGCGCCACTGTTGACATCACCGGCTGTAATTATTGTTACACTTGTTTCCGCAATAAGAGGGCGGCAGCCTAACATTATTATGACCGTTTAATGTTTCTCCTAACTGAAGAGAATCTTTTTTTTTTATAGCATTGAATGACAAGACGAGCATGCCGTTCGCCTGATGGTAAGCGATACGACCACCCATAAACAGTAGAAATACCATCCAGAACCTTGATTTGCAAAGTACTGTGTGGCATTCCACTGCGCTCGTCATCCTGAGACATAAGATGTTAAGTCTCATTATGTCCTGTAGTTACACTGGCTACAATGCCCTTCAAACCGAAACACAACAGTGCGTGCACACTGCTGCTTGGCGGTAGAAATAAACATTGCAGTGGTACCCACCCAGACGGACACTTACATATGAGAGTCCTACCACCAGTAATCTCTTAATTTTAATCATAAAGAACATTTAAGGAGTAATTAAGTGGGACGTCAAGGCCGAATTGGCCTTCATCGGCAGCCCCGCCGTGGAGGAGAGGCATACCAGGCTGGAGAGCCTGAAGGGGGCTTGAGGATCGTAGCGGCAGTGCTAGCTGTCTTTTTTAACAGGCGCCACGGTGCGCCGACGAAGGACACCGCGGGTTTTGGTTGGTATGCCGGTGTATGTTTGTGTGTACACAGTGTTAGGGACTCGGTCCAATGCTCGCTCGGATGATGATATACTCCGAGTGTCGACATTGGGCTGTAAGACTGTGTGAAACCAACATAACCGTTCCACTCACCTTCCAGTGGTGGCAACGATAATGCGTTTTTCCCCGCGAAAAAAAATTATGTAAGTAGCTTAGCCAGGTTGGACATTAGGGTCCAACAGCATCTTGCCAAATGAAACAGCACAAATGAACCATGAGACACGTGGTTCATTTGTTAAAGGAGTTATGTAATATTTTTTTTTTTGTTGCCGTGGAGAAAGTGACTTATTACTACCGCCCAGTGTTCAAGGGGAACGACTGAGCAGTTATGTTGGGTTCACCGTGCCTTACGACCGGGCCGAGTCCCTAACCTATGTACACCGCACGGCATACCAACTAAAACTCCGCGGTGGCCATCTTCGGCGCATTAGGGACGGCTGCGGGCTTCCTCCGACTCACGTCTAAGTTGTCCGCAACCGCCCTTGCGCGTACCGCTGTTGCGGTCCTTGTCCTGTTGTTGCGGGGCTCAGAAGCCCCCGTACACCGAAGGACGCCCTTGGCATCCGAGGCAGCGTGAGACACACTGCCGTCCATCACGGGGGTCACAGAAGTTGGCTAGGCTAATAGGTGGACGGCCCTTCCCGCCCACCCGTGACCCCCGGAGGCCCCTATTAGTCGCCTTTTACGACAGGCAGGGGATACCGTGGTGGAATTCTCCAAACGCCCCCAATCCACAGGGCGGGAGTTATGTAATATGCCATTAGTTTCCCACTATATTGCCGGCGCAATCAGGCCAACATATGACTACAAATTGACAATCAAATTTTATACGCACATTTGTCTTTATTGAAAAAAAATGTTAAACACATATGTTATCAAAGCCATATTTAATAAATATAAATTGATTTAAAATAAAACGTATCTTATATTTTCTGTGAAATCTATTACCATTGGTTATATAATATCGCACATTATGTATTACAGTTTTGACGTTATAATAAAACTAACAACTTCCTACATTATATTTGGGAACTGTGAGGTCATAATATAGCAATGGAGGCTAGTTAGCAATGTGAGTTGTGGAATTCCTAAAATACCATTTTACTAAATTTTTCCAATAACCATAAATTATAAAAATGAGCCCTTGTTACTGTTTCTACCTAACCCTGGCATCGCAAAGTAACTACTCTAGACCTCACAGTAAGTACGTGTGGAACAAAAAATACACTGGTGTTGTAGTATTGGTTCAATGCTTTTTGCAATTAGTGTTAAGTGCATGATGTATAACTACGCACAATATTTCTATACCATGCGTCGCTGTAGGAAACTGCTCGAATTTTTATACAATATTAAGTTATTGCTACATCCTAATGTCATGTATTGTATTTCATCGTTTATCGCAGCACCAGTAAGCTTTATAATTCAAAGAATGTTTTAACAGTTAAGCCTCCACTACACTACTCGCGAAGTTGATCGAGGTTGGCCGAATAAGATAGTGTGGAAGGGCACTTCGCTTCGCCTCGTGCAACCTCGCCTCGCCTCGGGCGACTTCCAGTCGTTGTCGGTTTTTGCGCCCGAGTCAAAGGACTCGAAGTGTCCCGAGGTTCGAACACGAAGCGTCTTACTACACTACTCGGCTCACTTCAGTTCGCATCGAGACGTCATGAGCACAGGTTGTATTCAACGTTCCGTAGGTAGTTTACAGAACACGATTAACAGTACTGTAACGGCATATGGTTTGCCCGACAACCTGTGTGCGTGGATTTCTGGCTTTCTGCATGAGCGTAGAATACGTGTCGTCGTTGATGGGCACGCTTCGAAGCTCATGTCAGTAAATGCCGGGGATCCACAGGGCTCGGTGCTGTCGCCCACCCTGTTTCTTCTGCATATCAATGATTTGTTATCGCTTGGCAACATTCATTGTTATGCAGACGACAGCACGGTTCATGGGCGATACTACCATGAGCCCCCTGGTTTGCGGGTGGACACTGTGAGGAGGCGCAATGATCTTGTCATTGAGCTCAACCGGACTCTGGATCTCATTTCCACGTGGGGTTCCATGAACCTGGTCGAGTTCAATGCCAAGAAAACGCAGGTGTGTGCGTTCACGTGCAAAAAATCCCCGTTTTCTCCTCTCCCCAATCTTCAGGGTGTTCCACTCTTAATGCGGAATGACCTGAATATCCTTGGTATGGATATCCGCTGTGATCTGAATCCAAGGAATCACATCGAAGGCGTTATATCTGCCACATCACGCAGGGTTGGAATCCTGAACAAGGTGCGTCGGTTCTTCACGCCCGGTCAAATCTTCCGCTTGTATAAAGCACAGGTACGGCCGGGTATGGAATACTGTTCGCACCTCTGGGACGGTTCCGCCCAATACTTGCTCGATGCCTTGGATGGATTGCAGCGGCGGGCCATCCGCATTGTGGATGATGCAGACGTAACGAGCAACTTGGAGTCGCTACAATTGCGGAGGGATGTCGCTTCTCTAAGCGTGTTCTACCGTCTGTATCATGGCGAATGCTCTGAAGAGTTGTTTAATCTGATCCCCTCCTCTCCTTTCCTCAGCAGAACCACGCGTGCCGGCAACCGAAGCCACAGCTTGATGGTTAAAACCATCTCGGCCCGAACCAATAGGTTCGCCAATTCTTTTATTTGCCGCACCATCAAGCTTTGGAATAGTTTGCCGGCGCACGTGTTCCCTCCTTCCTATAATCCTGGGTCCTTCCGCCGTAGCGTGAAGAAGCAGCTCAGTAGGCCGGCATGATTGTGTCGAATGGCATGAGATAACCATCTGTTGCCATTCGATACTCTATCTGGACTGCATCGCGCTTACCATCAGGTGAGGTGCAGTCACTTTGCCGTGCCCGAATAAAAAAAAAAAAAAAAAAAAAAAAAGTACTGTTATAATCTTTAAAACTACGCAACGAATTTTGATGCGGTTTTTTTATAAATAGATAGCTAATAGAGTGATTCAACCGGAAGGTTTTTATGTACTTTTAGCTCGAAAGAACTTATTAACGCGGGCGAAGCCGCGGGCAAAAGCTGATCTATAATAATATATTGCAATTAAAACAACGATATTTATTTAGAGCTTTGCGGTATAACGTTACAAAAGCCCCTTATTCACTATTGCACCATATTTACAACACCAGCACCATCTACCAAAAAACCTGATTTAAAATTAAAATATTTCCTACAAAAAAAAAAGCAAGATTGGGGAGAAAATAGCCGATCTATAATGTGTTGATCCAGGATTAGGTTTATCCAAATATCATCGAAATCTGTTCAGTAGTTTTAGCATTTACTTCTAAAAAATATTAGTATCATACTACTGCCTCGATGGCGTAGTTGTATCGTGTACGACTGCAAAGCTGAGGTCTCGGGTTCGATCCCCGGGTCGGGCAAAGTGATATTGAGTTTTTCTATTCAGTATCAGCCCGGAGTCTGGAATTTGTGCCCGATATGGTGATAGGCTCACCACCTATCACATCATGGGACAGAATAACGGCGAAAAGTGGATGCACTACTTGCGCCTCTGCCTACCCCTTCGGGGATAACAGACGTGAGTACGTGTGTGTGTGTGTGTGTATTAGCATCATGCATCCATTTCTTTTTAATTTTCGTTGAATTATAAATACGCACGTAGCTGCCACTTGAACGTCATCCATGATGCCTATCGTGCGGGCGCCGGGCGACTGAGCTCCTCGCGAGGTTGCACGAGTGTGTAGCCACATACTTCGGACTTCGGTGAACTTCGACGAGTACTTCGTCGAGGTAACTTTGCGAGTAGTGTAGTGGAGGCTTTAAAACATTATTTTAATTACAAAGCTTACTGTTAGAATTTTACTAGTCACTGTTTCCTTTTGTTTTTTCATAAATTTATTATCTTATTTATTTATCTACGTTATTTTCAGTTCTAGTCAGTATGTTCTAGGGGTATTGTTTAATAAATAAACGTCATAAGTAATATCCAGTATTTAGTTTAACAAACTAATAGACTATTAGCAAATTCAGAGTCGAGAGCAAACAGAGTCCATCATAATGCCAAAAACAAGGCGAATGCATTGTAAACCTTTAAGAATGATAGTTATAAGATATATTAGATATTTGTTTACGCGTCCCATAGATCTCGCAGGCCACACGATACTCTTTAGTGTTACTTCACGCTTCCATGTTTGAGGGACTGGTATCATTTTCCTGGTCGACTTCACTGGATGCTGGCGATAACACCACAGATTTCAGAGTGAGTATACAACGCTACACCAATGTGTCATTACCTGACTATTATAATGCTAATTGTAAAATCGGTCACTTACGAAGTGTAAGTATAGTAAAATAAAAATAAAATAAAATACTTAATTCATCACGTAGACGAACATAGTTGCACTTATGATATGTCAAGATACATTCAATTAATAATTATTATTACAAATAGTCACTTATATAACTAAAGACATATTTAAAGGGAGCAAAATCAATGTAAACTAAATACACTCATTTGCAAAAAAAAACGAGCGGTTTGGATTTTAATTCTTTTTTAAAAAAAATACGGTACCAAAATGATTTCAATCAATTGTACATTTTACTGGCCGGTTTTAAAAATGCCGTGGTGTTTAAAACAGTACGTTCTAAATTAAAATTTTCGTTTGATGCTCGTTTTTACAGAAAACCACTTTTTATCCTACATTTTTGGTGCGAAGTTCCAAAAGATAATATCGGTTTTCATAACTTTTAGTCAATTTTTATGAATTTATTTCATATTCTTAATTGTCAAAGCTTCATTTATTGCTGTTTAGCTGTCTCAATAATGTTAGAGAAAGTGGTAAAAGCTACCAAAATTATTGCGCTGCTCGAAGAGGGCTGCAGCCAATGCTTCGTGGCTCAGAGGCTAAGTGTGAGTCGCTCGACGGTTCAAAGGACCTGGCAGCGGTATCAAGACACCGGTTCCGTCGAGAGAAGGCCTGGTTCTGGAAGAAAACCATGTACCCAACCACGGGATGATCGTTTTCTTGTGAGTCGCGCATTGAGAAATCGCAAGTTTTCGTATGTGGACCTTAAGAACAACCTCGAAGAAGTAAGAAATGTAGAAGTAAGAAATTAGTCTATGGACGGTCAGGAGGAGGCTGCTCGCGGCCAATATACGCAGTCATCGCCCGACCCGCGGCCCTAAGTTACTCCGTGAGCACAGAGTTGCCAGGCTTAGGTTTGCTCGAAATTGTGAGTCATGGACTCAAGAAGACTGGAATAGGGTATTGTTCTCCGATGAAGCCAGGATATCTCTGTTCGGTGAAGATCGACGTCGGCGAGTGCTACGAAGACGAGGAGAACGCTTTGCAGAGGCTTGTTTTGAAGAAATCACACCTTATGGTGGGGGCTCTATTATGTTTTGGGCAGGAATAAATTCAATGGATCGTACAGAGTTAGTCTTCATTAAAAACGGCTCACTGACTGGACATCGATACATAACGGAAGTTCTTATTCCTCATGCACAACCCGCATTGGCCGCTTTAGGCGAAGACTCAATTTTTATGGACGACAACGCTCGCGCCCACCGGTCTGGCGATGTGGAAGCGTATGTGCAAGAGGTCGGCATTCGTCGTTTGGATTGGCCAGCTCGAAGTCCCGACCTCAATCCTATAGAGCATGTCTGGGACGTTCTGAAACGACGCCTGAGATCAGTACAACCGGCTCCGCAAACCATCAGAGAGCTGAAGAATGTGATTACCGCGGAGTGGGAACGTATGCCGCAAGCAAGTATCCGGGATATCCTCGCTAGCATACCCAGACGAATTCAAGCTGTGATTTCAGCTAGAGGGGGTCACACTCGATACTAAACATTTATCTGCTTTTACTTTATTAAAGAAAAAACAAACAAAAATCTTTGTTAACTTTTACTTCACGAGCATATTATGCACTACTAGCGAGCATACACTACTAGTGAACTTTAGCATTAAAACCCATAAATTTTATCAAAATTGTATGATAATACTGACGAAAACGATTATTTGCTTATTAATTTACAAAATTGTGAAAGTAAAACTACCTATAATTATCAAACAAACCAATAGTAACATTTGAAATGGTTCATCGCTTAGGTGCCCGTTTTTTTTGCAAATGAGTTTATAAAGAAGCCAAGCTCGGGCTGGCAGGAAAGAGAGAGTAAACGAATTTGTTAGGTTTCCGTCTGAGAAAAATATAGCCACAGTGGCCTTTTTTATAGTATAATTAGGAGTGTTTTACGTGGTATTTAGGAGTGTTTTACGTGGAGTTTAGGCTTTAATATTTGTCATCGGCACTAATGAGCTCGTACGAATGTGATCTCATTGTTAACCGACGTAAATTTCCATTTTTCTGTTTAGTACGCTCAGCGAGACCCATGCCCTTTCTCAACTCCTTTAAGCCACTCTGCGCTCGTACAGCAACCTGGTTGCATTTGAATTGTTAGTGAACAATTAAAGATAAAGTGTTATCTGGTAGTGTGGAAGTTTACGGAAGCTGATCACAACAGGTCATGAGGTGGGTCAAATACTTTTTTGTCTACCTTCAATAGTAATAACACAACTTTCTTGTACCATTTTGGCTTATACAGTTGGCATATCTTTAGGTGGCGGTTTATTGTATGTGTGCACATTTCGATCGATTGCACTTTTTTCGATTGCACATCGACTCTGAGTGTGCATAACATTTAACGAAGACGTGCGCGGATGATTATTTTGGACATATTTCGTCATTAATGGCATTCCATGACAAATATCATTGATAAGAGTTCATATCAATATGTATGATGTATCTAAGCAAACAGATTGCAGGCAAATCGACCCTGATAACGGGTCCGTTATCAATAAGCCCTTTCGCTTTATGGTACTGTGTATACATATTAACAGAAAGCAAACACGAGCAAGTGTGTCACCTGTTTTTGAACATTAGGACAGTACAAGTTTTTACATTGCACCTGGTGGCAACTACAGTGCAGTAGGTAAATATCGCCAACGTTTTCCCCATTTTGCGTTTTTGGATATACACTGACAGACTTCGTAATGTGATTTGGATGAAAGGATTACCAAAATGGGTATGTTACCATTAGTACGATGATCGTTATCACACAGGTGAACTAATTTACTTATAGAAAATTTTTCTAATACGTATTAGTGTATCGGCCATAGAGTTCGTTAGCATATAGCGATTGTTGATACGACGTATCTCACGGCATATGTGTTATTAATTAGCGGCACCATAGTAAATCTAACTAAAAGTACTCTCACTCTTCCGTGTCCTTGAAATAATTACCTACAGCCGCGCGGTACGTAAACACGCCATAGGGCTGCCCGTCTACAGTATTTTAATCTAATCAAAGATACTTGAGTTTCATTCTAGTTTTGAGATTGTACATACTTACACGCTCACGCGTTTTATACCCGAAGGGGTAGGAAGAGGCGCAATTAGTGGACCCACTTTTCGCGGTGCGTATTCCATCTCATGATGTGATAGGGGGCGAACCTATCGCCATATCGGGCACAAATTCAAGGATTCGGGCTGATACTGAGTAAACAATCCTAATACCACTGCCCGACCCGGAGATCGAACCCGATACCTCAGCATTGGAGTCGTACCGTAATACAACTACGCCACCGAGGCAGCCAGTTTCATAAGAAGTTTTCAATTAAAATACATATTGAGTTTTTTTATTACTTGCTTTAATAAAAAAAAGACCTTTATAAATCCGAGGCTGAAATATATTTGCGCCTTGACTGAGAAGCTTTATTATTAAATTTAATAGTATGAAAAATCCGCATTCGGATAAAAAGTTAATATACTTTTGGGAAACATGGAGAAGAATTCGAGCAACCAAAAACAGTACACTATAGTCTATAATTGCTCTTTGCCGTATTAAGTAAGTACTTGTACTTATTTAATTCAAATAATCACAAAAAGCAGGCTCACTCCTTACATCATCACACCGTTCGTTCGTCATTGCGGCGCACTCGCACTGTTTGTGTACTTAATGTGTACCAAACTCGAAGCACATAGGCATCACTCGCATTCTGACCGTTTGTATGAAGATACTGTATAGATATTTATACTGTGGCGGCACACAACAAGAGCAGCCCGTTACGTGTGATTCATGCGCCTGCGCAGCGACACGCCCCTCACTACCGATCTAGTTACCGGTAACACATGCACGGTATGTGCGGGTTAATCATAAGAAAAAATAGTAAAAATGTCACTGCCAACGAAATCTAGTACAATGTATTTGGGCAGTACTCATTATGTTCTAAGTTCAATTATAAACCAGCCGTGGCGCTGGTGATCAAGACAGCAACTGGCTCATTACCTAAATAAAAATGGTCTTACTTCTAATTCTGCAAATAAATCACAATAATTCACAACAACAATTTACCACTTGTAAATTCTCAAAACACCGTACGCTTTGTCAAATTACACGGAACATGCCTCGGTCATCTTTCGATTCGGGTTTAGTGGTATTTCTGATGGAATCCATTTGACGGTTGGACGCTTGCGACCACGCTTCTGATTCATTATTTATAGAAAGCAGATTACTTCGCGAGACTGATGAGTAAAGGGAATTGGAATGACCTCAAAGATATTTAGTTTTGTTTACGGATGTAAATCGACTGCCCGAGGAGGGTTTTGTTTTAAACATTTTTTATTTTATTATGATTAGATCGTTCAATACACTTTTGTTCGTTTTGGTTTGGCGTGTTTAACTTATTGATCGCTGCAGCTAAGAGTAACGCAAGGTTCCGAGACATCCGAGTATGTATTGTCGAAACTACAACTTCATATCTCAATACGACGAGAGAAATACGAAACTGTGTAGTGCTTTGTGATTTAGTCATTGGAGCATGCTGGCACTGGTATTGTTAGCAGATAGTCGTGGCTACGAGCTGTCTGCTATGACCAACTAAAATAATAATTTTACTAGTAAGCGTTTAATTTTTTTACCTTATTGCCCCGGAAGAAGGGTAATGATTTACGAATTTTGATATGTTTTAAATAACTACAGGTTCTTAATATAGAAAATAATATGTATATAGAAAGAAAGAAAGAAATAACATTTATTAGCAACAAATTGGGTGGAAAATATAGTTATTGAAATTTAAATTAAAAAGCAAAGATCCACCATGTGTGGACGGTATATGTCCCACCAGACCAGTGCCAAAAGGTTCTAGATCAGCATAATGCCAAACACAAAAACATACAACATGCGCGTTATGTGTATATATGTGTGCGTGCGTGTGTCTTGGCTTGGCATGTTGCCGTCTCCAGCGTTTACGGCAAATGGACAGAGTGCAGTGGGCTAACCCACCCCCGCTCTGCGCCGCGTACGGCGTAGCTGCTCAAGGCCCGGTACCGCACTGCCGCATGCATTATTCCGTAACACCAAAATTTGGTAGGCACGTAATTATAATTGGGTGCACTAAGCACTAGATAAAAATCATGATTTGATTTTTTATATTTATGGTAAGTATGTTTTATTTTTTCCGTATATAGTATACTAGCTTTTGCCCGCGGCTCCGCCCGCATTAAAAAGTTTTTCCGGGATAAAAGTCCCGGTTTATATTTTCCCGGGATAAAAAGTAGCCTATGTGTTAATCCAGGACATGATCTACCAGTGTGCCAAATTTCATCGAAATCCGTTCAGTAGTTTTTGCGTGAAAGAGGAACAAACATCCTTACATCCAAACATCCATACATTCTTACAAACTTTCGCCTTTATAATATTAGTAGGATGCTTACCTACTCTAGAAACTGAAAACTCTAAGAAAACTACATTTTTTACACAATTATAATTTTTATAACAGTTTGTCATGCGTTATTGATCGTTCGCAGGGGAATTATACTGCGTCTCGCATCGTAAAATACTGGGTACATGACAAAATATTTTTTATTTACTTATCAAAAATGTACGTCATATAAAACCTAACTAAAACATCTAAATCCACTTAATAATATAAATTAGTTAGGTACTTAAAAGTTTTCAATTATAGTGAAAGGGTAACTGTTAAGTATCAGATGCAAATTATAACGTCACCGAAAATAAACGGCCTTTACACCGTGTGCGTAAATTAGAGATAGCAAGATATGTAAGTTTTCCATGCTGTAACTAAATAAATAACCCTACCACGTTACTACTTTTGGCTACAAAAATATTTGAAATCTGATAAAGTGCCTCATTTTTTGATACATTTTTATGCTGATTTCACAAAATAATCAAGTTTGTCATAATTTAACCCGTCAATCCCCGCTTATATATATAGATGTATGGGAAAACCCTATATATATATATATATGGACGCCGGCGTCCGACGTGGGGCTTGACGGATAAACAAAAATAGCTTGATTGAAATCAATCAACCCTGTTAAGTAGTCATATTAGGGAAAACGCACTCAGCTTATTGCTATATCGTACACCCGCGCCATGTTGTTATTACCAACTCATTAACATTTAATTAATTACTAGTTGATCTACAATAGAGACGAACTGTCGCGGGCAGAGGACAAGTATTATTAGATTTATATACTGCTTTACTGTAATAATACGATTTAAGTATTTAGTGCGTCCTCTGCTTCATACGTAGAATAGTTGATTAATTAAAGGTGCGGTCATACCGGCGCGGCGTTGTGTGCGTTGGGCGGCGCGATCTGCACGCAACGGTCTGTTACTATCAGTACGTTTTTACACCAAACATATCGCTACCAGACTATGAAGGACTACGGTGTCTATGTTATGTTTATGCACGTGTACATACACACACACACACACGCGCGCGCCTTTTATCCCCGAAAGCGTAAGCAGGGGCACAACTAGTGCATACCCACTTGTCGTTGTGCGAATTCTGTTCCATGACTAGGTGGTAGTTAAAAATACCACAATTTGAAAATTTTAACGGACTGTAGATATATATAGGCTTATTTTTTAGTGCACTGGTAGTGTTCTATTATAGGTAGTATGCTAAGACAACTGATAAAAGGATACAGGAACAAAATAAGGGACTTACTGCGGCGCGGTGACCTGCCTGTTCCTGGAGCTCCCCGGGATCCCGGTTCTTCCGATCTTCAATGGTGGTGATGAGACGGCAGGCGGACGGCAAGTGTCAATAAAATTGACAACTAAGTGTCCAAAGACAATAGACAAGAGTTTGTTGCCAGCGCGCGTTCCTTATTCAAACTTGAGTGGATAATTGTAGGGAAAAGGAGTTGTGTTGCTTAGCATATTAATAGACAGTGCATAGTGCATGATGCCAATACATTGTAACAATACCAACCACTAGGGGGCGAGGCTATCGGCTATTTGTGCGTTCACATGTATAATAATATTATAATCATTGCACAAGAAAATGACTATATTAAGTCCATAAAAATAAATTATGTTCCATGAACTATAATTGCTCTTAACGGGTAATACACTCATTTGCAAAAAAAACGGGCGGTTTGGATTTTAATTCTTTTTTAAAAAAATACGGTACCAAAATGATTTCAATCATTTGTACATGTTACTGGCCGGTTTTAAAAATGCCGTGGTGTTTAAAACAGTACGTTCTAAATTAAAATTTTCGTTTGATGCTCGTTTTTACAGAAAACCACTTTTTATCCTACATTTTTGGTGCGAAGTTCCAAAAGATAATATCGGTTTTCATAACTTTTAGTCAATTTTTATGAATTTATTTCATATTCTTAATTGTCAAAGCTTCATTTATTGCTGTTTAGCTGTCTCAATAATGTTAGAGAAAGTGGTAAAAGCTACCAAAATTATTGCGCTGCACGAAGAGGGCTGCAGCCAATGCTTCGTGGCTCAGAGGCTAAGTGTGAGTCGCTCGACGGTTCAAAGGACCTGGCAGCGGTATCAAGACACCGGTTCCGTCGAGAAAAGGCCTGGTTCTGGAAGAAAACCATGTACCCAACCACGGGATGATCGTTTTCTTGTGAGTCGCGCATTGAGAAATCGCAAGTCTTCGTATGTGGACCTTAAGAACAACCTCGAAGAAGTAAGAAATGTGCATATTAGTCTATGGACGGTCAGGAGGAGGCTGCTCGCGGCCAATATACGCAGTCATCGCCCGGCCCGCGGCCCTAAGTTACTCCGTGAGCACAGAGTTGCCAGGCTTAGGTTTGCTCGAAATTGTGAGTCATGGACTCAAGAAGACTGGAATAGGGTATTGTTCTCCGATGAAGCCAGGATATCTCTGTTCGGTGAAGATCGACGTCGGCGAGTGCTACGAAGACGAGGAGAACGCTTTGCAGAGGCTTGTTTTGAAGAAATCACACCTTATGGTGGGGGCTCTGTTATGTTTTGGGCAGGAATAAATTCAATGGATCGTACAGAGTTAGTCTTCATTGAAAACGGCTCACTGACTGGACATCGATACATAACGGAAGTTCTTATTCCTCATGCACAACCCGCATTGGCCACTTTAGGCGAAGACTCAATTTTTATGGACGACAACGCTCGCGCCCACCGGTCTGGCGATGTGGAAGCGTATGTGCAAGAGGTCGGCATTCGTCGTTTGGATTGGCCAGCTCGAAGTCCCGATCTCAATCCTATAGAGCATGTCTGGGACATTCTGAAACGACGCGTGAGATCAGTACAACCGGCTCCGCAAACCATCAGAGAGCTGAAGAATGTGATTACCGCGGAGTGGGAACGTATTCCGCAAGCAAGTATCCGAGATATCCTCGCTAGCATACCCAGACGAATTCAAGCTGTGATTTCAGCTAGAGGGGGTCACACTCGATACTAAACATTTATCTGCTTTTACTTTATTAAAGAAAAAACAAACAAAAATCTTTGTTAACTTTTACTTCACGAGCATATGCACTACTAGCGAGCATACACTACTAGTGAACTTTAGCATTAAAACCCATAAATTTTATCAAAATTTTATGATAATACTGACGAAAACGATTATTTGCTTATTAATTTACA
The DNA here is from genome assembly GCA_949316025.1 of Lapara coniferarum. NCBI lineage: Eukaryota > Metazoa > Arthropoda > Insecta > Lepidoptera > Sphingidae > Lapara > Lapara coniferarum. The sequence continues at coordinate 596,569 of OX438931.1, read as the reverse complement.
AAATTGTGAAAGTAAAACTACCTATAATTATCAAACAAACCAATAGTAACATTTGAAATGGTTCATTGCTTAGGTGCCCGTTTTTTTTGCAAATGAGTTTATTTACAATAACACGACATGTGGCATAATCGACTATAAGCAAATAGAGCGGGCGCCTTCCGCATTGTTAAATTAAATACATTTTATAATTCAGCGTGACATTTCGATTGCTCAAGTGATAAAAAAGGAGTATTTAATTGCTACGTTAATAATATATAATATGATTAATAAATACATAGGTATTATACATATTCATAAACATACATACCCTTCAAAATAAGGAAATTTATATGTCTATTCGCCGTGTGTCAATCTTTTTATTATCAAGCACTTATATTTTAATCAAGCGAATAGAAATAATTTTAATGTCACCATTCTATTCTAAAACTTACTGTAGGTCTGCGACGTTAACATCAGAATTTTGACAAAAAGCGTCAAAACATAAAGGATCTAATGTATTACGTAAGTGCACGGCGCGTATACCGCAGACAGCCACGTGTAGGCAAACTGTAAGCTATGGTCTAGGCTTGCGTTTAGATGTACCTGCGTAGGTCATTAATTATGCGTTTTGTTATTATCAAGGTCAACGTGGAGTCGGTGAGAGGTCGCCGGGCTTCGGTCGCCGACCGATCACGAGTGTGTATTCCTAATGGTTTTTAATATGTCGAGACTAGTAAATCGCTCGCATTAATTATCATGCCTGTCTATAAATAGCAAAACCACTCATCTCTTCACAAACACCTCGTGACGGCGAGACAACGTAAAGGAAACAAAGACGCAACAGTGCACTGTGATGAATTGTGATTCTTTCACCTGGGCATCGAACTTATTGTTTTATTAATTTTACAGTATAAGGACGCTACCAATCGATTAACGAGAGGCTTGAATGGAAAATAAAACCATAACATATGGCTCCCAATGCCGACGCGTCTCTAACCGGTTCATCGCTCGCCACCTGCTCAAACCACTTTTGAGATCAACTGCTCCAGTGGATCTCAACTCGGCACATACTTAGGTCACTGCATCTCTGACCACCACCCTTGACTATCCACGTCTACATACAAATTAACGTTACAAATTAAATTTGTCAACATAACCAAATTATTTGACGAAGTAATTGCATAGTCATAATTTATAGAGATCAGATTATCTGCAGTTTAAAAAGCCCGAAATATGTATGAAAATACGCAAGAAAATGTTTAAAATATTTTTTTTTTTTTTAAAAGGGCCATTTTCGGCGCATTAGGGACGGCTGCGGGCTTCCTCCGACTCACGTCTAAGTTGTCGTCCGCAACCGCCCCTGCACGTACCGCTGTTGCGGTCCTTTTCCTGTTACGGGGGCTCAGAAGCCCCCGAAATAGACATGGGCGCCGCGCCGGCGTTACGCCGCCGGGCAGGACCCGCGCGCCGCCGCCGCCGCCGCCTAACTTGGACGGCGTGGATTTTGTGAATACTTTTAATTTTTATTGTAAAATTTTATGAATGATTGGGTCTCAAATGTCATATTTAGTTCGATGTAGACATAGTCGCCGCGCCGGCGTGGATTTGGAATAAAAAAAGCATTTTTCTTAAAAAAAATTATTCATAGTTATTGGCCGACTTGGGTTTTTTAAAGTTTATAACAGAAAAACTACTATTAGCGTTAACGATTGTAAAAGGCATCTTGGCTACGGCCTCTGTGCTCACGCGCCCATACGCGGCTGCGCTCTTTCAAGCTGTCTAACCTAAAAGGTCCTGGCATCGCTAACTAAACTTTATGCCACGGAGTTATGTGGTCCATGATCTTTTACAGCAGTACCTTTTCGGCCGAAACCTTGGACCTCCGAATCTCTCTGCAATGCTCTCCAGTGGAATCCGCAGCAGATAATAAGGGCGTACCACACGATCTTGTACGTGACTTACTTGTTGGTTAGATACCGGCCTTGGATCTGGACCCCAAAGCCCTACGGCCACCTTCCACTGGCTCGAGGGAGCTTCCACACACGAGCAGCGTCCGGCTCCTAAATAGAGGCCAAGCGGGCACCTTTCGGCGGAGTTGCCATGGAGGATGTGGTGTCAGGCTGGAGACCCCGTCCTCGATGCCCAAATATTTTAGCAGTCCACCCTGATTTCACCAAGGCGTGAAGCAACTATGGTCCAACTTTCAACTGATAAATGTACTCATCGGAGAACATTGTTCCGGAGAGTATCTGTGGCAGATCGTAGGTGTCTTACGGTCAGGTGCATGTGATCGTTTTTGCTGGTCCATAGTCAACAGGCGGAGATACTAGATTGTGGTGGCTAACTTTTTCTGAATAGTCCTCCATCAGAAAGAGAGTGCTACGAGAGATCGATAGCGGGCCAATCCCTCTGCCATCAGAGACGTTACGAGACTCCTGGTCCTGACCTGTGAATTGGAGGCGTTTAGGGAAGTCCACTACAGCATCCCCGGTCTGTTATAACAGCCGACTAATAGGGGCTATCGGGCGATCTTGGGGTCTCCCGAATAACCGGCCGCTCGGCCTTTGAGGTTGCAATATACGGTCCAATATATAACCTAACATTTATCGGAGTTTTAGCTAACCTTAATTGAGAGCATACCGATTTCGTGCCATTTAATGGAGGAGGCCTCTCGCTGTCGCTGTGTTACTAATCAAGACCACAGTAAGAGATCTTAATTTTTGATGGCCTAGGAGTAACGTATGGGAGTGAGTCGTGGGTGTGGCAGAACAAGCATGAAAGTAAGATAAATGCAGTGGAGATGAGAGCTTTGAGAAGTATGTGTGGGCTGAAAGTAAGTGATAGAGTGAGGAATAGCGTGATAAAAGAAAAATGCTGGTTGAAAGAAGATGTAGTGACTAAGATTGAGAAAGGAATGCTTCGGTGGTTTGGCCACATTGAAAGGATGGATGAAAGGAGAGTAACGAAAGAAATTTATGTCGCGAAGGTGAGTGGTAGTGTCGGACGGGGACGTCCTAGACGTACCTTTATGGACCAAATTGACAACCTCTTGAAGAAGGGTCAAATAAGGAGTTCTCGTAACCGACGAGCATGTATGAAGAGACTGATGACTGTGGAAGAAGCAAAAGAGGTATGCTTGGATCGAAGCATTTGGCGCTCCTCAGTCTCTGCCTACCCCAATGGGAGAAAGGCGTGAGTTTATGTATGTAGGAGTACGAAGGTAGACCTCTTATGAAAAGAGATGGTGCGGGAACACGAAAGGTCAGACTCCTCCCGGCAGAAGTAGAGAAATTTGAGGCATGAGGTGGAGAACTGAATATTACCTCTCCTTTCGATGGAGATTTGCGGATAAAATGATTAGGTGCACATGACCATGAGATCATGAAGCCTTCCCTGACGCAACAAAGTGCTTTGGTATACATTTAGTATGCCGTGGTAGTTTACAATGGCGGCGCTAGACCAAACGTGGACGTCGGCGACATCAGCTTTGTGAGGCCCCTTTTATTTTCCACTTTTCTCTCGCCCGGGCCTAACGGCGGCTGAACCCTCGGTTGACAAAGGGCACAAAGAAAAAGGCCAAGTGCAAACATCTGCCCCCAGAGCCCTGCGTTGGCTAAGGCCGCCACTATCAAAAAGTACTATTAAATATTTTTTTTGTAAGGCCCTTTAAGCGCGAGGCCGTCGGCGGTCGCCGACGCCTAACGCCGTCACTACTAGTTTTCATAGACTAAAAGACTTGGTCTAGCTTGGTGTGTCGCCCGATGCTTCCATCTCTATAAGTGGCGTAACGCTAGGTCGTAAAAGCGGTGATAATGATATAACCGCGCAGTCATTTTTGATAACGGGATGGTGACACCAAAGGGCATTAATGGTCATTTCACCTTCTCCGCGAAACAAGATAAAGACTCGCGAGTGCCATGGAGCATTTGTCTTTTTTTGTTATTATTTTTAGCGGAGAAAGTGACTTCTTACTACCGCCCATCCTTCAAGGGGGGCGACTGAGCGGTTATGCTGGGTTCACCGTGCCTTACGACCCGACGTTGAGCCGCCCGGAGAGATGAAACCATTAGGTGACCGCCCAACGTATGTACAACGCACGGCATACAAACCAAAACTCCGCTGTGGCCATCTTCGGCGCATTAGGGACGGCCGCGGGCTTCCTCTGACGGAAGTGTCTAAGTTGTCGTCCGCAACCACCCCTGCGCGGTGCCGCCTAGTGCGGCCCGTCTGCTGCTGTGTTAGGCTCAGACGCTCCCGCGCACCGAAGGGCGCCCTCTGCGTCAACGGCAACGTGAGGCATACCTGCCACGCTGCCGTCCATCATAGGGATTGCAGCAATGTGCTAAAAAAACACAAAACTAAAGACGGACAGCCCCCTGCCGTCCACCTGGGACCCCCGGTGGCCCCTATTGACTAATAGTCTTTTACTACAGGTAGGGGATACCGTGGTGGAATTCTCCAAACGCCCCCAATCTACAGGGTGGATGGAGCATGGGTCCTGAAGGGGTTTTAATACCGATAAGTTAATTGGCTAGTGCTTCCAACTACCTACGAACATGTAACTAAGGAATTTATATGTGGCCTATACATATATTCAATATTCATTAAAAAAATCCACGCCGCCGGCGTTGCGCCGCCGCCGACCAAAAATTACCAGCACGCCGCCGCCGGCTTTTTCCTAGACGGCGCCCATGTCTACCCCGAAACACCGTACCGTGTCCACCTTTTGGTGTCCGAGGCAGCGTGAGACACGCTGCCTCGGACATGTCCATCACGGGGGTCACAGAAGTTGGCTAGACTAATGGGTGGGCGGCACGTCCCGCCCACCCGTGACCCCCGGAGGCCCCTATTAGTCGCCTTTTACGACAGGCAGGGGATACCGTGGTGGAATTCTCCAAACGCCCCCAATCCACAGGGCGGATGCTTAAAATATGCATGAAAAGTAATTTTATATTATGATTTTTTTTATACATGTCAATGGCCATGTAGTGCCTGGTTAATGATTTTATATTTTTTATAGAATCCTGAAAAAGAAACAGTCGAAAGCGGGATTTGAACCCACGACCTCCGGCGTACCGTGCCGGTGCTCTTCCAATTGAGCTATTCCGACCCCGCCATCGATTGCCAATTTCAGGATCCGTACTTAATTCTCTTAAAGGAGATGACCAGCGAAATCTGTTAGCAGTTATTACAACTACTAACTCAGCATTACCCCTTTACAGGAGCAAGTAACCGAAACGAGTCGCTAAACTTTTTTCTAATTTTATATTATGATTTTTTTATACATGTCAATGGCCATGTAGTGCCTGGTTAATGATTTTATATTTTTATAGAATCCTGAAAAAGAAACAGTCGAAAGCGGGATTTGAACCCACGACCTCCGGCGTACCGTGCCGGTGCTCTTCCAATTGAGCTATTCCGACCCCGCCATCGATTGCCAATTTCAGGATCCGTACTCTTAATTCTCTTAAAGGAGATGACCAGCGAAATCTGTTAGCAGTTATTACAACTACTAACTCAGCATTACCCCTTTACAGGAGCAAGTAACCGAAACGAGTCGCTAAACTTTTTTCTAATTTTATATTATGATTTTTTTATACATGTCAATGGCCATGTAGTGCCTGGTTAATGATTTTATATTTTTATAGAATCCTGAAAAAGAAACAGTCGAAAGCGGGATTTGAACCCACGACCTCCGGCGTACCGTGCCGGTGCTCTTCCAATTGAGCTATTCCGACCCCGCCATCGATTGCCAATTTCAGGATCCGTACTCTTAATTCTCTTAAAGGAGATGACCAGCGAAATCTGTTAGCAGTTATTACAACTACTAACTCAGCATTACCCCTTTACAGGAGCAAGTAACCGAAACGAGTCGCTAAACTTTTTTCTAATTTTATATTATGATTTTTTTATACATGTTATAGTTGTAATAACTGCTAACAGATTTCGCTGGTCATCTCCTTTAAGAGAATTAAGTACGGATCCTGAAATTGGCAATCGATGGCGGGGTCGGAATAGCTCAATTGGAAGAGCACCGGCACGGTACGCCGGAGGTCGTGGGTTCAAATCCCGCTTTCGACTGTTTCTTTTTCAGGATTCTATAAAAATATAAAATCATGAAAAGTAACTTAGATAATAATTATTGACAGGTCCGTCTATAAATCTTTAGGGGAGGCGTACGCCTCCCATACGGTCAGCAGTGGATTTCATGTGGCTAATGATGATGATCTAATCAAATTTATTTTTACTTAAAACCAGTACGGGTACAATTCGGGGGAGTAAAATAAAGATCCCGCTTGCAACCACTTTGTACGTAACATGGTTTACTGTTTATAGGAGAGGTGAACTCAAAAAAGATCATCAGATGAAAACGTAAAATGTATGTATATATGTATGTATGCATGTATATAGTATATAATACTTATCTTACGTAATATTTATGTTTTGTTGTATTCCTTTTTTCTATTTTTCAGTATGTAATTATGTTATTTTATATCTTATATTTGTTAATATGATTAGTTTCTACTATGTTAATGTTTTGTTCACTACCTTCTCGCGTTGTGTACACCTACCTTGTTTTGTCTCTGCACCACCTGAAGGATGGCTGGTAGAAAATGCCTACGGCATTAAGTTCGCCTTTATACTTGTTGTATAAAAAGTGTAAATAAATAAATAAAATGTTCCGCACTCATTTGTATTTCACTTACTTTTAGCTTTTCTAATGAAATTTAATATCGCCTAATATATAGCAAAAATATGCACTACTCCATGAATGAAGCCATTATATGCAAGAACCAGCGAAAAACGCCAAAACATGCAAATATCCATATAATCCGGTATCTAGTGATAATAATTAATTAAACTTATTGACTTCTTTTAATAATACTAAAATTATTAAGAGGATAAGCAAATAAAATTCCACGTGGGTCGAGTCGCTGGCTCTGTTACTAGTTGGTAGAAAATAAAGGTTTCAATAGTATTGAGAAATAATAAAAGCACTCAAAAGTTGTGGCCGATAAATATCTGGTGTGCGGAGCGATACGATCGGAGCAGGCAGCTGCTGGCCGCTATACAATAAAGAACTCGAATGCTAGATAGGATAGAAGTAGTGTTACATCCAGGTTGTAAGTAGTAATAACAAAAATATATTTGGGAAATAACTAGGTACTTAGGTGAATAACTATCCCTTCTCTTAGTGAATTAGCACCTGTCTACTCTTTCAAGTATACGAGTGTAGTATGATAATAGTATCATAATATAAAAATGGAAAGTACAGTAGGTAATAGGTATGGGTTTTCGATGGTCAATCACACCATAACGGGTTGAACCGTGCCGGGTCGCGGTGAAAGTGTAGCCGCGCCTATTCGCGATGTGACCGATTATAATTACCGCCAGAATGATCACCACGGTCGCCCGAATCAGTGCCTTAGCATTTAGAAATATTGAAATCAAATAATTTATTCAATCACGAAGTTGTGTCGCTTTTAATTATAATAGAATTCTGATATCGTTACTGATTATAATAATTGACATGCGTGGCGCACATCATCAAGTGAACAACCGGTTTTTGTAGTTGAGGTGAAAATGCCTTAGTTTAAATAAAAGCATGTAAAATAGTCCCCAGAGTTTGTGCGTAGCTTTACTTAAAATATAGTAGTAAGGTTTTAATTGGTTACTAATTAAATGGTCTTACTAAAATAAATATTGTTTGCGCCGTACAGGTAAATTATAACCGATTTTTCCCGGTATATGACGTATAAACTGTGCCACATTTTACAGTTAACCGTAATGTTAAAATATTTTATTTGTTATTCAAAATATAATTCTAGGGAAAAATCATAATTCCCAACAACATTTATAGGGAAAAGTAGTTAGCCAATATCGAATAAATTCAAAAAGAGTAATAACTTGTGTCGATGTAGGGCTGGCGGGAGCGTCACTTATTCCATTCCTACCAGTAATAAGACGGGAACCGGTTGTTGGTGGTTGGACGTCCGTATCCATCCGGACAGCGCCCACCGGATTATGATGTTCCGGAATATGCCTGTGTATGTCCAGCTTTAAATAGGCCGGCATAACTGGTTCCACTGGCGAGGGATAATCATTCATCGCTCGTCAGTCGACTCTATCTGGACCTGTCTCCGCTTACCATAAGGTTCAGCGGCGTCAATTTACCGTGCCGATATAAAAAAAAATATCTTTTTTTTTTATCACTTAAGCTACTGCCAAGAGAAGTTATTTCTAATTCGAAACATCTGTACTATACTCTCCATTATCTTTGCCATGCCAGGACGGAGTATACTTGCTAATTCGACGCACGTAATTTTGCACCAAGATGTTTAAACTAAGGATCTAGATTCTCAAATAAATGACATTCGTATCACATCCACGAGTGTTAACGTAACACAGTAGCTTACATATCAATAATGCATGAGCGTGGAGAGTTTTATACAGGATGTAAACGAACAGCCGGTTTATCTGATGATATCTGATTAAAAATATTGCAACGCAAAAGCAAACGAATCACGTGTAGATTGCCGAAGCGGTCGTGGGTCTCCGAAAATCTCGTTTTAAATTGAAATAACTATAGTGTAATTCTACTAATAGGAAATTCGTTCAAGTAGGCTTCTTTATGCTCTCTATACGAAGCTGCCGCAAAGTTTATAGCGAGCGGAGGTAGGCAGGCTTCACACAACTTAGAGATTCGCTTTGCTAAGCATTTTACAATGCTACGTAGGATACGTCAGCCCGCGTCTTGGGCGAGTTAGTTCTAAGGCAACGCTTACTTGAGTATATTTAAATAATTTATTTAGTTGGGTGAAAGTGGTGCGTCCACTGTCGTTTTCGGCGAGATGCGGCGGCCGGTGGAAAGTGCCCCGGGGCCTCGGGGCCGCAGCGCCGCCGCCGCGCCATGCTAATAAGATGAATACGGATGAATCGCGTTACGCAAGCTGTTAAATAATACGCGCTTGCGACCATTTATCGTCATTTTCTAATTGTTTTTTTTTTATACTGCGAATGACGAGCAGGCCGCGAACCTGATATCTTGCGCCGCAACTGCCCACATCAAATAACTTTGCAGATTAAATTAATGAATACGACACTACGCCTTCGAATCAGGATGGAACTGCTATTTGGCAGGTATTGACAAACCTGGAATACCCACTGATAATGCAGACGGGCCTATCACCTGGTCACATCGGTTGTTGCTATAGTATAAGCCATTAGTTGTGGTTTCGCTCTTAACATGTCTTGTATAGGGTAGAGCTTAACAAACTCAGATTCAAAATAAATTTATGGAGCATAGACGAATGTTTTGTGGGGAAATTGAACCAAAGGTATTGCCTCTTGAAAGACGTCTCATTGGACGCTGCGTCACCACGACCGACTGTCTGCATTTACCACAAAGATGATTGCTAAAAACCGCAGCCGTCATAAATCTACAACGGTATTCGGTAATGTTCCAACGTAGGGCATACCTACGCAGGTCTTGTGGCCAGTCTAGGATTCAATTGGTGTGCAATGCCCGGCTTAAAGGCGGAAGTAGATAATTTGTTTAATTCCAGAAGATAGTGTGATAGGGGTATGTATATGTTTGAAATTGTATAGGTATTAACCGCTGAAGTTATGAGTGCACGCGGTTTGTTTGTATACATTAATGCACGTGTGAGGCACTATCGCTTTGGTAAAGCATGTTCATATTCCATGAGGTTCCATGGAGACTCTAGATTGTAATTGAAAATTGAACTCATACATACCTACACACACAGCATATATTTTGCTAATTATTATTTGATTTCTCGATATAAGAATATGGAATGAGCATATTCTGTTGTCAATACGTCACATTGTATCAAATGTAGTGCACGCGACATGTCACATTGCTACGGTCCGTTTTCGAAGAGCTACGTCGCATCGCGTCGATCTGGTGGCGCGCGGTGCGGCGCGGCTGTATCGGTGTCAGTAGCGAACACACGCGATCCTATATATATTCAAATCAATATAATTCTAACACAACACGTAACGTAGAAAGTGAAATAGGCAATATCGTGGGCTTACTGAACGTGTGGTTACAACACTACGCTGATAGTGCTGTGAATGCAATTAAACGTGTGAACCTACATTAACGAGCATTCCTCCCAAAAAAAAATTATAACGCATAAACATCACAAATGTCATATCACAGGTATTAATATTATGATCTGTGAATAAATCAAATGCCTTACAAACAAAAATCTATATAGAGCTGTACTCCTCAGGGATTTATTAGATATTGATGCAATAAAGATTACGTGTTTCATTTGGTAAGTGGTCAACGAGCAAAAACAAACACAAGACCTGGAGAGTTATGGGCGCTGTGGCGACCATTGTCGAGAGGAATATGAGACACTAGCCACATGAAACACTAGCAGCTTATCAACACTACGAGCAGTGGTAAACACGTTAAGATATAACCGGGTACAGTTAGCCGCTAGAGTGCCTGGACAGTGGTGACCATCGACACGGCGATAAGCGCGGAATGCTGCCGCTACTAGTGCAGCGACCGGCAGCAGCCAGCACCCTACTATCGACGCTATAATCCTCTTTGTTAATTACTTACAACATTAATGTACCATGACTCATAAGTTACAATATCACACATGAAACGTCACAAAGATTATTATCATTCTTCATAAAAACATCACCACATACGACATATTTAATGCAAATAACTATCTGATAGCAGGGTTTACGTTTTAACAATTTTTTGTACTCCAATGGATAGACGAAACCCCACTTGCACGTTCCTGGGTTAGCTTAATTAACTCTGAGTTAACTGCTAACTCAGGGTTAAATAAATAATTTACCTTGCGCCATCTAGAGTTAAAAGTAAACCTAGGCTTAGTTTTCTAAATATTTAACCCACCGACTTGGGTGGGTTAAATCGCTAACACTGGGTTAGTGAAGCATAATGTAAAATAAATTATGTAACTCACGAAGTAAAGATAGACTGGAGAGCGTTTAGCATCAATTTACTAAGAAAACCAGTGTCGCCAAACTCACACATGCGTATATTCACATACTATCATCTTTCCATTATCATTGGCCAAAATCAGCAATAAACATAAAACGTATAATACAAAATCATTTGCATTAAATTTAACCTTAATGCCATTACATAAACTTCATATTTTAAATATTCACATAAATTCATACGATATTATTCCTTCAGCCTGAATTTTGATTTTAATTCGATTTCATTCTGCTACTCCACGCTAGATGGCATATAATGGCGATGGCATTCATAAGATCTCTATGGCTGTCGTTTTAAGAAAAGTTATTGATTGACACCCAGTACGCTAAGCATGCGTCAATAGTGTTGCACCCATATTATACCTTTTTGTAAACCTATCGATGTTTTTTATTTTATGACTAAAAACTATAAATAACATTAATTAATGAAATTGACTCATTACGAAAATATATAATATTATTTTGATAAGCGCCGGAAAAGATGTTGGAAATATCTTGAATAAAATTTTCACTCAGTAAATTAAAAATTAATTAGGAAGTTGTACCACATATTTTCGTCGGATATACCACAGAGTCTGAAGACAAAAGTTTTCAACCAGTGCGTCCTCCTCGTAATGACGTACGGAGTCGAGACGTGGACACTGACTGTGGGGCTAATCCATAAGCTTAAAGTCGCTCAACGTGCTATGGAAAGAGCTATGCTCGGAGTCTCTCTGAAGGACAAAATTCGGAATGAAGTGATCCGTCAGAGAACCAAAGTGACCGTCATAGCTCTGAGAGTTAGTAGGTTAAAGTGGCAATGGGCTGGCCACATATGTCGCAGAACAGATAACCGCTGGAGTAAGCGTGTTCTGGAGTGGAGACCGCGCCTTGGTAAACGTAGCGTGAGACGCCCTCTAGCCAGATGGCGGGATGACATGCACAAGAGGGCCGGCAGCAACTAGATGCATAAAGCAGAAGACCGGGCTCTGTGGCGTATCTTGGGAGAGGCCTATGTCCAGCAGTGGACTGCAACGGGCTGATGATGATGAAATTAAAATTTATTTTTAGGTAAAGAGTTCAAATTCTTAATTTAAAATTTCAATTCTGCAAACATGTATGTTAAATTACATAATATATTACCTACGCAGTATTACAGTATAGCTAGTTTGCAATAAATTATAATGAGTATTTATACATATTATAGTAATTTCACTGCCGGAGTTAAATAGAGTAAAGTTTAAGGAAAATGTCAACCGGTAATAATACCAGCCCTGTATTATATACTGCTCATTGCTGAGCACGGGCCTCCTCTACTCTTGAGAGGATTTAAGACCTTAGTCCACCACGCTGGCCTAGTGCGGGTTGGCAGACTTCACACACCCTCGAAATTCTTATGGAGGATTCTCAGGTTAGCAGATTTCCTCACGATGTTTTCCTTCACCGTTAAAGTGAATGATAATTGATAAATAAAACACACGTAACTTTGAAAAGTCAGAGGTGTGTGCCTTGGGTTTCGAACCTCCGGACATTGTCTCGGCAGACCCTTCCATTCCCAATTAGGCTATCGTCCACTGTCAACCGGTAAGGGAAGAAAATATTTTTTAACAGTTGGCACAATTATGCCGGCCTAGCAGGCCGGACAAAAGACATTGAAGTTTGTTCCACAGTTTAATACCACAATTACGAACTTAACCTTTTGTTACGGGCTGAGATAGAAGAAATCACTAAGCAATGGTTTCACAAGCCAGCAGTCAGCACGCGTGCTTCACCTCAGGAAGTGTGAGGCTCATCCTCACACTTCCTGAGGTTAAGCTTGTATTCAGTTAAACTTTTTATATTTTTCTGTATAACATCGTTAGCTATATATGTATCTGCTACTGTAACAGTAGGTTAAATAAAACAATACACACCTTTGAAATTGATATTATATTTATTTACTTATCGGCTAAACTTAGCTCATGACAGAAATACAACAAAACCGGGTTCCGGCTAATAAGGTAAGTTCTCCCATCTTACCTTATTACCCGGAACCCGGTTTTGTTACATACTTTTTTCGTAATTTAAATACTTTTGTTGTTTAATTTTGAAAAATACCAATAGGAGTGTGTCGTCGATCTTCTAATGCAGAGTCAGGAATCACTGAGGCTTCATGCAGCTGGGGAAGATAGCCTACTCTCTGGTGATGCAGGCAGTTTTAACTCTACCCGCGATAGACAAAGTGAATGAAAATTGTATGTAAAAGAAAACCGCCTGAGGTAAAACTCCCGGGAATGAATAGAGAACCTGCAAAATCGGCAGGCCGGCGAGTATTCTCCTGTCAACTTCCGCGGAGGATTCCTGATATGTTCATCGTGCACTAGAACAAAACACTCTTCGCCGTCACGGGGTAACTAATACGTATAGGACGGCTAAGCGGCTACAGGTACAGCTGATCATGGCGAACACTCCGCGGGGCCCTTGGCCAAGCCTTCGTAATTTATGGGCACATACGAGCCGGCGACGAAATTACGTGCTCACACGCTTGGTGCTGCCGCTCAAGAGGTCGAAGAGATGTCGTTCACCGGTAGGGTTGCAATCCCAAACAGAGATGAACTGAAATTGATATAACCAAAATTAGAACCAGACCACTCACAATTCTCAAATTTACGTTTTAAATCAAAGTAATTTTATTACAAATACTGCATACGCAATCATAGTTTTTAATACGTATGTAGCATTTATTATTGTATAGAAACAAAACAAGCAGTTGGAAAACTGACAACACTACTCACACTTGTTTTACAACACACGACTTGTAGGCCAAGGTACACAACCATACAGCCTTCAATCCGTTCATGTTTTACGAAAATAATTAGAGTATGGGGTTTAAAAATTTTTATGTTACAACATAGCGCTTTAGTGAAAAATTAATAATTATCGATAACATTTTATCGACCATGCATGCACTAATTGAGTAGCGGTGACACTGTGAATTGGTGACAAATCATTCTAGAACAACTGATTTTCGTTTTCGAAAATTAACCATATGATGAAAGAAATAAGAAACACTTTAAATTGTAATTTTTGTGCCATATTTGACACAGAAAATCAATATACATTTTTCAGCTAAATAGCAATAAACCAGAAAATATTACTTACCGACGGTATGAAATACCTCTGTGTGAGACATTTTTGCTATAGCTATGATTTCTGCATTCCAGAATAGCACAATAGGGCATTTTAATATTTTTAACTATTTTCTCTAGTTGTTAAAGCTTTGACAATGCGCAATGACGACTGAGACCGCTCAAACGGGAGTTAGTGCTGCCTTGCTAACTAGAGGATGAAAGGTTACGCCCACATTATAGTTCTATCTCTATCTCTGTTCTGTGATGTAACTACAGATGACAGAAGTGACACGAAATACGGTTAAAATAAAATGTCATCAAATGTCACAGAATGAAGGATACACAAGAAAGTTTATACATTGTATTGTAGTGTACAATAGATAGACATATGTTTCGTTTTTTGTTTATTGATTCCTCTTTGTTCGGATTACAATAGAAGCGAATAGATATTGCAATGTTTCCAGTTACAAAAAAAAGTAATGTCAGGTTAGTTAACCCGGTGTTATTTTTAGTGGTGCAAGGCACGATGAGAGTTAAAATTTAACTATCTAACCTGGAGTTTACAAACTCTGCATTTGTTTTTATAACCCGAGTATCGCGCGCAAGTTGGTAGTGAAGAGTATATCTATGTGATATTCATATGAAGACTCATACTAACATCTCATTCATAGTATAGGTAAAGGAGACTCACCTTGATCCTATTCTTCTTGTTGCGCAGTATGAGGCCATCGTTTTCGATGTAGTCGGGCACTTCCTTGCGGTCGGAGAAGTTGAAGACAATGGAGGTGGCGGCGGGCGGCGGCGCGCGGGTCCGCCGCGTCGCACCCCACGGACGTGCCATAGCCTCCTTCGTCTCCGCCGGCTTCTTATCACCGGAACCACTCCACGGCCGTTCAATACCGGCCGCACCGATACGCGACGCGATGCTGTTCACTTTTGGTTCAGGAGTGTGTCCGTTCACTAGCGGCGTAGGAGGCTCCGCGGCTCTGAGCTCCGGACTGGCACAAACTGGTCGCGGAGACTCTGCACGCACTGATTCTGATATCACGCGAGGTATTGGCTCCACCAGCGCCGACGGCGGTGGGTCTCGTCTCTCCACACGGGCGGCCGCCAGCGGCTCGGTCTCGGCGGGCAGCGGCGAAGGAACCCGCCTTGTGGCTTCATCTATCTTAGGAGCTGGTTCCTCTATTGGAACCGGTGAGGTTGCGTTTTCAGAACGAAGCGACGGAGCCGGCATAGGTCTGATGACTCCAACGCGACGCGCGCGACCCACGAGCACTGTGTTGGTGGCGGCTAACGGCGGCAGATGTGACCCTCCTTTAGGCGCCTCAAACGAGTATCTGGTGGTAGAACCGGCTTTAGCGATGCCCTCAAGCGCCGCTCGCGACACCAATCGAGCTCCAGACATTGGCGCGCCATTCTCCGGCTCCTCGGTCACGGATAATTCAAGCTGTAGTGGGCTGGGTGATCGCACTGGTGATTCTATCGGATTGGGTTCTGGAGTGGAGGTGCGCGGAAGAGGCTCTAGGCCGCGCAGCACCGCTGACACTCGCGCCGCGGGCTGCGTGCGCCGCGGCGGAGCGCTCTCAAACTTGCGAAGTGTTGAACGCACAAGATCCGGTGGTGGTCGCTCCGTTTCGCGCAGTAAAGGCGTTGGACGCCGTGGTGGTCTGGCGGCACGGTGTTGCACAGGTCGCGGGGCGAGTGGAGGCGGGGGAGACGGTGAAGGCGGAGGAGGCTCATCGCGCTCGAGCCGGCTGAGGGCATCGACTGACCGCGCGCGCTTCACGGAGTCCCTGCGCGTGGCAAAAGAACGCGGCACTGGTGGTGCGGCTACTGACGCCGGTCGGGGCGGTCGAGAGCTGGGTGTAGGCCGCGGCGTGGGAGTGGGCGGAGGGCGCTCGTCTAACAAGTGCTCTAGGGAGGCCGCGCGTCGCAGGACAGAAGGCCGTCTGCGCGGTGCGTCACGCAGCGCCAGGCTGAGGTAGCGAGACTTAAGCCTTTTCACTATGCCGGGCCCGTAGCGCAGCTCTTCGTCCTCGTCATCATCCGGGGGCGGTGGGGGTGGCGGTGGCGGTGGCGGGGGAGCCACTGGGGGCGCGGTGGCACGAGTTCGTGCTGCGCGTCGTTGCAGCAGCTCCCGCTTCCATTGTGGCAGTGATCCGTTCGACATGCCTGCAAAATTATACACCATCATAAAATCTGGTGAATACATAATGTTCTCCAACAAAAACATCAATTTTTAAAGGAACTTCCTGGCATTATATTTTAGTTAGTGACCTTGACTCCTCAAGCCCCGCGACGGACACCGGTGTCCATATATATAGGGTTTTACCCATACATCTATATATATATGGAGGGCTTGAAGGGTTAAAGTGGTTATCTTTTATTGTTTTTGGTAACGGTTAAGCTACGATTCCGCATTAAGCTGCGGCAGACGGCAACAGCATGTGCCGCGACGGCAGACGACATTAGTCTACTATGCATTATTAAATTCCGCACACGACGGTTAATGACGCGCGGCAAGTGACGTCCTGCTGGGCGTCATTTGCCGTCGTGTGCGGAATCGGTCTCATACAATTTAATAGTGCAGAGTAGTGCCGTCTGCCGTCGCGGCATATGCCGTCTGTCGCGTCCTGCGGAATCAAGGGTTTAGAGACAGGCCACCTGCCCTTATTCAGCTGCGTCACACAAACGATTAGACTTGGTTTTTACTACCCCACGCGTGCTCGACATCAATCCACTGGGATCCTGGGTTAACGCTCATCCCTGTCACCAGAACAGACGACAGGTACTGTGAACCTTTCAATAATTCGCACCTTTAGGATGAAAACGACACAATTCAAAAAGATAGAAAATTGATTTATTGTCATAAAATAACTTAAAACGAAGTTCTCAATACAATAATAGTTCAAAAATAGCCATATTCAAGCAGGAAAAGGACCAAACTGTTATATCGGTCCCTTTTTCATTATATTTTTAAAATAAAGGAGTAGTTTTTAGTAATTTAAAAATGACAACTCAATTATTTTTTTTTTGAATTGTGTCATTTTCGTTCTAAAGGTGCGATTATTATTAAATATCCTCCTACGCATATAAAAGGGGTTGTGGGATATTAATTACGAGTTATCGTAGAGTACAGCGTCCTCCTTGATACATGCATTCCGAGATTGCTATTTTGTAATTTTTTACCCCTCTCTCTCGATTTTTTATGTAGTAATTCATAAATACGGTTTACAATAATTTTTTGCATAAACAAAAAAAAAAAAGCATGTGCGTCGGGTGTGCCACCTGTGAGTTTTAAAAGCGCTTGAACGCTGCGCGCCATATTTGAATACATATAGATACATATTCATTCACGCCTGTTATCCCCGAAGGGTTACGCAGAGGCGCAACTAGCGCACCCACTTTTCGCCATTATTCCATCCCATGATGTGATAGGGGGCGAGCCTATCGCCATATCGGGCACAAATTCCAGACTCCGAGCTGATACTGAATAGAAAAACTCAATATCACTTTGCCCGACTCGGGAATCGAACCCGAGACCTCAGCTTTGCAGTCGTACTGTAATACAACTACGCCACCGAGGCAGTCTTTGATATTTGAATAAAGCTCGAAAAACCGTGAGATTTCGTTCAGAGGATTAACTACGTGACGAAAACCCCCGAAAGGGTCACGTAGTTTTGGTACGTTCCTTCATGAAGCCGCATCTAAAATTTCGACTATTTCAGTCAACTTGTCATCGTGATTTTTTAAAAAATAAACTGATCTAATTAATTTATAAAACATCACCGGAAAGACTATTTCAACACTAATAGGATAATAGGATGAGCCACATTTTTTATATCTTTCTTTAATTTCAATCTATCCACTAAGTTCCAACGCCTGTTTCGGCAATTTTGTTGTACGGAGACTTAAACTTGTTGCTGTATTCTATCAAAATCGTGTTTGAAACTAACTAACGAAAATGGCTGTATTGGTATAAAAGTCGCCTAAAGGATAAACGCGCCAATTTCTTTATTTTCAATATTATAAAATCGTTATAATTACATCTGCATTGCATGAGCCACGAGCGAATTCCTCGATGTGTAAGTCTATTATTACGTAACAACCAATATCTATGGTGAGGTATGAAATATGATCTGACTTAATATTCGGAAGTTTTCCAAAAATCTACGTAAATTAATGAGCCGCTTCGCGCGACGCAACGCCACTGTCGGGCTTTTGTTCCCGCTCACTCCTCCATTAGCAAATATCACGGAATTAATTTAAATATTTCTGCGGGCCCTGCATGCTTGCGCTACTATTTTGAAGCCACTAACGCACGAATTAATTAGCACTTCACCAAATTTAGCAACAGTATTGAATTTGTGTAATGCAAAATGATATTAGCATGCTAACAACTAATGCTAATGCTAAGTAATCTTACACTAATGATCAGTCACGATGCCAGGATTATTGTATAATCACTATAATATTAGGTCCTTCCATAATACGAAATTGGCGTGTTGTATGCGAGGAATTATTTTAATTTATCGTTCGCTTTAACGGTGAAGGAAAACATCGTGAGGAAACCTGCATACCTAAGAAGTTCCTTATAAGAATTTCGAAGGTATGTGAAGTCTACCAACCCGCACTAGGCCAGCGTGGTGGACTAAGGCCTAAACCCTCTCAGTAGTAGAGGAGGCCCGTGCCCAGCAGAGGGACAGTATATAATACAGGGCTGGTATTATTATTATTATTATGGGAGGAATACAACGTATTTTTTTTTGTAAAATATAATTAATTAATCAAAGTATGCACCATTGTTATCTATGCACTTTTGCCGTCTCATAGCTAGAACGAAAATGTTGAAACCAAACAGGTTCCGTATTTTCTTCTGCGACACGAGCACCATACACATCGTTAATCCTTCGAGATCTTTCTGCAGCATTGGTGCCACGGTGGAATTCATACTCGTAAATATAGCGATATTTCATGATTTCATTGTGAGATATGAAAGACGCCAACGAAAAAACTAATCAGGAAAAAAAACAAATAAATTACACTCAAATGTACCAGTTAAATGCATTAAATTTTAATTTGGAATTCTTAACCAAAGAAGAGATATTTCAGATCAAAGTGGCTAGTACGACAAAACGCCAATTTCATATTACGTAAAGACGTGATATTTTACACCATAACTAATTCATTATTGCCTTCTTTGATTAGTATTACATAATTAATGTAAATTGTGTTTTACAGATTATCACGAATAGAGGCCGGGATTATATGGAATTTGAAAACTCGAAAATGCTTAAGATAATATGCATGTATCAACTGGTGTAGTCTCTCATATGTAAGAGTCTGTCTGGGTAGGCACCACCGCAATGTGTATTCCTACTGCCAAGTAGCAGCGTGCATGCACTGTCGTGTTTCGGTTTGAAAGACATTGTAGCCAGTGTAACTGGACATAGTATGGTATTAATAAATGAATCTCAAGTTTGAGTTACATCCCAAGTAGACATAATGTATTGAACTCTTCATACATTATGTCTACTTGAGATGTAACTCAAACTTGAGACAGATTTATTAATACCGCCCTTAATGAGCTCTAACATCTTATGTCTCACGATGAGGACTGCAGTGTAATGCCATACAGTACTTTGTAACTCAAGGTCCTGAATGAAGGTTGCTACTGTTTATGGGTGGTCGTAACGCTTACTATCAGACGAAACGCATCTCGTAATTCGATGCAATAAAAAAATATTTGAGTCTGTGACTAGCCTAGTTAACTATTTTAATTAGGCACAGACTCTAAAGTACTGTGTGGCATTCCACTGCGCTCACCATTCTGAGACATAAGGTGTTAAGCCTCATTATGTCCAGAAGTTATGTTGGCTACAATGCCTTTCAAACCGAAACACAACAGTTCATGCACACTGCTGCTTGGTGGTAGAAATAGAAATTACGGTGGTACCCACCCAGACGGACTCATATATAAGAGTCCTACCACCAGCTTATTATAAATCTCTTTTATTATTATTATATTAATAGAGATTTATTTCATTATCTATGATTAAAACTTAGTATAATTGTAGACTAAGTACCTGCATAAGTTCAACTAATCATAATAAAATTTCTTGTAAAACAAAATAAATAGAACAATGATTATATAAATAAACACCATGTGAGCAATACTCACCAAAGTCCTGTGAGGACTCGAGGATGGTTTCCACCATCATCCTGGATCGGCACCAAGCTCAAGTGGCTGTGGTGGGCAAAACAAAACAAGAGCATTAAGCAAACATAAAAAAATAGCGGAAAATTAAAACTAATTTGCACACAGTGGAAACAAAACTACAAGCTCATTACACTTGGAAATAAAATAGTTCATTCATCACATAGGTGAACATAATTGCACTTAAAATATGTCAAGATACAATAAAATGATTGTCATCATTTTTATTGTTATATAACACCACTTATTTCAACATGTTTATTGGTAGTTAAATCAATGATGAAAAATAAAAAGCCCGCTCAGGCTGGCAGGAAAATCGGTATATAAAAAAGATTTTGAGTCTAGCTTAAGAAATTATCCCTATTGATGTGTCAGCTTGATTTCATAAAAAGAAAACCTGTCTTCACCTAATTAGGTTCTATTTTATAAAATGCCACTCTAATTGAAACAATAAAAAAATACTTTAAATAAAAGATATGTTTAGTTGTTTTGATAGGAACTTTTGTTTTAATATGTAAATGTGTCCAATTGATTTGATACATATTGTGTAATCTCAATGATAAATATATGAAAAGTTGATGAATAAAAATGTATAAGCAACTTTTTATAATATTATAAAACTAGTTGTTACTTGTGTCTTCGCTTGTGTGAAAAGCTTTTCTAGATATAAAATTCCCTAAAAACCATCAGTTGCACTACTTCCCATGGGAGTAAATTACTGGGATAAAAATAGCCTATGCTTTAATTCAAGACATGGTCTACTCGTGTCCGAAATTTCATCCAAATCCATTCAGTTATTTCTGTGTTTACTTCTTACAAACATACAAATATTTACATAAACTTTCACATTTATAATATAAATAAGATAAGAAAATAAAAACAGCCAAATTGATCTGAAAATATATTTTAAAGTGAAACAACAGGCACACATACAGACACAATCAATGATTTCCTGCCTTGCCAATTAATAAACAATGTAACATATTATGTAAGAGATACTTATACTTTAATTTGTTAATTTGATAACGCAACATAGTTAGATAAATTTGATTTATGTAAAACGATTACATATAGAGCGGCTGGACGCAGTTTAATAACTATTTCCAATAGGAATGCAACAAGTAGCCACGGAATTGACAAATATAATCGAGATCACTGGAGCGCGATAATAGTAATGTGTCGGCGCGGCGTCGTTGACCCCAGCGGGCCGCCTTCTAACTGTAACCACGGGCTCGTTACACGCTGCACGTTAATTCATAACATTTAGCTTCTCTCGACATGCTGGAAGCTGTGGCGCCGGGTGCCTCTATACATCGGAATGCACGTGGAGCCCCGACAATGCCCGAGCACCGCACAACGCACCCGTTGTCATCGCCCGTTGCATACCGATCTCCCGTAAGACTGCATACCACTATCGATTCGTACCTGCTACAAATCCATGGACGCCCACCAATCGTCACCGATATGAGGTGGCGGTCTGGCGATGTGCACTATCACCACGATGCCATTTATAAGTAACATAAACAAAAAACACCACGGTAAACTGCAACACGCACTCACTATTCAAAGATCGCCCGCAATGCCTAGTCACACTCGCGTCGAATGATTTCTATTGCATTCTGCAAGATAGCGTACGGTGCGAACTTGTTGGAAAAGTGCTTTCTATTTTATTGTATTATTTAGTTTGGTAAACAATAATAACAAAATTAACGACACACGGACTATAAAAACACACACGACCGACGACAACAACCTACGGCCGAATCACTTGACTGATTGATCACGGACAGTGTTGCCAACAAGATTTAAAAAAATCCGTCAAGTTAGTCGTATATTTCCGTCAAAAATCCGTTAGATGAACAAATTGACACGAGTGTAGCTATAGTTTTGCATGGTGGTGGTGGTGGGGGGGGGGGGGGGTGCAACCCTGTGTTCTTGCCGCCCCATGCAGACCTCATAGAATCACATGTACACCTTCCCACCTCACATAACAATGAAATTTTTGTTCCGTTAAATACCCGTCAACCGATAGATGGATTTTTCCCGTTTCACACGTATCCAAATACGGTACAAATGACGGGAAACCCGTTAAGTTGGCAACACTGATCAGGGATGCCAAATAGTGTCTCAGTAATACTGGTACAGAGGTCACTGAAAGTTGGCATTTCACCAAATTTCACCAAAAAAATGGTACGCCCTATAAAATATACAATATCAGTATACAAGTTTTCCAGTGAACTTTTTTTTTAAGGTCCCAAAAGGAGAATTTGTAACCAGTACTGCTACTTATACACTTATACCTCCTTGCTAATCTATGGTGTTCAGTGATATTAATAACAACAAAAAATTTATTAGTAAATTATTACAATGACCAATGATGTAATTATGCAACAAGAATATATATATTCTTAGATACAAGAAAAAAAATTATTAATTTTGTCATTGATGTTGAAAGTTGGTACTTTTGCGTACCAACACAGGTTTTAGTTGACACATGGTACAAGACCCTGAAAAATGGTGCATGTACCAGGAAATTGGTACGTCTGGCATCACTGTGATTGATTAATATTCGATTGACCGAACCATAGCATAAAGACTAAAGCAGTCCTTATTCTGAGGACCGAACAAAAGAATGAATTGTCAAATTAATAATGTTGCCAATGATATGGGTGTAATTTCTGCGAAATACTGTATTTATTGAATGTATAGAAAATATATAGAAATGCACAGACGGGCGTGTACTAAAATATTCTTTAAGAATTCACCAAGTAACAGACAAAATGTGACATGATCAGGAGAACGTTAATACGGAAAGGATAATAATACAAATGGAATAAAGTCCGTCTCACGAAAGAAATCCTACGGCAATATGTGAAACTAATTATGACAGATGTCAGAAATCAGCCATTTTGATTTTTGCTGTCGTTAATAAGGTGCTGTTTACGTGCAGTGTTGCAGAAGCTCCCGATTTCTCGGAAGATCTACCGATTTTGTGAGTAGTCTCCCGACATATCGACTTTACTGTCATGTCTTCCGATCTATTGTGTTAGCGAAATATAGTGGTTTTTTCTTTTCAAATTTCTTCGTTGCTTCACAAGCCTATGGCATTTAATCTACTTCTTATAATTAGTGTACGTAATATACCGTTTTTAACAAGAGAGAAAAATTGAAAACTAAAAAAAGGAAAGTAGTTTTAAATGACTTGACAGGACATTTGGTCTTCCAAAACTTTAAACTGGAATCATTTAATTTCAAGTTTTACGAAGTAGAAAATGTAATATCAATGAAATAATATGTGGTATTCAACTAAAATAAATTATCATTTTCAATAGAATGAACAGATTTTTTAAAGTAATAACTCATAGTTGAGACATTTATCAATCAAACTGCCTTATCTCTACATATTATAATAAAGCAGTGGATCCAGTGTATCTGTACATTCTGTACATTTGAAGAAATGTGATAAAATGAAAAGAGTTGACTTAAGAAGACTAATGGAACACAAATCAGGTATTTTTGTAATCCTTTTCTGCCCGTCTGTTTGTTTTTCTACTTGTTAGTGACTGCACTTCACATTAATTATGGTGGTATATTGTCCAATATAGTTCTATTAAAGGGCTCAAATGAAGTGAATTGAAATAACAGTGCTAATCAAGTGCTTTTTTTGTTGCCTCCAAAACTTCTCGACAAAGTATTAGTAAGGTAGCCACTGCTTTACTTCGACATAGTAGTTAGTACTGAGTATAACAAAGAAGAAACAATACAACTGCAACTTCACTACATAGTATAAAACAAAGTCGCTTCCCGCTGTCTGTCCCTATGTCCCTATGTATGCTTAGATCTTTAAAACTACGCAACGGATTTTGAAGCGTTTTTTTTAATAAGTAGAGTTATTTTATATTATGATTTTTTTTTATTTTTTTTATACATGTCATGGCCATGTAGTGCCTGGTTAATGATTTTATATTTTTATAGAATCCTGAAAAAGAAACAGTCGAAAGCGGGATATGAACCCACGACCTCCGGCGTACCGTGCCGGTGCTTTTCCAATTGAGCTATTCCGACCCCGCCATCGATTGCCAATTTCAGGATCCGTACTTAATTCTCTTAAAGGAGATGACCAGCGACATCTGTTAGCAGTTATTACAACTACTAACTCAGCATTACCCCTTTACAGGAGTAAGTAACCGAAACGAGTCGCTAAACTTTTTTCTAATTTTATATTATGATTTTTTTTTTTATGCATGTCATGGCCATGTAGTGCCTGGTTAATGATTTTATATTTTTATAGAATCCTGAAAAAGAAACAGTCGAAAGCGGGATTTGAACCCACGACCTCCGGCGTACCGTGCCGGTGCTCTTCCAATTGAGCTATTCCGACCCCGCCATCGATTGCCAATTTCAGGATCCGTACTTAATTCTCTTAAAGGAGATGACCAGCGACATCTGTTAGCAGTTATTGCAACTACTAACTCAGCATTACCCCTTTACAGGAGTAAGTAACCGAAACGAGTCAGCCATGACATGTATAAAAAAAAAAAATCATAATATAAAATTAGAAAAAAGTTTAGCGACTCGTTTCGGTTACTTACTCTTGTAAAGGGGTAATGCTGAGTTAGTAGTTGTAATAACTGCTAACAGATGTCGCTGGTCATCTTCTTTAAAGGAATTAAGTACGGATCCTGAAATTGGCAATCGATGGCGGGGTCGGAATAGCTCAATTGGAAGAGCACCGGCACGGTACGCCGGAGGTCGTGGGTTCAAATCCCGCTTTCGACTGTTTCTTTTTCAGGATTCTATAAAAATATAAAATCATTAACCAGGCACTACATGGCCATGACATGTATAAAAAAAAAAAACATCATAATATAAAATTAGAAAAAAGTTTAGCGACTCGTTTCGGTTACTTACTCCTGTAAAGGGGTAATGCTGAGTTAGTAGTTGTAATAACTGCTAACAGATGTCGCTGGTCATCTCCTTTAAGAGAATTAAGTACGGATCCTGAAATTGGCAATCGATGGCGGGGTCGGAATAGCTCAATTGGAAGAGCACCGGCACGGTACGCCGGAGGTCGTGGGTTCAAATCCCGCTTTCGACTGTTTCTTTTTCAGGATTCTATAAAAATATAAAATCAAGTAGAGTTATTCCAGAGGAAGGTTTATACGTATAATTTATCCCGGGGAAATATAAAGCGGGACTTTTATCCCGGAAAAACTCATTCACGCGGGCGAAGCCGCGAGCAGAGGTCTAGTATAATATACTTTAAAAAATATCTAACCTAAAACTTTGACACTGGCAGACGCGCAAACGGCGCCTTGCCAAAGAGAAGAAAAAAAATGTTTTGGCATGAACTTGGAAGTGTCATGAGGTGCTCTTGTTTTAATTAATTATTTGATTTATTTGGCTTATTCTTAGTGTTACATTGCATAATTATGGTGGTGTAGTATCTAATATACTTCTATTAAGGGGCTCAAATGAAGTGAATTGAAATAACTGTGCTAATCAAGTGTTCTTTCTTGTTGCCGCTATAACTCCTCGATAGTCTTGGCCACTGCTTTACCGTGACGTACTACTAACTTTGAGTATTTGTAGATACTCAAAGATTCTTAAGGATAAAAACAACAAAGTACCTATGCGTCTGAAGGACTTGTATACATGGACAATAAATTAATAATAAAAAAATGACTATGGCGCCGCGTCGCGTCTGCGTTGCCAACTTAACAGATTTCCCGTCATTTCTGACGGATTTAGATACGTGTGAAACTGGAAAAAATCCATCTAACGACGTCTTGATGAATTTCAAACCAAATTATTACATGATTCCTGAGAGGATTATGCAATTGTGTAAGATTTTAAAATTTATTACGTTTTTTTGCGAGTATATAAATGAACTGCTCTAAACAAAAATAACAAATATATCTATATCATGTTATTTTTTTTATTTTTTAATTATTATTTGTATTTTATACCTTGAACTGATTTTGAAAAGAGCAACACTAGAGTTTCTTGCCCGTTCTTCTCTAGTGAGAACTGCTTTCCGAACTGGTGGTAGAGTTAATATTGACTGAATCTAAATAATGTATAACATTTTATGGGTTCGAATAAATTTATTTTATTTCATTTCATTTCATAACGGCTGACGGGATTTTCAACGGGATAGAAATTTCATTTTAATTTGAAGGGGGGTGTACATTTGAAAGGAGGTGTTGCGCCAAAACACACGCTTGCACCCCCCTCCCCCATGCGAAAAATTATGGCTACATCCGTGTCAATTGTTGATCTAACGGATTTTTTACGAAAAAATACGGCTAAATTGACGGATTTTTAAAAATCTTGTTGGCAACACTGCGTCTGCGGGACATCTTTATTCTTTCGTGAGACGGACTCGAAATATATTATAAGCTTCTTGGTTGAGACCGAATGGCACGTAACTTATTTCTAAAAATAACGTGTATGTTTATTGATAAATCGTAACTTATTTGTAATATGCTATAATTATATAAAATGGCCATAATCATGTAATCTACTAAAAAGAAAATTACAGCGCCATCTTACTTTATGTTTTAGCAACATTATTATAACCGCGCTGTTGGGTATCGAGTAATTTAAAGCATATTATTGCACTAGATGGCGTCTTAGATAATTGAATATGTAATAATGATAATTGAAGAATTGTATTATAATATGTTCAAAGTGGGCTTAAAATTCTGACTAACCCAGATACTTCATAATAATATGTATTTGGTTAGTATTCCCAAAAATTAGGCCTTTGCAATAAATCATATAATTTGAAAGTCCACCGTCAAAACTACACTTCATATTATTATTCTGAACGTTTTTAAAAAAGCTATAAATTGAGAAGTCTTAAAATATTTTTTTAATAGTTCCAAGATCTATTAATTTATTTATTATGGTACACTAACAGCATATTATATATTAATAAGAAAATAAAATAAACATTATATATATCACGGGCCGATATAATGTATGCCCATTACAGGTATAGGTACGCATCTGTTGTATAAATATATAAAATTATATGTCACAGTACCTAAAAAAGAGAACAAATACAGGCTCATTTTGACATTGCGTTAATAAATGAAATCACATAGGACCACCTACTTATCTCGTTGAAAATGACGCTTTCCATTACGTTATTTTAAACATAGATGTAAAATAAAAAAGTGTAAGTTTCGAACAAAATAAATATCAATAAAATGTAACTTTAAGTTTACACGGCATAATGCTACTATGACTGCTCTAGGAGAATTTGTCGCAGCAGCAACATTATACTTTCAGTCAGAAATACACTTACGGACACACCATATTCGCACTAAACTACAAAATGATCAAAAAATTGGAAAACTACAACCGCGATTTTCGGCGAAAGTATTCGTTATTCATTGATAATTTTTAGCACGATGTTAGCTGAGGTATAGACGAATATGTGGTTTCATTTAGTAACGCAATGTAAAAATGACCCTGTATAAATAAGTTTATATAATATAAACTAAAATAAATCACGTAAGAGGACTGCAAAAAGTCATTAACTTTTCTTTAAATTTTTAGAAATTTATCACCAAAATATATTCAGTTTTTCAATTTTGGAACTGAAGTCGTTGTATTTGATACAGATGCGGGTAATTGGATTTTGCAGTCCAAGGTTAGTAGGTACATGACGAATTAGTGTCATAAGAAATTGACACGGAGGAAGAAGAGCGGAGGTGTGTCAAGTCAAAATCTCTTTAGAACGTAGCGTCGCTAAATGCGGGGGGTCGGAGTATGAAATATAACGATAGCTCCTCCCCCTAATCGAAATCCATCTAGCGGTGAATGGCATTATTACAGCGTAATAGAGCTAACTTGTCAATAATTTAGTTCGTCTTTTCACCACTACGGCGTAACAAGCAAAAGTGTTTGTTCCAGACGATTCTATGTGCGTTAGTATGGCGGGACCATATTATTTATTATTCTACTGGCGCTTAGCCGTTTTTTCAGCATATACATTACATAGGTGACACATATATTATGATAAAATAATTATATATGTCTATAACTATTTTATCATACATACAGGAAAATTAGGGAATAAAACAAAATAAAAGAAGTTGTTAAAGTTGTTGATAAGAAATCTTTATTGATTAAAATTAATAATTACGATAATCTTACTAATATCTACTTCAGTATCCTGTGATAATATTATAAATGCGAAAGTTCATAAAAATATTTGGATATTTACATGTGTGTTAGAAGTAAACACAGAAACAACAAAACGGATTTAGATGAAATGGCACGCGAGTAGATCATGTCTTAGATTAACACATAGTCTACTTGCTATCCCGGTAATTTACCCCCATGGAAATAATGCATATTTTTAATCTCTTCATAGGGACTTTTTTTAGCGGAAAGGCTTTACATGCGGATGAAGCTGCAAGAAACACCTAGTATTCTGATAAAAATGAATGTATTCCTTATTGGCCACTGAACAAACCGCATCATGCACATAAAAATCAAATTCAACCGAAACAACGCAACCTTTACGCCCAGGTTCCCGCCAAAGTCCGTAAAATATTAAAGTTGCGATCAGAAATTGTTGGTTGTCAATGTCAAATGTCAAAAACAAATAAAAAGAACTAAAGTATTCTTTTAAATTTAATTTATTTCTAAACGATGTGACGAATATTAAACGTTTGACATTCAAAACCAAGACAAGAAGAATAAAACTCCACTTTTAGTGATATTTTAACTTGTAAATTTATTTGATTTCTAAACGACGGGACGAACATCAAATGTTTGACAGGTAGGAATATTTTCTAAAGAAAAGCGAAATTGTTGTTATTACTATATTCCAAGCATTTTTTTATATTTTCGAATATTTTGTTGGCGTCCAGTTGTTGCGTCTATTCATAACACGAATTCATGCATTTCTAATTTCTGTATTTACGGCATCGGTAGTAATAAGTCACTTTCTCCGCAAAAACAAAAAAAAATGGGGAATCTAAAATGATAACAAATAAATCAATAACACGAAAAAAACTTACAAATACAATGAAATTAATATCGACGCTTGAAAGGCAATCATATCTAAGTGACATTTAGCACATTTTTTCAGTAGAGCATTTTAAAGTTTTGATTTTGACAAAAAAAATTATAACTAAACTATTTGCTGCACAAAAGTAATTGTAACTGTTTTAGGAACTTCTTAATTTTTTAAATTTTTTGACCTAAATCAACAGCCTTGACGATTATAAATTAAAAAGTTACCGTCGCTTAGTTAAAAATGACCTTAATTTACAAACAGGTAAAATCATCTAAATGGATAATTTTATGGATACCGTAACAAGTAAATTTAAAGAAATATCAAATATTTAAAAATGCGCAGTTGATAAGAATCGTATAAGGATAACTAAACATTTTAATAAAATCAATTTAAAATATCTATAGCTAAATTATTGGATCGCACGAATGTAGAAAAACATAAATACGTGCACAATATTGTAAATATTGTTATTCCCACCAACATTAAACTATTTAATAAACAGCAAACTTTAATGAAAATCAAATATTATTGTTAGATAAACATACTTACATCCAAAATATAGCATATTGATATAGAATTTGTTAATAGTTAACAAATTTCGTTGGAAGGAGGTTCTCGCCTCAAGCAGAACTAGAAAACAATAATATTATCATTTATTTATTGTGTTGGAAACTCGTAATTTTCGCTCAAAATTTATTTTTGCTGAAAGCACACACATACAACCTCACGCCCTTATCCCATACGGGTAGTCAGAGACTATGTAGCACCACATTCTACGATTTTGACATACGTCTTCCACAAAGGATTTTCATAGTACTTTGCAAACACGAGAAAGAATGTGGGACGATGTAAAAGAGGCCATGAAATATAAGAAAAATACAGGGTTAGATGAGAATAGCCAACGACACTTTCAAAACACTAGGTGGTTCCCAAGCGGGTGTATTTTCTTTATAACGAACAGGTGAATATCTCCTAACAATAAGTATAACCACCTGAACATACCCGGTAAAATTAACTATGCGACATCATTGAAGTTAAAGGTTGACAAGTAAAAATATCTAAGCATAAAAAATAGAACTTATATTATTCAGGTAAAACTATCTGACCGATTAATCTCTTTTTATTTTGTTTTATGTAAAGTTGTATATATGTACTATTAACAAAATATTTTATTAAGCTGAAAATATCTAAGCACATCAATATGGTGAGTATGGGTGCAGGCAAATATATATCTACGCCAATGCTATAATTTTGTTGTGTAGGTAATAAACAACTAATTAAAGAGTGAGCATTTTTTTATTTCAAGTGAACATATATTATTGCAAAACAGTAATATCACGATTTCAAGTAAAACACGATAAGTTCAAAATCAATTTCCTTAAGTGTACCAACTACTATAAATCCTAAAAGTCGTAAATTTTTTTGTCGGTAAATGAGAAAAAAGATGTGAAATTTACCGGAATCATCTAATATCTAACCGCCAAAAAGTTGTCCTAGAGCTACGAAACCCGGATCAATCGACGCAAAAAAATTTGGCGATTCCAAATATGTATATAACTCATTTTCGGTATATTTGTCGCTTAGATATTATTGCCTTTCAAGCGTCGAATATATTCGATGTTGGGTGTCGCTGGCATGACGCACATATTTTTCGCTATCCGTTATTTCTGAATACTTACCCACAGATGTCACTACATTTTTTAATATATTTTTTCACATTTTATGTAACTAAGTAATAAATCTTTGAAATAATTAATATATTAGCAGGCAGAATAAGCTAAATTTACTAATATCTGCCGAAAATTCGTATAACATGCGTTTATTACGTTAAAATCATGATATCAGTGAGAAATCTAAGAACTAAACTTTTTGCCGATAGATGTCACTTTGTAATAAAACAACAAAATATGTTTTAAAATGCAAATAATCATAAATTTAAACGCGTTACACATGAAATGTTATGCCATCTTGTTTGGTTTTTGATCCTGAGCAATTTCTACACCCAGCAACAGCGCACTTCATGGTTAAAAAAAAATTATACCTATTTAAACGTCAGATGAGTCCGATCCGAACGCACTGACGACTCACTCGGAACTACAGTTTTAGGCCCCGCCTACTGTGACGTCATAGCTTAGTCGATGGTGACATGACTTAGTTGCCTTGCGGCACCTCCGCTCTTCTTCTTTTCTTCGTGGAAATTGATAATGAGCTAAACGGGAGTTCACTGATTTGTGAAATTCTGTTTACAATTTTAATTTTAAATTGGCAAAATGTACACAAAAAAAGTTAGGTACCATTTCACTGTTTTCGTGTTTAATATTATCCCAAATGAGCTATTAGATATTTTCTTAATACTCTGTATTTGTGCACACCCGGCACCTAGGTTCGTTATAAGCGGTGACAGAAATTAAACCTATACACTTATTAGCTAACTATAATATGATGAAACCTAACGTGCTGAACCGGTATCTGGTTTTATTCAAATGCAATTAATTGATGCACCTAGAAGATAACATGTTTGGGGTCAACCCATTCACAAAGACATGTGTTTGTTTATGAATACCTAATTAATGAAATACATTCTGTGGATTCTTTACTTATGTTGGAAAGTTCTCAATAAGAATTAAAAAGTTGCACGACGCGACACGTAATAATTATGTGAAGAGTATAGTTAAGACTGAAGCACCTAAACAAATAGTAGGTTTTTATTGAATAAAATTTTATAAGCTTACTAAATAATATGATTCTTTTAAAAGTAGGCAAATTAGGCAAAATATGTTGATTTTCTTGGAGTGGGAGACGAATAACTTACTTCAAGAAAGATTTATTCTGTAATTTTTCGCGGCGTACAATTAAAAATTCCGCGCGCTAATGTCTTACACAGACCAGCAGGAGCGATGCGCCTGAAATAATTAGAAACAAACAAATTGTCATCCGTCGCGCCGTGCCGAGACGATAACTTAGTGGCTGCTGCTTGTTTGTTGTGTTACTTGTAATAAATTACGTCTATACAAATTAGCCTACTGACTAGCCACCGTTCACCAGGCAGGCGACTAAAACCAATATCTGTATCACCTAGAACTTTTAATTTAAACCGTTTGAATAGGTACCAAAACTTTATTTATGCCGCCCCCGTATTCTGTTTTTCCAGATTAAAGTACATTATTGTATAAGTACAATGTAATTAAGTACCTACCTACTGAATTTACAGAACATAATGCCTGTTATACCCTAATAATTAATATAATATTTTCAGGATGACGCGGTGCAGCGCGATACAGTTTTTAGTCAAAGTTTGAAAAGATGTATGTCGTTGCTTCTACGGGTAAATGATTCCTTAACACTTATAGATAATACACTATACTAGCACTGGTGAAATGATAAATAGTAATAGATGATAGACTGATATTATAACGGACAAAGAATGATATTAGAAGGAATGAAACGCCCGAGTGACTGCTGAATGTACACTCTCATAAATAGTGTATTATCTATGATGCACACTGATTTAATATACGATGTTACAAACAGTTAGAATTCGGAAGTGTTGTCTGGAACCCCTTATATAGCAAGCATTCGCAACGAATTGAAAATCTACAGCGATCCTTTTTTCGTCATCTTGCCTTCACATCACCCAGAATCTCACACAGGTGTCCTTATGAACAACGTATGGCCCATTTTGAAATGGACAGTTTGTATAGTCGTCGGAAGCTTCTTGATGCGTTATTCCTGTACAAGTTAGTGAATAATAAAATAAAATGCAGTCAACTTCTTGAAAACATCAGTATATCAGTCCCATACAACACACCCAGACGCCCAATTACTAGTATTTTTAAAACCCCTCCTTACAGAACAAACGTAGGCCTAAATGCTCCAATAACTAGAATGTGTGCGCTCTATAATAAAGTTGGCAGTAAAGTTGATATCGATGTATTTAATTATTCTTTTAAAGTATTTAAGGGTAAGATGCTGGATTATCTCCAAAAAAATATTTGTACGTAATCATATATGGACATTACTCGCTTACTCTATGGCCCTTCTTGTTGCCTACATTTTACATGTTTAGTGTTGTAACCAAATTATTTGAATTACTTATAATGCATACAATTATTACTTCATAATGTCATAATATTAGTACTTCGTATTATCCTGTATCTTTTATTTTTACTTTTATTTTATTTTATTTTATTAGGAAAAGCAACAGCCTGAATACATTAAGGTTTACAAATTTAGATACATAATATTTGGAAGGCCAAAAAAATGCTTTCCACAAACTTACAAAGGTAATACATAAATTACATTATATTATAATTATAATCCATCCATCCATCCAAATTCCAAGCGCGTACGCATGTGTGTGTGTGTGTGTGTGTGTGTGTGTGTGTGTGTGTGTGTGTGTGTGCGTGTGGGTGTGTGTGCGTGCTATATATTAATACTGTTGATAATAAATACGAAATAAATAAACGTCAACCCGGTTGTACTTGTGTAATAAAGGTGGACTTTACCGCCGCTACAAAAGCAATTTTGTTCAGATGAAAAATGTCAATGTCAGAGAATCTTGTATTGTATGTTTCAACTATTCTGGTAAGAACAGTGTTTTGACCATAGTTTGTAGAATGAAAAGGTATTTTAAAAAGAGCTGTTTGTCGAGTACGCCGCTTAGGTACATTAAACATGACACGTTCGAGTAGTTCAGGAGAATCTAATCGGCCAGATATAATGTCATGTAGAAACCCCATATCCAACATTACCCTACGTTCTTCCAAGGTAAGTAAATTGCTTAAGTGACAGTTATCCCGGTACGACAACGCGGACGGATTGTGGGTTTTGAAGTTCAAAAACTTTAGAAATTTCTTTTGAATCCGTTCAATTCCCATTTTATATTTGTCATAAAATGGGCACCAAATCGGACTTGCGTATTCTAAGGTGCTACGCACATAGGCATAATACAGTACTTTAATAGCAAGAGAGTTATTGAAGGGTTGACATGTACGCATGACAAAGCCAAGATTACGAAAGGATTTATTGGAAATAATATCAATATGATTCGAAAAGAGTATTTTACTATCCAGATAAACTCCTAGATCTCGTACGAGAGAGACTCTTTCGATATAAATATTATTGAAGTGATAATTGTAAACAATCGGTGTAGTTTTCCGGGTAAAACTAATACATTGACACTTACTTATACTTACTGTGATTCTATTATGTTCATAATAATTATACAGGTTATTAAGATTTTGTTGTAATAGTTCGCAATCAGTGTCGGTTCTTACACGCATGAACATTTTTTTGTCGTCGGCATATAGCAAATGCTTACAATTCACAAAGCAATCATCGATGTCAAAAAGGTATGCATTATAAAACAAAGGACCTAAGTGTGATCCCTGTGGGACGCCGGAATGAATAGATATGATGTCAGATCTATATCCCCCCAATACAACTGCTTGCGAACGGTTTGTGAGGTACGATTTAACCCATCTCAACAAGTCTCCATGAATTCCAAGAGTTTGAAGCTTCATAAGTAATATTCCGTGATCTACACGGTCGAACGCTTTTTCGAAATCCGTATAAACCACATCAACCTGTCCACCTTTTTCCATATGTGTAACGACAAAGTCAGTAAATATTGCAAGATTAGACACTGTAGAACGCCCTCTCATAAAACCATGTTGTGACTGCGGGATTCCTTTTGAAATTAATGGAAGTATGTTGATGTATACCAATTTTTCAAATAGCTTGCTTATACAGTTCAAAATAGAAATGGGTCTATAATTTTTGATAACACTTTTTGAACCCTTTTTATGAATCGGTATTATATGCGCCATTTTCCAGGTCGTTGGAAAAACACATTCGGATAAAGATCTTTGAAATAAAATACTTATAGGCAAAGCTAGACTTTCAGCACAGGATGCCAAGAATATAGGTGGAACGCCGTCCGAACCAGAGCCTTTACTTTTATCGAGGGATTGTAAAAGTTTACGTACTAATCCTATAGAGACCGTGATGGATGACACAGTATCATTGTTCTGTTGGCTAATGGCATATGCACTTTGCAAAGGTTGTGTTTGCGATGGATTTACAAAAACAGTTTCAAAAAAATTGTTAAATGCGCTACAAATATCGGGTCCGCTAGAAAATTCATTATTATCTAGTGTGAATTTACTAGGGTACCTAACACTCCCCTTCTTGGATTTAACGTACGTCCAGAAGTATTTTGGACAGTGTTTTATCAACTGTTCTGCTTTCCTCGTAAAATGTTTGAAACATTCAGCTTGTACAACTTTTTCCCTTTTTCTCAGCAAACAGAACTCATCATTATCGCGGGGATTTCCAAATTTTTTCCATTTAGCATGCATTTTATTTTTCTCACGTATAACTTTTATAAGAGCTGGACTGTACCAAACAGGGAAATAACCCCCTAATGTGGATCTATACATAGGAACATACTTAGCGATACATTCATTTAATTTACTGTAAAAAATATTCACGGCTGCATCTACGGTCTCGGCAGACGACAGCTCACACCATGTTAATGTTTTTAGGTGCGCATTAATCTGCTTATAATCACACTTACGGAAATTAAAACGTGACTCTTTACATTCTTTTAGAGGAGCGACTTGTAAATCTAATAAGTTTATTATTAGTGAGGTATGAGAAGAGTCTTCAGCCACTAGAGGATGCAAAGCTGTTTTCAATTCAATAGGAAAGTTACAAAAACAAAGATCCAGAATATTACCGTATATATTTGTAAAATAATTGTACTGTGTCAGTCCAGCACATGACAGGTCATTTAGAAATGAAATAACAGTATCGTAAATTATACTTGAGGGTGCAGGTAGTATACTAAAATTACCGTTGTTCCATTTAACAAAAGGCAAGTTAAAATCCCCTATAAATAAATAATTATCGTGTGGTTTATTATTTATAACACACAACAAATTTTGTTTTACGCGATCCAGGCGGTCAGACAAATGCGCGTGATCAGGTGGGATGTAAACTATAGCTATGTGTAGATCAACAGATGACCGGAGCGCACACGCTTCAATAGACACACACAAAGATTCTGTATTAGCGTATGGCCAGTCGACTTTAATGCGAGCATTTAAATCCCGACGCACGCAAATCATAACCCCGCCGCCTTTCACTTTGTTAGTTAACATTAAATTACGGTCAGATCGAAAAACTGTATACCTGCTATCACATAATTCAGAATTATTGATATCACACTGAAGCCATGTCTCTGTAAGAACGATAATATCGTAATTACGGAGTAAAATATTATTAAATAATTCTAAACATTTTGTTCGTAGCCCGCGTACGTTCTGATAAAATACACTAAGTTTATTGTTTGCGAAAGAAGCGGCCATTATTATTACAAAGGCTATTTATGTTTAGACCTTGCAATATGTTACCACTTAAACAGTAATATGCTAACACATTTAAATATAAGAATTGATAACTATTGACAATAATAAAATATATACCTAATGGGCTTTGCGAGATTATGGCAATTGTAAGATACACATAAATTGAGTCGTAAATCTTTAAATATATACGTTTCCCTTCACGTTTATTTATGTTATATATATATGTATATAAATTATAATAATAATATGATAATGTTATATACAGTAAAATGTGTCTTAATTTGTATAATGTTTGTGTAAGGTGTGTATTTAAGGTGTAGTTAAAGTGTATTGGATGGAGGGAAGTTTCCCAGAAAATGGGTGGCATACATAAGATTAAATTTATATGAATGCAGCTTACACCAATCACATTCCACGATGAAAGTCATTTTAAAAACTTTTTAAGATCTCTGCTGTCTCGAATGATGAAGGCGGGTGAGGTGTTGTCCTTCCTTACGAAGATTTTACAATTACGTATCCATACATAAGCGAAGTTCGCGTTGGATGCAGCAGCCTTAACTTCTTTAAGCAGCAATTTGTAATGACTCGTTAAATGCTCGTTCAGGTAAATGCTTGATTTATTGTCATCTATACCAAGGTCAAGTGTTGTAATTCCCTTCCTTTTACGAAATGCAGAAATGAGACTGTCCTTCAGAAGTTGTGTTTTTAGTTTAGCGACAATATTCTTCGGTTTGCCAGAAACACGTGTTTGCACTCGGTGGATGTGAATAATATCTGTGTCACTCATCGGTATCCCAAGTAGCTTAGCGATGGAAAGTAAATACTGGGTGACGTTCTCATTACGTTTTTCAGGAATTCCAATAATTTCAACGTTATTCATCCGATCTCGCTGCTGTGACAAATTTTGTTCATCCAATAATTTAGCCACCTGGGATTCCAAATCACGAACGTTAGTTTCTAGGTCATGCATTTTTTTCATTTCTGTAGAGAGATTAGCAACACGAAGATCCAAATCCTCCTGTTTGTTGGAGAAGAAATCTAACGATTGAGTTAGATTAAGTATTTGAGACTTTATTTCATTTTGATCCATAACCAAACGGTCAGTTGTGCTGGTGATCGTAGTTAGCTGGTTTTTTATTTCAGAGATATTCGCCTGAACATTCATCGTTCCATCATGGGCCGTACGTTTAAAGTCCTGTAGAAATGACATAATTTCTTTCCGAAACTTTTCTAAGTCGTTTCCATAATCTTGTTGATCGGGATGTTTTTTTCCGCGTTGATTTTTGAGTGAATCCGTTGAGGGTGAGTTGAAAATCGGCCTGTTGTCACAATCGTACGTAGTTGTCGAAGCACATTTGTTTTTATTGCTAGACCGCGTAAGGTTCATTACGGTGGGTGTCCAACGCAGGTACTCGCGATATGCCACGTGAAAAAGAGACGGAAATTATAGCAGTGCTACTTCCACACACCAACAGTACAGAGACAAGACAGCATATATCACTGAGCTGACACACTGGGAATAGAACTCACGCTGAAGGTATTAAGATTGATATTAGCTTGCAGTTAATTTATTAAATTTATGCAGAGATTAGTAAGAATTACGTACACGTCTACTCAGCACGAGTGCCGGGCGACAACCCGGCACTCGTGCTGAGTTGATTCTTACTAATCACTTTATAATTATGTTTTGATTTTTTAATGTTAAAATTTTTGCTTTTAATTTTTATTTTTTATTTTTTAATTTAAATATGTTGTCTGTGGTGAATGCTGTGTACACCTATAATTAGCATACATGACATATCAGATGTTGCACCTTATTGTTTTAGTATATTTTAATGTTATAATATGTAGTGCTGTTGGTGTACCTTATAACAATAAATAAATAAACAGTTACTAGGCATTAAACGTAAAGTGATTATGTGCAACAAGTCGTTACACTCTTGGCAGAGTGGTCGTGGTCGTCACGTCAGGGTTTGTGGCTCGCTTGACAATTCTGCAATGACAATTGGTACACATCTATCGCAGATTGATCGCAGAGCAAATGTTTGACGCTTGGTGTCTGTCTCTGTACATTTATTTACTGATGTGGTAGCAACGCGCGCCGTAGAGATGTCTGATTTACAAAGTACCGCGTGGCACTACACTGCGCTCGGCATCCTGTGATATATTAAGGTGTTAAGTCTTATAATGCCCAGTAATTAAGCTGGCTACAATGTACTTCAAACGGGAACACAGCAGTACATGCACACTGCTGCTTGGCGGTCGAAATAGATATTGCGTTGGTACCGACCCAGACGGCCCCTCGCATACGAAAGATCTACCACTGGTGTATAAGTAGTTTATTATTGTACAAAAAGTTATTAAAATGGAACCAACAATGGCGACAAAAAATGCTGCATCGTTCGTTTGGCCCCACTGTCAAATAAGTTGATTGATATTATTATTAGTAGGTAAGTACTTTCCTTAATTTTCAAATCTATACATATAAAAAAAATAAAATAAAAAGAAACCAGACTGCGTCAATATTTGCCATCTTTATTAAATCACCTAAGAATTTTAATTTGAATATTTTATTTTGGTTTTGAATAATCTTAATTGACAGTGTTCACAAACACTAACGCTATAAAATTTAGAGATTAATAAATAATATATATGACATTTAATTTTTGAAATTTAAACTGAACTTTATTGCTGTGTTGACTATTCTTTTCCAGTCCTTTTATCATTTTATTGTAATCAATTATTTGCATGCAATTAAACGAACGAGTGGACGATAACCATAGTTGGGTATGGAACGGTCTGCCGAGACAATGTCCGGAGGTTCAAAAACCAAGCCACACACCTTTGACTTTTCAAAGCTACGTGTGTATTGTTTAACAATTAACGTTCGCTTTAACGGTGAAGGAAAACACCATGAGGAAACCTGAATACCTAAAAAGGTCGTTATAAGAATTTCTAAGATGTGTGAAGTCTACCAACCCGCAGTAGGCCAGGGTGGTGGACTAAGGCCTAAAACCTCTCAGTAGTAAAGTTGGCCCATGCAGCGCAGTGGGACAGTATATAATACAGAGCTGGTATTATTATTATTTGTATATGCCATAAAAACCTATTTTTAATGATGCCAAAGAAGTATAACTTCTCACGCGCGTACATAAATAGGTACCTACACGCACCGATTTTTTGTATTTATGTATGTACACTGATTCCCTCTAAAAATTGTGAGGGTATTTTCTTGATTCCGTCTTAATTTAGTAAAAAAGGGTCTCGAAGTGGTCCCATTTCAATGTATCTTGGTTTAGGGTTCATTCTTTTATGGAACAGACTGAATAGACCTGAGTCATACGAGTAGTTTATTTGGATTTTCTTTAAAACGTGTTTTTAGAATTCCTTTCTGTCCGTCGCGTCTGTCTGTCCATTTGTTTGTTAGCGCACATCTTCGAAACTGTGGAACGGATTTCGATGAAATTTGGTATGGAGATAATTTGAGGCTCTGGGAAGGGCATAGGTTACCTACTTTCTATCTCGCAAAAACTTTTTCACGCGGGTGGAGTCGCGAGTAAAAGCTAGCTATAAAATAAATTCCATACCGCAGAGAGAGAGAGTTGAATAAAAATAATGCACGCTCCCGCCGAGAGCGATAATGTAAAACAAACAGGCCGCAAGTACGCCGAGGATCCCGCGGGGTACACACGTCTAATGCCTCGCCGGTAGTCACGCCGTCAGAAATTCGGCTCTAGACAAAATTTTTCAAAGATTAAAACTTTGAGCGCTTCGTGGTTTAGAAATGCCAACCGCATGAATGTTACGGGATGCCAACGGCACACTAAGTTTGACGTTAATGTGACAGACGAGTGAGACGCATTTCTTTAACATCGGTAAATATCTTCATCGAAATTATTTTAACGTGTTTGCAATAACACTAAACCATCATGCTTTATAAGTAGTATCACCACCGAATATCGAATAGTACTACGTAGTATCACGGAATAACAATTTTTAAGCACCGCCGCGCCGGGCTATATAATCCTGTCATAAAATGTTCTACGACTAGCTCGCGGCGTTTTTTTCAGCCGCGGATAAGTAGTTAGTGGTAGAGAGAGAAAAGAAAAACTCAGGGCTTAGGTACGTGGTACGAGCTTTATTTTTCCACATTCGCGTTACACTCGGTACGATGGTGGTGCCTTCAAACGAGAGTCACTGGCCTGTGGGGACTCCGACTCAAACGAACGGCACGACGCTGAGGCACGTGGTCTGCGCCGACATGGTAAGGGTTAGTACCCGACTACGATGGTGATGGCGAGCACGTGGCTGGGGTCAGCACACCCGACGCTGTTGATGCGCACGTGGCCAAGATCAGCACCCGTGACGATGATGGTGCGCACATGGCGGATTCAACACTCCGCACTGTGGAGAGACGGCAGTCAGCACACCGCACCGTGGAGAGATGGCGGTCAGCACACCGCACCGTGGAAACACACGGCGGTCAGCACCGCACCGTAATAACCTGGAAACAGAATCCCAGCGGGTCGGAATGCAAGCTAGGCTTACATTCCGCGCCAGTGACTCGTGATAGCTCACGTGCCCAGGTGCACAGAAAAAACTGGTAGCGGTTAGTATTTATTGGCACACACACCCCAGCGGGAACAACGGTGTGCGTGGCAGCACGCATTTAGATTAGTGATGCCACGGCGAAGACGATTGCAAAAAAGGGGGCGCATGACATTGAAAGAAAGAAAGAAACATATTTATTTGTAACAAGCTACATTATAAAACATTAAAAAATCTTCACAACAGTTAAATTGAATTTGCTCGTTACAAAAACGACCCCAACTCAGCATAAGCTGGTAGAAAACCAGCGCTGGTCTTCCGTTGGGCCGTTTTGTGATATCACGGGCGCCAAAGGCATATATTGTACATTTATTGTTAAACTTGAGGTGACAATCGTGACAGGTCACGCTCATGAAGTTTTAACAGTAAGTTCATTGCAAGCTTATTTATACAGGCGCCATTCAGACGTACGTCAAAACTAATGACAACCTGTCAGCCAATACGAGACAACAGCGGTTACTATTCGACGGCTCCCAAGAACAAAGTCGTATATGCAAAATGTTAGCTTTTCAGTAGAGCGCTTTGAAAGTCGTTAGTTTGTATTCATGTGCGAATTAGTGCTATTTTCACACATTAAGTTCAAAGTTGTTACTGAACCCTATAGAATATAATGTTTTGTTCACTATAACTTGTGATTTTCACAATTAACTTAGTCTTTCAAAGCGCTCTACTGAAAAGCTTCATTTTGCATATACGACTTTGTTCTTGGGAGCCGTCGTATTGGTAGTTAAAATATCTTAAACTATGGATAGTTTACGAAGAGCGTTAACGTTCCTTGTAACGTTACAAACTGCAGCATTTCATTTCATTGCTAAGGGCTGATGCACACTTAGGTATCGCTTAGGCCCGGCACCAAATCGCACCAGCAGAAGTTCGACACAAGAATTCAAATACATTGAACTATGCATGTGATTCAAATACATTGGGCTATAAAGCACTGGTGTGATTATATACAGTTAAATGATAATTTTTATTTTATTTTATTTCAGGTATCAAAGACCCATAGTAAAAATACATAAAAATCACACAATAAGTCACATTACATGTCATAATACACAAAAAAAATAATTAAAAGAAACTTACAATTAGCTATACCTAAACACAAATTAAATATCAAGAGTGAGCAATGTGCAACCCACAACAATGATTAATGATGGGGCAGTCAAACCTTGCTGCAAGCACAGCCAGTAGACGATTGGTGTTCCCTCGCACTCGCCGCACTAGGCTAGCACGTATCTTGCGTATAATTGTGTAAAGGCAGTCTACTCGTGCTTCAGCAAACATTGTCTCAGCGCTACAAAAACGAGGGAGCCCCAACATCATCCGAAACGCGTTATTAAACTGGACCCGAAGGGCGTCACATGATTTTTTGATATAATTAGTCCATAGACTACATGTGTAGAATGTAGTATAGTAAGCTCTAAATAGCGTTATTTTGACATCCTTTGAACAACGTGCAAACCTGCTGTTCACCATATTGGCTCTAACAGATAACGCCCTTCGTTCCCGTTCCACGTCCGCATCGTCGCTCAAGGCAGGTGTAACTAAATGGCCTAGGTATTTAAAGGCCTCTATTCTTTCTAAAGATTTACCATCCAGCATTATAGGTGGCATTACTGATACTTTTCTAAGCCCGCCCTGAAAAACCATAAATTGACTTTTTTTTCGCATTATAAACCAGCCCATGATCAGCTGCATATCTCTCACAAATAGCTAACAGCCTTCTCAGCCCACAGACCGAGGCGCTAAGTAACACCATATCGTCCGTGTAGCTAATGTTATTGAAACATACGCCATCTATGTAACAACCGATATGTTGACCACTGAGCGCCTCTATCAGCCCGTTAACATACAGGTTAAAAATAGTGGTGGAGCTCAATCCTCCCTGCCTCACTCCACATTCTAGTTTATATGGGTCCGACAATGTACCCGCCCATTTTACGTTATTCACCTGGTTTCCATACCAGTACCTAAATATATTAACTATTTCAGGATGTATATGGGACAATCTCATTTTTTCCCATAAGATGTCGTATGATACCAGGTCAAAGGCTTTGGAAAGATCGAGGAAGCAAGCATACACATATGCATTTCTGTCAATATAGTATCTAACAGCACTCTTAAGACACAATATTGCCGATAGACATTTCCGGCCGAAAGCCAAACTGGTTATTGTGCAAATTAATGTATTTAACTGTGTATTAAGAATGCTGTCAAACACCTTTGCAACTATTGTTGCCAAAGAAATGTGTCTATAATTAGATATTTCAGATAGATCCCCCGCTTTGTTTTTTACCACAGGCACTACGATAGTCCTCATCATATCCGTTGGAACACAAGAGTGTGAGAAACAAAAATTATAAAACATGGCCAACACTCTGATAATGCAAGGTGCGAAATCGATATTGTTTTGACCGCTGGATAATGCAGACGAATAAGTTTTCAGAGTTGATAGTGCATTGTGAGGGAGTCATAATTTATCGGTATGGCGATAGGTCAGGTAGAGATTATTTTTGGCGGCTTATTGGTGGACTAGTAGCACCCTTATCAAGCTCTTTACGGATGTAAGGGTTACAATGGTTATAGGGTAATAATGTACTTTATATTTTCACATTTTCACCAAGAGTCGTGAGTTATTCATTTAGCTACCAAACCCCTACAGATTAAGTCTAATTTTCATCGTACTATTTCGATGTGCGGCAAGTGCCGGTGAAACAAGTAGTATTTTCTCCGCTGGTTTCGATAATGCTTGGTGGCATATGATACTTCTCAAGTTAAAAATACGAGACTGCTACAGGAATATATATTTCAGTAATACATACATCTCATAAAGAACAACCAAACTGAAACATGGCCACCACGCCGTGTCGAAGTCGCTGACGATGGGATGTCCACAAGGTTCGGTTGGTAGGTCCTTATTTACGGTATTTGGGCTTCGATGATTTTCTTTCGATTCCTTTACCTGTGGGGTGCAATTAGATTGGATATATGGATGACGGTCTATTATTCATAGAGTCAAATAGTAAACCAGGGCTTGAAAGTTTGGCGGAGACGTCACATTTTATATCTGAATGGAGTGAAAGAAACTGTCTTACCTTCGTACCGCAGAAAGCGTTCCACGTCGATATCGATTTCTACGTCGGGACCATCCTTCA
The DNA here is from genome assembly GCA_949316025.1 of Lapara coniferarum. NCBI lineage: Eukaryota > Metazoa > Arthropoda > Insecta > Lepidoptera > Sphingidae > Lapara > Lapara coniferarum. Next base: position 552,095 of record OX438931.1, on the reverse strand, counting down.
TTGCACTCAAAGTCATCTATGGACCGACTTGCAGAAAACTGCTCCAGAGTCAACTTATGGCGTTGATTTGCATGTGTACGGCGTATAGAATTGTTTGCACGGAAGCTTTGCAAGTCCTTGCGGGAGTACTCCCAGTCGATTTGGAGACGTCGTGCCGCTATGTATTACTCCACGAGACACGGTATGAACAAAAGGTTTCTTACGTTGAGTGAATCAATAGATTATCTAAACTGCACACTGATGTACACAATGAGCTGTTAAACGAATGGCAATCTTCGAAAGGGCGTCATTTATATTAATACTTTGTATGCGTTCGCGATTCCCTAAATAATACTTGGTTAGAAATACATAATTGCGTATCGCAATTTTTTACCGGCCAAGGTGATTTTAAGGACAAACTGTTTTTATGTAGGATGGTTGACTCTCCTGTGTGCATGGGCACTGCATCAGCATCATCGACATCTACATCTGGTTACGTATATGAACAGTTTGCATATCACGTACTTTGGGAGTGTGATCTTCGGCATGATGAGCGCAACATCATGTTGGATAGTGTGCAAATAACATCCGGGGTTGTATACCACATGAACCTTGTAGAGACTAGACGGAATTTCCGTGCATTGGCGTTTTTCCATGCTTATTATTAGAATCAAATTTGACAGCTCATATGATAGGATCCTTTCGTTTAATTTTTATCCGTGGTGCTTTACGACTGGCTTTTCTAGTTGTAAACGTTTCTAAACTTGAGGTTAAAATACCTCCTTAGCTCATTATTTTTGTCTCTCGCTTTTCTATGGAGGGAAGTGGATAATAAAACCAATATATGCAACTGATTCTTGTATTTCTATTTGATTAATTTCGTTGCGAGTTAAAGACAGATTAGTGTTCTCTGAGACCCGCCGAGCTTCACCGCGCGGGGTCATAACATATGTGTCAATTGCTGATCCTGGCTTACAGGAGTTGCAGCGGCGGGTGTGAGGGCGGGATAAATAAACTCATTTGCAAAAAAAACGGGCACCTAAGCAATGAACCATTTCAAATGTTACTATTGGTTTGTTTGATAATTATAGGTAGTTTTACTTTCACAATTTTGTAAATTAATAAGCAAATAATCGTTTTCGTCAGTATTATCATAAAATTTTGATAAAATTTATGGGTTTTAATGCTAAAGTTCACTAGTAGTGTATGCTCGCTAGTAGTGCATATGCTCGTGAAGTAAAAGTTAACAAAGATTTTTGTTTGTTTTTTCTTTAATAAAGTAAAAGCAGATAAATGTTTAGTATCGAGTGTGACCCCCTCTAGCTGAAATCACAGCTTGAATTCGTCTGGGTATGCTAGCGAGGATATCTCGGATACTTGCTTGCGGAATACGTTCCCACTCCGCGGTAATCACATTCTTCAGCTCTCTGATGGTTTGCGGAGCCGGTTGTACTGATCTCACGCGTCGTTTCAGAATGTCCCAGACATGCTCTATAGGATTGAGATCGGGACTTCGAGCTGGCCAATCCAAACGACGAATGCCGACCTCTTGCACATACGCTTCCACATCGCCAGACCGGTGGGCGCGAGCGTTGTCGTCCATAAAAATTGAGTCTTCGCCTAAAGTGGCCAATGCGGGTTGTGCATGAGGAATAAGAACTTCCGTTATGTATCGATGTCCAGTCAGTGAGCCGTTTTCAATGAAGACTAACTCTGTACGATCCATTGAATTTATTCCTGCCCAAAACATAACAGAGCCCCCACCATAAGGTGTGATTTCTTCAAAACAAGCCTCTGCAAAGCGTTCTCCTCGTCTTCGTAGCACTCGCCGACGTCGATCTTCACCGAACAGAGATATCCTGGCTTCATCGGAGAACAATACCCTATTCCAGTCTTCTTGAGTCCATGACTCACAATTTCGAGCAAACCTAAGCCTGGCAACTCTGTGCTCACGGAGTAACTTAGGGCCGCGGGCCGGGCGATGACTGCGTATATTGGCCGCGAGCAGCCTCCTCCTGACCGTCCATAGACTAATATGCACATTTCTTACTTCTTCGAGGTTGTTCTTAAGGTCCACATACGAAGACTTGCGATTTCTCAATGCGCGACTCACAAGAAAACGATCATCCCGTGGTTGGGTACATGGTTTTCTTCCAGAACCAGGCCTTTTCTCGACGGAACCGGTGTCTTGATACCGCTGCCAGGTCCTTTGAACCGTCGAGCGACTCACACTTAGCCTCTGAGCCACGAAGCATTGGCTGCAGCCCTCTTCGTGCAGCGCAATAATTTTGGTAGCTTTTACCACTTTCTCTAACATTATTGAGACAGCTAAACAGCAATAAATGAAGCTTTGACAATTAAGAATATGAAATAAATTCATAAAAATTGACTAAAAGTTATGAAAACCGATATTATCTTTTGGAACTTCGCACCAAAAATGTAGGATAAAAAGTGGTTTTCTGTAAAAACGAGCATCAAACGAAAATTTATATTTAGAACGTACTGTTTTAAACACCACGGCATTTTTTAAACTGGCCAGTAACATGTGCAAATGATTGAAATCATTTTGGTACCGTATTTTTTTAAAAAAGAATTAAAATCCAAACCACCCGTTTTTTTTGCAAATGAGTGTATTAATGTCTTCATACAATTCACGTATACTGTCATGTAATATATTTTTTACGTGGCACATTTCAATCTGTGTTTGAGTGCACATAACATGCAATTTATTTAAATTGCCCTTTGATATATCGCAGACATATTTTAAATTGTGCATTTTCATTTGAAATATTAGGTATGTCAAACACAGGACAAGCACTTTTTAATATATCCAAATCGGGACGAGATTGTGATTGATGATTAGAACTACGCCTGCTTATAAACTGTATGTAAAGATCATATTATCATATTTATATTACGAAGTACCTACTGCATTGCGCCCTTTCCGATGTATGGATATAAGTCGCACCGCTAGAACCACCATAGCAAACGGACGCCTAAATCTACTTAAGACTTTAGAGTGTTCAGGTCGAATTGGTGACGTAAATACGAGAAAGGCGTAAATATGAGGGCCGAGCCAATAAAGTAACTAAACTGTAGTTAATTTGGTTTTGTAAGGGTTCAGTGTTGGTGAACGTGGCCGGCTCGTGAGTGACCGGCGCGGGTTCCTTTTGTTGTAGCGAAGGCGGGACAAGCTTGTTTTTAAGAAAAAGTGGAGAAAGTGCGTTATCATTACCACCCGGCCTTCATGGGAGGCCCGCAAACCGAAGGACGCTCTCAGCGTCTTCGGCAGCGTGAGATCAACCAGCCACGCTGCCGTCCATCACGGGGGTCACAACAAAGTGTAATGACGGACAGCCCCCTGCCGCCGACCCGTGACCCCCGGTGGCCCCTATTAGTCGCCTCTTACGACAGGCAGGGGATACCGTGGTGGAATTCTCCAAACGCCTCCAAACCACAGGGCGGTAGACGCCGGTCAGTCAGTCGTCCACCCGGCGCTTCCTTCTTCTCCTCTCGCGGCGGGAGGGATCTTCGAGCTCCCAATCCGTCTCGGCACACTACTTCTGCGAGAGGACCACCTCGCAGAAGTGGGCCACCGCACGCCAGGCCCCCCGACTGCCGACCATGGAAGCGAGCACGGCTGGCAGCGAGAAGTCTCCTCCGACGACTGCTCTGAGAGCGCTGCGCTCCTCGTCCCAGGCTGGGCAAAACTCTAGTGTGTGCTGGGCTGTATCCAGCGGGTAGTTGTTACAATGGTGACACACGGCTGACACCTCTGTGCCAACAATACGACACAGATACTCACCGAAGCAGCCATGCCCGGTGAGTATTTGTGTCAAGCGAAATGTAGCGCTGTGGCTGTGGCGCCTGTTCAGCCCCTCGGCAAAGGTCGGGCGCACTGCCGCTACAGCTCTGAGCCCCACTGACGGAGCCTCCAGCCTGAGACGCCACTTCTCCACGGCGGCTCGCCGTAAGCAGGCCCTCGTGGCCTCCACCTCCTTCAGGGCCGGACGATGCATCGGACAGGGATCGGGCGTCCAGATCCCAAGGCAAGAATCCGGCCAACATACTAGCCGCCTCGTACGAGACCGTGCGGTATGCCCTAAACGTCCGCTGCGCCACTACACGCTGGGGATTGCGCAAGAGCGCGATGCAGCAGTCGCTCAGGGAATCAGCCCAAACGGGGCTGCCATACAGGGCCATGGACCGCACGGCTCCGTGGTATAGCTTTCGCCAAGGGATGCCAGGACCTTCCAGGTTGGGCAGCAGTCTAGAAAGAGCGCCCGCTGCCCGGGACAGTTTTGTCCTCATCTTTTCAAAATGGGTGTGAAACTCCCATCGGCTATCCAAAACTAAACCCAAATACTTCATATTCTTGCCGATGGGGATCCGCACCCCCTCCACACCGATGTAGGCACCGGCCGTTGGCACTTTCCGAGGCCTATGGAAACAAATGGCCTCGGTCTTTTCAAGGGCCATATTTAAACCTAAACGTCGTATACGACCTACAACATGGCCGGTGCCAAGGCGGGACAACCTGCCACAACTTTCCCCGAAGTTGTTAATAAATCTTTTAAGTTGTAAGTTTGATTCACTTTTCTTTGTGTGCAAAAGACTTGAAAAAATAATGTAGATTCACTGGACGATTGATGACAAAAAGTAAGCACGGACTTTCTTTCTGCCTGTCTTCTTCTGGTAGTCATTGCTTAGGTGGCTAGTGAAAGGCTAGTAGGTTAGCTAGGTCAGGGTCTGTGGTGTCCTCACTGGTGAGGATCGCGATGCGTTCCTCCCATTATTTTTGATAAAAATTATTCATTGAAATAAAACTATTTTGCGGATTTTATCGCGGTTTTTTAATTTATATTTTCTCCCGGTCACGTGGCGGGCTGAGGTATAGGTGGTCCGAAAATATCTAAATTATTCATTTATAGATGTGCAGCTGGTCATAAACATTTATAAAAACCTATGTGACTTCGATCGCTGTCATTCAAGAAGATTATATTCTTGCTATCATTACATTCTACGATATTGACATGAAGCGCTGCTCCACATAAATTGAGATTTTTGTTGTGTTATTTTGTAAAAAGCGATCAGCCGATATTCAGCCGTGCACGTGTGGATTTTTTAAAATGTGTGCTATCCGTATGTACCTCGCCCCCGTCAGGATTGGCGGAAAAATTGTTTGCGCATTATTGCCATATCGTGTCGATTGGTTAAACACACACACTCTTTATTTATTTATTTGAACAGTCTTGAGGTCCTCCATACGCTGGTACCGGATTATCCACTCTTTACGCTAAACCCTGTATTTTTAGTTTATTCACTGAATCAGAGTGTGTAGCATAACAAGATATAACTTGATAACTGAAAAGGATGGAAACTAGGTACATCCGTTATTTGTTATTGGCAAACAAGGAACGAAAAGGGCGCGAGCCGTGAATCACAGATTGGCGTGACACCTTATTCTAAGATCTCAAAAGGGTTGACAGAATAATTTAATCAAATCCCAATGATTAGGACTACTATTGACGGCATTTAGCTACAAATGTATAAAAATTAAATATGCAAGTTCGACTAGGTTCATATTATAAAATGTGCTTGTCAAAATTATGCGTCAAGGGTTTCGCGGAAAGTCGGTGTCGTCCGTAAATACCTTGGTGATAATATCAGCCGACTGGTAACCCAATTTGTCCCCAACTGATTGACCGACTGATCGCCTAACCCCCGGATTGATCCACTCCATGGAAGTTTACCGCTGATGAATGTTTCATTTTGTTCACATTGTAATTGCTTACTAATAACAGCTATTATACTATGCGTGTATGATACTAATGTGTGTTTTAGTTTGAGTATTAGGAGTTTATCAACTAATTTGTAGGGCTTGAAATACAATAGATATGCACGAAGTTTTAAGCGAGTTTGTAACAGTATCTATAATTTTCAGAGAATATAGAAGGACTTAAAGTGTTTTGTGAAATAAAACTGTCATTAATGTTTTAAAACGTAGAATAAGCAAACAAATAAGTGTGTGGATGGCAGTTGGATCTTCTTCAGCCTATGGGAGTCCACTGCTGAACATAGTTCATAAGTTTCACCTACGAGTTCCTGAAAAAGCCTTTAGACGCACTAAACTGCTAAACGATCCTCACAGTGCCACCAACTATAGACAAAACTCCTACTTTATAAGGTCCGCCAATTTCTTTAATAATCTCGTTGATCTACTAGATTTAGATCATTTAATTCAAGTTCAAACATTTTTAAACGCACTATACCTAATGACTGGTTTGAAACGGTTCATTGACTGTTTTAGTCCTATTTCTTGATATGTTTATTATTGTATTCTTACTCTGTTAATCCTTGGCATTTAATATAGGTACTGACTGCTTAGTAGATATAAGTAAAATTAAACAAGCATTATTTTAAGTAATATGCGAAAACGTAAATGGTAATTAGACAACTATAATACTGTTTATTTATCTTAAGAAATAATACTGTTTGTTTTCCGATTAAAATAAAATAAAATAAAATAGGCCTCCCCCAAAAATTTCCAAACCAACCTGTCAGAAGCGGCCTGCATCCAGCGGGATCCAGAGACCTTTATAGGAGAACCTTTTAGGAGGACGTCCAACGCTTCGCTTGTCAGTACGTGGTCTCCCCTTGAGAACTTTTCTAGTCCATCTGTTGTCAGTTCTACGAGCTATGTGACCTACCCACTGCCAAATTAGCTTGCTAATCCGCTGGGCTATGTCGGCGACTTATGTTCCTCTGAGTATCTCCTCATTTCCGAGCCGAGAAACATCGGGCATTGCCCTCCCCACAGCTCGCTTCGTGACAGTGACCCGTCTTAGGCGGCCCATAGCAAGAGACCACGTCTTAGAGCCGTATGTCGTTACTGGTAACACATATTTATTAAAGAATATACTGTTATTTATGTATTTAATTAGATCCGATGCTCCAAGTATAGATTTGGACTTTATTGTACTCAGTAATCGTTGTAAATGGCAAAGCCGACTCATCGAAGCTGCAGATAAAACTGTACAGCACGCGTAGGTCATTTATAGATGTGTATAATCGAAAATGTATCGAGAACAGTGTGAATTGCTAATAGTCTCCATTGCAAAATGCGTTGCCACTTGCAAGTGGGGTTCCATCCCTACAATTTACAAGCTGGAGAGGTTGTGTTCGTTAGCTGCGTTTTTGGTAGTAAGTATTTTGCCACCGCTATTCTCTTAGAATTAACTTTCGCTTGTAGTATTTTTAAAACGATACAGTTAATTACATTAACCGCTACATCCAGATTTTTTGCACGATTCATAAACTGCTGCCACACAAGTGCTTCTTTGCTCCTTTTTAAAAAAGCATTATATTATAAAGGTCACGTGCAAGAATGCAATTTCATAAACCCTAGTGACATTCAATCAGAATTCTCAGCTGTACTCTCTGAGTGCTAATACATATTCAACCCGGACAGTGTCTCATCTCGCTAACACAGCTCTGCTCACTAGATTAATGAACACTCCGCTCCAATGTTAAAAATACTTGATATTTGTACGTATTTTTAACCGACTTCAAAAAGGAGGTTCTGTTTTGATCCGTATGTATGTATGTAAATTTGTATGGCCGCGAGTTTCTCAAAAACTACTGATCCGATTGGGATCTGGTTTTCGATGTTCAAATGTATAGCTATCAGGGAAGGTTTTAGTATATAATTTATGAAGACCTGATGAAGATCTTCGGAGATACACAAGGGAACTCTTCAATAACTAACAGCAGGTGACTCGCGAATGCTGCAATCGTATATCTATGATGTATCTATATCTATATCTCTCCACGGCGTCACAACCTTAGTTTTGGCGGCCGTGACATCACCAAGCGGCTCAGCGGAAGATCAGCGCTGGCTTTCCGCCAGCATATGCTGAGCTGGAGCCGTCTTGTGACAATTGTAGTTTTAAGTTTTTTTATATTGTAAATTTTTTATGTTTATAGTTTGTCACAATAAACAGTTTTTCTTTCTTTTCTTTTCTTTCTTATCTATATATCTTACACTATTCTGTAATTAACTAACAAAAAAGCAATAAATAAAAACTTTTTAACAAAAAATAAGCCGACTTAAAACCACTGCAAACCAAAAAATAATTCAACTTTATATTCGCTTAGTATATACGTATATTTGGAGTCGTAGCCTGACGCTGTCGGCTTTTCTGGCCACACTGGTCTTTAGGGTGAACGCAGAAGGCGGTCGCAACCCTTTGAATTAAGTGACCATGCTGAGGGCAACCCACTAACGGGTTACGAACCTCGGCTCAGGACGGCCACTGAGAGAGGATGAGACATCAACGATTAGAGAAAGATTGTTTTTTAGGCCTAATCCTATTAGATTGTGTTGTCATGTCGTTGTGGGGGGGGGGGGGGGGAGGCGACGGGGAACGCGGCGAGGTCCTCGACGGCGAGGACGGAACTACGGTCTTGTGGAGTTTCAAGAACTCGTTCTTACGGCGGATGGCCTTCGTCCTCTGGATCGGTTAATACGGAACGCGGCCGTCTCCATTTGGCGCGGTCGAATGGAGTATATATTGACGCTTTACAGACTAACGTGTTTGGGTGATTTACCGCCCGATTGAAGTAGCGTCCGCTGGCCATATGCATGAAATGCCTGATGGTCGGCATGTTGGTGTCCACGTGGAGGTTGCGGTTACGAACATACCACGGGGCACCAAGAGCGTGTCTGAGCATTCTATTTTGTAAGACCTGCATACGCTGAAAACGAGCAAGCGGTAAATGGGCGAGAAAAAATGGTAAGTACACAAAAGTGTACGGGCGATTTGAAGATTTGAATTTGTTCAGCTACTTATATACATAAAATGAAGTAAAAATATTTGTTTGTTTGTAGTAGTTTTTGGAGTCAGTTTCCATGCTTTTACAGGCTGATCTTGGAAAGTTCGGCACTGTCGCGTGGTCCACTATGGCGGGTTACTAAAACCATGCCTGAAAACTATCCTACTAATATTATAAACGCGAAAGTGTAAGAATGTATGGATGTTTGTTACTCTTTCACGCAGAAAGTGCTGAACGGATTTAGATGAAATTCTTTCACGCGGGTAGATCATGTCCTGGATTAACACATAGGCTACTTTTTATCCCGGAAAAATATAAAGCGGGACTTTTATCCGTGATATTTTTTCTCGTGAGTCGTTACGGCTAAACCACTGATCGATTTCGGTGTAATTTGGTAGGGAGATAGCTTAAGACCCTAGGAACAATCTAGTCAACTTTTTAGCCAGGGAAAATATAATCCGGGACTAAAATCTCGGAAAGTCGTCTTCTGCGAGTGGAACCGCAAGAAAAGAAGTATGGAGATAGTTTGAGATCCAAAAAAGGACATAGGCTACTTTTATCCCGGAAAGACACACACCGGGAATTGTATTCTGGACTTTTTAACCTCGCCGTTAGACCAGTAACGACCAAACCAATGAATCTATTACAATGAAATTTAGTAAGGAGATAGTTTAAGACACTGGGAAGGACCTAGGCTACTTCTTATCCCGGGAATATATAAACCGGGGCTTTATCCAGGATAACTTTCTAAAGAGGGCGGAGCCGCGGGCAAAAGCTAGTACAATATAAAACGGTGGTAGTAAAAAATACCACAATTTGAAAATTTAACGGTGGACTGTAGATATATAGGCTTATTTTTGTGCACTGGTAGTGTTCTATTATAGGTAGTATGCTAAAACAACTGATAAGGGGTACGGGAATAAAATAAGGGACTTACTGCGGCGCGGTGACCTGCCTGTTCCTGGAGCTCCCCGTGATCCCGGTTCTTCCGATCTTCAATGGTGGTGATGAGACGGCAGACGGATGGCAAGTGTCAATAAAATTGACAACTAAGTGTCCAAGGACAATAGACAAAAGTTTGTTGCCAGCGCGCGTTCCATATTCAAACTTGAGTGAATAAGGGTAGGGAAAAGGAGTTGAGTTGTTTAGCATAATAGACAATGCACAGTGCATGATGCCAATATATTGTAACAATACCAACCAAACGGAAACCCCATCCTAACCACATCAGAAGTTTTTGAGAAAAGAAACTTGTGGATCTACATTGTTAGAGTTAGAGAAAACTATAATATTTAAATTGGCAATGATTTGAATTCATACCATGCAATGCAATGCAATCAACCCTGTATGATATACTGGCCACGGCTTAGCATGGGCTTCCACTACTACTGAGAGAGGTTAGGCATAATTCCACTACGTTGTCCTAATGCTGGTTAGCAGATTTCATATACCCTCGAACTTTTTATGGAGAATTCTCAGGTATGTAGATTTCCTCACGATGTTTTCCTTCACCGTAAAGCGAACGATAATTGATAAACACCATATTGATACCATATAACATGTGATTTGCGAATAAAGACACAATAAAAGTGTTCGAATGATATGCGAAGTACCAACAGCGCTATAAAATGTAGATTATCCGGGTTACGATAGTGTACTGTCGAGTGCGGGCGAGTATTTACTGCGTCCTGTAGGTATGAACGACCGAGTATCAGAACCAGGGTTCTTTAGCATTCACCGCAGACTCGTTAAGAACAACTTAAATCATTTTAACAACCCGCGACCCTATCTCGCGTAGTAGGTAAACTGAGCGACTTTTATGATCAAAAACAAATTAACGATATCTCCCATTAATTTTGGAGGGAGGCATTAAGTGGATATGTCGAATATCGAAATGAAGTAAAGATATACGAAAGCTAATTATAATATTTAATAACAATGCACACGTTGAAAATGATATACTTGCTGTCTTTTGCCCGCAGCTCCGCCCGCGTGAAAAAATTTTTAAGGGATAAATATTTTCCGGGGATAAAAAGTAGTCTATAGCATGCGGGAGTAAAGTAGATTCCTATTAGTGATAAAAAACTCAAAATCGGTTCAGTAGTTCCAGACATTAGACCCTACAAGCAAACTTACAAACTGTTCCTTTTTATTATATCAGTATAGTATACACTATACATTATTAATTACAAACTATAACCTGTGCTATAACTTCAAACAGTAAAATGGTCCCGAAATTTTCTACGCGCACTTTAATGCAATATTCTATTACTTATACTATTACATTATAAATGTTAGTAAAAAGATGGCTCTTCCATAATATTAATATCTACTATGTTGTTCTGTTTCGTTACAGCACATGTAAGATACAACTATTCTCAACCGACTCCTATAGCTTCAGCATCGGCACTACATATTCACTCAGATAAGAAGTCCAACATTAATTTAATAAATAGGTTATTGAACGCTCTCGACTATGTATGACAAATAGCTACAGAAGTTTTCTATTAGTAACTTGCCATGGAGCGGGAGGGGGGGGGGGTGTCCTAGGCTAAAGTATTAAAATTACTTCTGTACATTTACAGATTCCATAATTAAAAAAAAATATTGTTTTAGTAGGATGCTTCAAAATCCTGTGGGTGGGCACCACGCCATTCTGGGTTGGGCACGGTTATCCAGTGCTATCAGGAATCTGCATTTTTGGATTGAGTTTTTGGAAATGGAACAACTGTACGTAGCCACATTTTGACAGCAACGTATGCTTTATTAAGTTGGGTTTTACGGCGCCCGTCACTCGCCATGTAATATGCATGAGGAACGTCACGTGTTGTCATAATTCGACAGATATCAAATAAAATGGTAAAAATACAATCTGAGCCCGTGTTTTGCGTATACCGCCTCAACAAGCCTGCATCATACTAGTTATCTCCCTTCTTCAAGGTTTTATTAAAGTAAAAAGCTGTGATTTTACTCGACCTCGCGGAGAAGTGTCATCTTTTTACCCGACTGCGTTTGGCTGTATGTGTGGGTGAGGAGTGTATGATGATGAAAGTTTGTATGGTCGTATGTGAGTACTCGTTTACCGCTATCTAGAACCGTAATAGTATATTTTTTGTATGTTAATATTTTTTTATCCTATTTGAAGATATGATTATGAATAAAATGAATAAAAAAAATTAATAAAGGTAATCATACAAATGTAATAAACCAAAATATTCAAGCGCGTTTACACGTACTTATTACAAAAATATGGAAACAGAATGTATCAATTATAAAAATCTGTCATTTTAGTTTGTCTTTTGGAAGTAGGTAACAGCCATCAGATGTTTTTCGATGTTCTACATTTTAGTAAATATGCTTTGCTTCCCAATTGTGTCATTTCAAAATAACTGTGCAAAGTATCTAGTGCTTTTGCTGCTTCGCGTTTAGAAATTTTTGCTAAACTTACTTCCGCGCCCATTTAAGAATAAGTAAGTAAACAAACAAAACGATATTATCTCAGTTACAGAGGTTTATGCATATAAAATTCACTTGCTGTGTCAGTTATACAGGTAACTATGATGATAAATCTAAAGAACAAATCTATGCTAATATTATAATGCTGAAGAGTTTGTTTGTTTGAACGCGCTAATCTCAGGAACTACTGAACCCATTTTGAAAATTCTTTCACTAATAGGATGCTACATAGCTCCTGAGTGCTATAGGCTACTTTTTATCCCGGGAAAATGTTTTTGTCCCAGAAATCTTTATCACACGGGCGGAGCCGCGACCACTACTAGTCCCAGTTATAGAGGTTTGCTTCGTCCCACTAACATAGGTAATTCAGTGTCAAAGTGTTGGCACCTCAGCATGAGTTCCAGTTATGGAGGTCTCTCACTTATCCAGGTCCCACTTATATACAAGGTCATTTTTACATTACGTTACTAAATGAAACCACATATTCGTTTATACCTCTGCTAACATTATGCCAAAAATCATCCATGAATAACGAATACTTTCGCCAAAAATCCCGGTTGTAGTATTCCATATTTTTGTTAATTTTGTAGTTTAGTGCGAATATGGCGTGTGCGTAAATGTATTTCTGACTGAAAGTGCAATGTTGCTGCTGCGACAAATTCTCCTAGAGTAGTCATAGTGGCATTAGGGCGTGTAAACTTAAAGTTACTTTTTATTGATATTTATTTTGTTCGAAACTTACACTTTTTTATTTTACATCTATGGTTAAAATAACTTAATGGAATACGATATTTTCAATGAGATAAGTATGTGGTTTCATTTATTAACGCAATGTCAAAATGACCCTGTATAAATATGTCCGTATAATGTCTTTCATACCAAAATGTTATTACATATGATACACGGTGGATAAAGCGCGACGTTATTTACGCTCCTTAACTCTTTTAAGGTATAATTTACGTTGTTAAGAACTTGAACGGTGTGCGGTCGGAGTTGATCTGTACGCCACTTTAATTAAAGAGTTTCGTTTCAAAACTTCCTCTACTCTTGTAGGATTACGTTAACTGGCGCTTTTTTAGCGCTCGCGCTAAATTTACATTTATCTTGGCTAGATAAAGTAACGAAAACACCTGGAGATTAATTTACTGTGTCACGTGCTAACATTACGCTCACTTATTTAGGGTTCATAGAGACTATAGAGAGCCATTGTCAACATGTAGAAGAGGAAAAAATCGGAAATTTCATTTATGTTGGCTGACTAAACTCAAACAAATCGATAGGAGACCTCAATGTGCTACGAATTAGCTCCTATATGTATGTCGCCCGAAATTGGACAGTTTAAAAGTTACCTATGTAGATTTTTGTAATGTTTTTATGTATAAAGATTTTATGTTTATTCAAATAACAGTAATATTTGTCCTTTCGAATAACCATAATAGTTAGAATCAGTATTTTATAAATGTAGTAATAAACAATAATCTTTATGAAAATTGATTACCTTCATAATTCTTCCACACTTTAATCGGCTCTGGAATAAAAATTTCATTGGTGTTTTTTTCTACATCCTATTTTAAAATACCTATACCTGCACTCGTAGGGGCAAATATCAGTACATGTAGATAATCCCGGGAAGCCGTGCCACACCCGGATCGACGTCTCACTAATCGTCTCCTACCTTTGGATAGGGCATCCCTACGCATAATTGTAGGCACCATCACTGGACATTGCCCACTAAACAAACATTTATATGTTTTAGGTATGACTGACATCCTGATGTAGGGGATGTCTGTTGATCGATGAAACAGTTGCCCACGTCATCCTGGAATGATGAAAGCAGAGAATGAATGATGACCAGGAAGATCCTGCGCTTCTGGTCGGAGTTAGGCTGGCTTGTCCTGTAGCTGGCATGCATATCACGCACAATGGCCCGATACTTTACGGGCTAAGGGAAAAGGAGCCCACAACCAATACCAATACCTGCACTCGTGGAATTTTAGCCATCCGAATTTCGTTAGAGTAGTAGGGGAGGCAACATGCCTAAAAATGTATTTGAATCGCCCGTTGACGACCGAAAGTCGAAAGTTATTCTTTTTATCCCAAACACTCCAAGTCCAGAAAGAATAAAATTTTAAGAAGCAGAATGTTAGGACGGATTATAATATTTACCAAAAAATATGGTTTATGAATTTTCGGAACGATGTTTTTTTTCTAAATTTATAAATTCATACATTGATTCTGACTTTTGTGGTTATTCGAAAGGCCAACTATTGCCCTAATTTGAATAAAATATCATGACTGTAGATCTAATAGTTTACCTTTAATTACGAGTTAAATGGTAAACTCAGTTTCATAAAAAAAAAAACAAAAATATAAATAACTTTTAAACTATCCAATTTCGGGCGACTTACATGGGAATTAATTCGACGCACATAGAGGTGCTCTATCGACCTGCTTCAGTGTAACACTGTATCGTGATACGCCCAGTATAATATGTAAATGTTTAGCGGCAGTGCAAGGTCGCGAGAATTTACATTATTTTGCCTCGCTTTTTTTACTGGCAATTTTACTTACGGAATAATAATTAGGTAAAGTCGTGTGATTTATAAATAATAATGCTTTTCAGCGTATTAATGTAATAGATTTATAACAAAATAGCTTTCTGATTCTTATATGCTCCCTAAAATATCCCCCAATGATACAAATATCTAATGAATTATGGACGTAGATAACAAAAGTCCAAAAAATCTGTAAATTTTGATAATTAATCTAACCAGACGTTTTAACGTAAGAAACGATAAAATTTTACTGTTGAACAATTACTACGAAACGGTTAATTTATTAACTTACTAATAATAAATTCTAAAAACTCCCAATGTTTATGCCGATATTCTGATAACATCGAGATGTTTTCGATAAATTGTAATCGATAGATATGGAAAGTTATTCAGCTGTAAATATTGTTTTGCTCGAAATTCTTACGCAGTTTTAGTAGTCAATCAGCTGAAGCAATTTCGCAGAAATTAAATGAATTACAGTTTCTATTCTCGTAATATAATAAACTAGTTTTTGCCCGCGGCTCCGCCCGCATTAAAGTTTTGCCGGGATAAAAGTCCCGCTTTATGTTTTCCCGGGATAAAAAGTAGCCTATGTGTTAATCCAGAACATGATCTACCCGTGTGCCAAATTTCATCGAAATCCGTTCAGTAGTTTTTGCGTGAAAGAGGAACAAACATCCATACATCTAGACATCCGTACATTCTTACAAACTTGCGCCTTTATAATATTAGTAGGATGTAGGCTCAGTACACTGTATTCAATAGGCATGCTTATTCTGGCAAATAACCTTATTGTTTTCTCAATATGAACGAATTAAAATAAATATATTATGCTTTCATTTGTTCTCTAAGCTATGTAGGAGCGAAATAGTTTTCTAGTACTTCTCCATCGCTTAAAAAAATTCATAAATTTTATTTATACTTAACTTAAAAATTTTCGATGATTAAGTACCTTTAATTCGTTTATTCACCTTAACTTAAAGTGTGTGTAATAATTGTTACGTTAGTAGCACAGCTCCGAGCACTGATAAAGTTGAATTAAAGGACGTTTTGTATCCACCCACGCTTCGTTTGTGCCTACTGCCCACTGCCTACAGCCCCTAGCCTAGCTCAGTGGGCGGGAAGGCACGTCGGTGGATACTAATGGTTCAGTAATGACGAGACGATTCCTTTGTTGTATTTTGTATGGCAAAAGCTTGTGATAAAGCTTGGCTGCGCCTTTTTGGTGTTTGCTTTTTCAATTTACAATAATTGTTCTATTGTGGGCAAAATGTTCTCCGAGTATTTTACTTTATACAACTATATGACAAGACGACCAGGTCACTGATGATAATAAAATATACGGGACAAGCCTTTCGCTATTTAAAACTGTAATATTAATTCTTTACTTGTAATTATTGGAGATTAAACCCATGATCACCAATAAATCCTATTGTCTACTGTAAAATAATAATTACTAGTCCATAAAAGTTATGCCGAGCATCTTATATAAAAACTGTCACCAAAAGGTCTATCAGACGATTGATTAATAAAGATTCGGCTGTAAACAATCCCGGATATTAGATACGCTGGCATCAACGTTTCAACGTAATGATAAAATGACTTGACAGAATGAATTACTTCCGAGGATACCTACTTAAAACCATGGGCGTATATAAGGGGTTTCAGCGGGTCCGGATCCCCCCCTTAGTTCACAATAAACCACGCTACGCCACTGACCGCTGACATTTTGGGGTTCCGGACCCACCCTTATCTTCTAAAATACGGTGTAATGCAAGGCAAGAACCCACACCATCAAAAGTTTTATATCGTAGGACCCCACATGTGAAAGCTATATCTAGCTACGCCTATGCTTAAACAATGAACAGAACTATATCTTATTTTTGATATTATAAATGTGAAAGTTTGTTAAAATGTTCGGATGTTTGTATATTAGTTAGAAGTAAATGCGGTAAGAGCTGAACGGATTTGGATGAAATTTGGCACACGGGTATAATATGCCCTGGATTAACGCATAGGCTACTTTTATCTCGGTAATGTGTTCCCATGGAAAATAATGGTAATTTGTTGTGCAAAATTTTAAATACATGACGCCGCGGGACTTTTGTAGCGGTACAGGCTTTTCACGCGGTTGGAGCCACTATGCGACAACCCGATAGTCGCGAACCGATTGAAAGGAGATGTCCGTTTTTCTATGGGTGCCGGGCCTCAAAATCTAAACAGACTTAAACTTTAGGGATATTAAAGGGGGCAACATATGGAACTTAGATTAATTAAAAATATATTTTTAGACCTCTCTATTCAAACCAACTTTTTTGAAAAAATTCATGTTAAGTGTAGCTTTCAAGCCAAACAAAATTACATGCATCTCAAAATCGGAGGTCTTTAAAATTAAACGATTTATTGCAAAACGCTAGTTTTCAGGAGTTCTATCCAAATGTATATAAACTGTCTTGTTTAGATTTCCTGGCCCATTTTTGGTCAAGTCCTTTTAAGGTAAAGTCGCACATAAAATAAAACAGTGCATATTATAGTGCCTCAGTGGCGTAGTTGTATTACGGTACGACTGCAATGCTGAGGTCTCAGATTTGATCCCCAGGTCGGGCAAAGTGATATTGATTTTTTCTATTCACTATCAGACCGGAGTCTGGAATTTGTGCCTGATATGGCGATAGGCTCGCCCCTATCACATCATGGGACGGAATACGCACGGCGAAAAGTGGGTGCACTAGTTGCGTCTCTGCTTACCCCTTTGGGGATAAAAGGCGTGAGTGTGCATGTGCATATTATACTTACTTAGGGTCGATTACACATTATACAAATGTGCCGACCTAATACAAAAGTCTCACTAATCCATTATCTCAAATAAATCGTAATAAATTTAGTTGAAACCTGCGAAACTGATCTTTATATTAAGTATTTTGCTTATAGAAAAAGTAATTGTTGATTAGTGAAATAAGGTTATGAATCTGTTCAACAGTATTCCGGGAATAACGCTTTCTGATTCGCTATTTGAAAATGGCGTTAAAAATAATTCTTCACTCATCTCTACGAATAGTTTTATCTTAATACATTTTAACGTGAATAGAATCTGTGAAAATTTCTAGATCATTTCTTTATGAGATGAAAAAAATAATTCTCTATTTTATTCTATTTTTTTATTTATTGCAGTTAAATCACGAGACAAGCATGCCGCTCGCCCGATGGTAAGTGATACGACCACCCACAAACAGTAGCAACGCCGCACATAACTGAACTACAAAGCTATTGTGAACTCCTTCAAATCGGAAGGTAACAGTGCATATCGTAGGTATCGTTCTTTATTTTGCCTTAACAAGCTTTGAGCATAGAAACTTGATTATGTTATAACGTGGCGCTTGATGTGGCGACACAGCATCAATACAACTTACACTAAATCGTTTTATTAAAATAGGAAGATAAAAAGAAACTGGGAGTGGGCGGGGGACAGACGGTCGGCAATAAAATGCCATTGAGAATATAGCCACTACGTTAAACTGCTTTCTTCCGCGCCTTATGAACACTCTATACAGATGGGGACTCAGGAAACAGGATAACTAAAATTGTTGAAAATTTGATTGAAGACTAGGTCTGAATATAGGCAAGAGTTCATATATTACAGCCGGGTCGGGTTTAGAACCGCAATGTGATGTGACGCCTGCAGTGAAATTTACTTACCAACATAATACGACAGCCGCCATGGTGGGGCAGACGAGTAAAGTTGCGTTGTAAAAGAGAGAAAGAGAGAGAGGGAGAGAGAGAGACAATTATACAATAACTAGCTTTTGCCCACGGCTTCGCCCGCGTTAATAAGTTTTTCCGGGCTAAAAGTACATAAAAACCTTACCGTTGAATCACTCTATCCAACACATTTATTTGGATAAAGATTAATATTATGACGATGATACAACTATTAACAAATAATGCATTAATTTCGATCAAATTTGATTACCATAAAAACGGTTCTAGTGAGTTAATCTTAAAAGATAGACATATACTGTCGCGGACATTTTTTTAGATCATTTTAAGAGGAATAATTCTTTCATAATTATATTTTTGGTATCTTGAACCGTTTTCACAGCGCACGCAATGGAAGCCCTCAAGGATGAATAATTTTCCCCGTATTTTACACATTTTCCATTATTTCTTCGCTCATAATAGTTGCATCGTGATGTTATATAGCCTAAAGCCTCCTCGATAAATGGTCTATTCAACACAAAAAGAATTTTTCAATTCGAACCAGGAGTTCCTGAGATTAGCGCGTTCAAACAAACAAACAAACAAACAAACTCTTCAGCTTTATAATATTATAAGTATAGATTTGGTTGGGAGATGCTGGCCCCTTTGAATATTAGTTTCAGGTCTCAGGCTTAAGCTGGTCCTTCGCAGTTGATACACGGCACGACATATGTGACTAACAAAGAGTCAATAGTCTCGTATAACAAGGAGTCAGATGCGTGACTTGGGTGTGCTCATTGTAATTTAATAATTATTTTGTTTGTACTTTTCGAGATATATCTATGTATGTTTTATTGGACTCTAAAATAACAATAGAATGAAGTTACGTAACAACTAAATGTCAATTTAAATTTGTATTCTAAAACAAGTTTTTCGATAACACACCACTATTCGCGTATAGGCTCGGCCATATTTACTTACAGTAAAAGTATAGTATTTGAAATACTATAAAAGCTAAATTTTCTCTAAAACCAGTCGGCGTACTTTAGGTGCTGATATTGCAATATAATTAGAATTAAAAAACGTTCTCGCTGTTTATTAAATTCAGCGAAATTGAACTAATAGCTCTTCTGTTAATATAAATAAATCTCTCTGATTCGAAGAGAATACGCTTTATTAATTTAAGATCCACTTTATTATTTGTTGAGCAACTTATTATTAATATTGAATGTAGTATATTAAAATATTATGCTTTCTTGTATACTTTGCGACAAGGTTTACAAAAAATGCCTTGCCTTAGGTGTTCATACTCCATAGGAACATTTCCAGGCACCAAGCGAACCACACTGCACGTGCGTTCCGTTCTCTAACATGTAACTGGTAAGGTTCTGGCGACCATCCAACCATTGGCGCAAATCGGCTGTTTAACAAACATTTGACAAACTTGGCTGAAACAACCTCAAGAACCGACCATGGGATGGCGACACAAAAGTGCCAGCCAGCCGTAAAGATAAGTGTGAAATAAGTTTACAGAAATGGAGGTAGCTTATTTTTTTGGAAAGTTTTTGAAGTCTTGTGTGTCCGACAACTAAATTATGCTATTTGTTATCATGTCATATTTATAATAACCATAAATCTAATTTAATTTTGGATTCTATACGTATTTCTTCACATGGAACAATTTGAGTCTTTTTAGGAAAAATATATTTCTTATTCTAGCATATTTTTAATGCCTCGGTGGCGTAGTTGTATTATGGTACGACTGCAATGCTGCGGTCTCGGGTTCGATCCCCGGGTCGGGCAAAGTGATATTGAGTTTTTCTGTTCAGTATCCGATGGAAGTCTGGAATTTGTGCCGGATATGGCGATATAATAATAATATTATATAATATTATTATATAATGGCGATATGCTCGCCCCCTATCACATCATGGGACGGAATAATGGCGAAAAGTGGGTGCACTAGTTGCGCCTCCGCCTACCCATTAATCTGCCTCTGCCTGATAAAAGGCGTGAGTGTATACCTATGTATGTATATAACATGTTTTCATTATTCAGTTACAAAAATAACAATTTTATAAAGATACGGGAAATGTACTATAAATATTTAATTTTAAACTATTAAAGAAAAAGCCGTTATAGAAAAAAGTGCGAAAAGTCGCCTAATACGATCTATGGTTTTTCTTTTTTTTTAATTGCTATTGGTTGACGAGGCAGCAAGCCACTGGCCCGATGGTATGTGATACGACCGCCCATAAACAGTAGCAACACCATATATAATTACTCTGAATCACAAAGTACTGTGTGGCACAGCATTGATGTTAAGTCGCATAATGTCCAGTAATTACGCTGGCTACAATGTCCTTCAAACCGGAACACAACAATTCACTGCACACTGCTGCTTAGCAGTAGAAATAGACGTTGTGGTGGTACCAGTAGTGTTCTTCTGAAAAGGTTTGACTTATAGGATAGCGTTGCTGTTTCTCTGCACTCTGCACGTCAGTGCTCTTTTCTCAGAACGACTTAATATGTTGAGAAGTTTTTATATATACTTATATAACCTTAAATTAAGTGCTACGTTTGTACGGTATATGTAATGAAACGCAGGGGTTTGATAATATTTATCAACGAATGGTACATCCTTCAACCTTGAAAAAAAAGAAACTGTACAGAAAATGGGCAAAGGAGAAAATGATTTATCCTCTGGTTGCTAATCCACACCGGCCTGAAACGTTTATAATTGTTGAATTGATTTAGATATTTTATCCTTACGTTGCTGATAAAACTTTGTAGGCAGCTAAAGGAGCGCGCTGGTAGTGCTGTGTCTGTGATGTATTATACCTATGTGTAAGGTCATCAACAGGTAATTCGTTCATTCCTAGATGAGGTAAATTTAAAATCTAATTTTCCTGTCTCCAAATCGTTTCTGACGTAGTAAAAGAGACTATTAGACATGGTTGAAGGATTCTTTAGAAGTTCCACCGTATTACAGATGTTAGATGAAAAATAGAGTCTGTTATAAAATAAAAAATGAAAGCCAAAAGCGACTATGAAAGATAAAATATAAAACAAGAGGATATTTCTATCTGGGATCATTAAATAAGTAGTGTGATGTTCGTATTCTCCATTCTAACGGATATTGTAGCTTGGGTTAAATAACTGGGCATTACGAGACATCGGAATGAGTGCAATTTATACTTGGTAATTCTGAGTTCTACGTAGAGTTGTTACTGCTCAGGCAGACTCGCTTATGTATCATAGAGTTTTAAAAGTAATGTTTATTTTATCACACTTGTCTGGATTCGAGTCCAGCTCTGACCTATCACTAGCTAAGATGAGTAAAACCGACCCGTCATGCCATCAGTCATTAAGCTCTCGATATCGTTTCTGTAGGCGTAACTTCCCAAGTATGTAACAATTCGAAGAAAATTTCGTTAAAAACGACCCATTTGGGTTTTTAATATATCAATGCCCTTTGCACAATATCTTGTGACATTCTAAGCCCACAGGTGAGTGCAGACAGGTCCTTAAAATAATAATTTTTCTACTTTGTTTGATTTGCTGTCAAAAGATGAAAACCTTAACTTACCGTTTGACGTTATATTATGTGTTTTTTCTATTAACTTAATATTTTTCGGGGGACATACAGCGGACAAAATACAATATGGTACTTGCATAGCTCCTGCGTGTCCCCAGTCCATGACTCCATCATTTATATTTTGAACTATTGCCTCGGACCTCATGTTTTTGTTCATATGTGATTCAATTCTTTGACACCACCTTACAATTATTGTAGCTTTTCCAGTCTGTTATGACAAGGTCACTTCCTTACGGGATTCCTTTGGTTCGCCTACTTTTTTTTAAACTATTATTTTTTCGCATAATTGACTTTGCATAATATGTATTGCCATAATAGTACTATCGCATCGTAATATTTTGGCCTACTATTTTTTTGTCATAATAAGCTATTGGAATAATTTTAGTTCGACTAATTTGTATTAGACTAATACACATTTTGCATAACATGTAATTAGAATAAATTAGGTTAGCGAGGAGCGAAGCGACGAGCGTGTTATGTGCACATGAACCATCGCACGAGCCGAGGGAGCGAAGCGAGCGTGCCGCGGCAGCGGCCGGCGAGTGCCAGAACCGACTTTAAGTCGTTTCCAACTCAGACAAAACCAAACATGAATGATGCTTTAAATTTATTTTTATGACTTTTGATATTTATGCTTTTTGACGTTAGTCGTTCTGATGGTTGAGCTTTTTTATTTATGCTTTTTTATTTTGTGCTAAAACAATTATGCGTAATGATTATTATGCACATTGATATTTAGGCTTAAAGCTAAGACGCGTAAGAATATTATTACAAAAGAAAATATGCAATCCAATAGGGAACCCTTCCTTACATGTTATAAAACACAGTCCCCCGGCCGTCTGTCTGTCTGAACGTGATAATTAGATTTTTTTATTTTTATTTATTTATTAGGAAAAATAAACAGTTATAGAATATGTGAGTGTATAAAGCATTATATCTAATGTCAAAATATATACACGTATAACACACAGCGTTCTTCACAGAAAACATGCTTAATTACATTTCAAATGCGAGTGAAATTATGCTAAGAGCAATACTCTTACAGTATAATTAACCCCTGGAATGCCGGGCTCAGTTTGCGTAAAAGATGCGTGCGTGCCGCCCATACATTTGAAAAAATCGGATTTTGAGTGTAAAGGATGTTCTAATTTATACATCATAAAATTCTTTTGGTACGAATTTTGAAATTATTTATTTACTTATTTATTATGGATCAATGGTCACTAAAATATTCAGAAACATTGTGAGATTTGGCATAGACGGCCGCCATTTTGAATTTCTTTCTTTTGAGGCCGATTGACCTCAAAATCGAAGTCTGGGTATATCTTTGGTTACAAAAGACGGATCCAATGCTTGAATTGAGAAAAATGGCCGCCATTTTGAATTTCTTTGTTTTAAAGCCAATCGAACTCAAAATCGATATCTGGGCATGCCTTTAGGTACTGAAGACGGATCCAACGTTAGAATTGAAAAAAGTGGCCGCCATTTTGAATTTCTTTGTTTTAAGGCCAATCGAACTCAAAATCGATATCTGGGCAGGCCTGTAGGTACAAAAGACGGATCCAATGTTAGAATTGAAAAAAGTGGCCGCCATTTTGAATTTCTTTGTTTTAAGGCCAATCGAACTCAAAATCGATATCTGGGCAGGCCTTTAGGTACTGAAGACGGATCCAATGTTAGAATTGAAAAAAAGTGGCCACCATTTTGAATTTCTTTGTTTTAAGGCCAATCGACCTCAAAATCGATATCTGGGAAGGCCTTTAGGTACTGAAGACGGATCCAATGTTAGAATTGAAAAAAGTGGCCGCCATTTTGAATTTCTTTGTTTTAAGGCCAATTGACCTCAAAATCGATATCTGGGCAGGCCTGTAGGTACAAAAGACGGATCGAATGTTAGAATTGAAAAAAGTGGCCGCCATTTTGAATTTCTTTGTTTTAAGGTCAATCGACCTCAAAATCGATATCTGGGCAGGCCTGTAGGTACATAAGACGGATCAAATGTTAGAATTGAAAAGTGGCCGCCATTTTGAATTTCTTTGTTTTAAGGCCAATTGACCTCAAAGTCGATTTCTGGGCATATCTTTAGTTACCGGGCGTGTACTTAGGTACGCGCGTGATAAGTTATACTTCTTTGGCATCATTAACCTTTATAGTTTGGGAAAATTGCACTCTTGCCTTTGAATTTTGAAAAAGTCCTTGGGTGTGGTAAAACAACAACAGACTAGGCTGCATGGCTAAGCGCCTTTGCCTTCTCCTTTTACTAAAAAAATAAATTATATATTATTATTAAATATAGAATTTAGAGAAAAATAAATATTTATGACATAATTTGTACTAAATATTATAAGATTCTTAATTCAAAATATTTATTATTGATTATTTAATATTTTAAAAGTAAAAAATACACTTTATAATAAATTTAAAAAAAGACAACCAATAATATCACTTAAGACGAGGCTGTATGAGCTGGAACCCTTTGCCTTCCCTATAAGGGGAAAATTATAAAAAAACAACCGTGAGAATTTTTGTGTCACACATGCGCGCGCATTGTTAAATTTCACTCCCATAAATTTTTCATAACGCGCCTAAAGAAGTATAACTTCAAAAAAAAGATACAGTAATTGAATGGCCACCCAACAGGGCATAACGATGTGGGGGAAGAAAATTATGGTAAGATAATTTCTACTACGCGGCTAATTATGCTTATAGCTATAGTTGAATTGTTAACGACTCCCGGATTTTTAACCGATTTTGATGCTTTCACAGAAGAATTTACTTTATTTGCCGCTTGCTGTCACGGGCCACTTCTTAAATTCGAAGACAAATTCTTCATTTTGCGACATAACAAAGCTACGATATCGTTATTGGAGAGAATTGAGTAAACTTTGATGGTGATATTATTTAAAAGTGCTATAATTAAAACCTACTATAGTTTGTGGCCATGTCCAGCGGATTTTGATTTTAAAACCAATAGCCCTTAAAACAAGAACATTTAACATGGAATTCAGTTCTTAAAATTCCAACCTCAATGTATTCTATTTGGCTAAAGACAAGCCCAAATATCTATCTTCAATCCAATGTCTTAAAACAAAGAAGTTTAAAATGGAGACCACTTTTCTTAAGTCTAACATTAGATCGGACTTTTACTATCAATGGCATGCCCAGTATCGATTTTGAGGTAAATTGGCCTTAAAACAAATTGAAAATGGTGGCCACTTTTTTCAATTCTAACATTGGATCCGTCTTTTGTACCTAAAGCCATGCCCAAATACCGATTTTGAGTTCGATTGGCCTTAAAACAAAGAAATTCAAAATGGCGGCCACTTTTTTCAATTCTAACATTGGATCCGTCTTCAGTACCTAAAGGCCTGCCCAGATATCGATTTTGAGTTCGATTGGCTTTAAAACAAAGAAATTCAAAATGGCGGCCACTTTTTTCAATTCTAACATTGGATCCGTCTTCAGTACCTAAAGGCCTGCCCAGATATCGATTTTGAGATCGATTGGCCTTAAAACAAAGAAATTCAAAATGGCGGCCACTTTTTTCAATTCTAACATTGGATCCGTCTTCAGTACCTAAAGGCCTGCCCAGATATCGATTTTGAGATCAATTGGCCTTAAAACAAAGAAATTCAAAATGGCGGCCACTTTTCTCAATTCTAACATTGGATTCGTCTTTTGTACGTAAAGGCCTGCCCAGATATCGATTTTGAGTTCGATTGGCCTTAAAACAAAGAAATTCAAAATGGCGGCCACTTTTTCAATTCTAACATTGGATCCCTCTTCAGTACCTAAAGGCCTGCCCAGATATCGATTTTGAGATCGACTGGCCTTAAAACAAAGAAATTCAAAATGGCGGCCACTTTTTTCAATTCTAACATTGGATCCGTCTTTTGTACGTAAAGGCCTGCCCAGATATCGATTTTGAGTTCGATTGGCCTTGAAACAAAGAAATTCAAAATGGCGGCCACTTTTTTCAATTCTAACATTGGATCCGTCTTCTGTACCTAAAGGCCTGCCCAGATATCGATTTTGAGTTCGATTGGCCTTAAAACAAAGAAATTCAAAATGGCGGCCACTTTTTTCAATTCTAACATTTGATCCGTCTTCAGTACCTAAAGGCCTGCCCAGATATCGATTTTGAGTTCGATTGGCCTTAAAACAAAGAAATTCTAAATGGCGGCCACTTTTTCAATTCTAACATTGGATCCCTCTTCAGTACCTAAAGGCCTGCCCAGATATCGATTTTGAGATCGACTGGCCTTAAAACAAAGAAATTCAAAATGGCGGCCACTTTTTTCAATTCTAACATTGGATCCGTCTTTTGTACGTAAAGGCCTGCCCAGATATCGATTTTGAGTTCGATTGGCCTTAAAACAAAGAAATTCAAAATGGCGGCCACTTTTTTCAATTCTAACATTGGATCCGTCTTCTGTACCTAAAGGCCTGCCCAGATATCGATTTTGAGATCGATTGGCCATAAAACAAAGAAATTCAAAATGGCGGCCACTTTTTTCAATTCTAACATGGGATCCGTCTTTTGTACCTAAAGCCATGTCCAGGTATTGATTTTGAGGCCAATCGGCCTCAAAACAAAGAAATTCAAAATGGCGGCCGCTTTTCTCAATTCTAATATATAATCAAGATTTGCATCCAATGGAAACCCAAAAATAAGCTAAAAAGAAACAACCTGTAGATGTTCAGTTTTCATACATTTTGCAGAAATCGACCCGAGCGTGGATCCACGCTCCCGGCAGAGTTTGAACACTTTTTTTGAGCGTGGATCCACGCTCCCGGCACGCGAGGGCTTAATAATATGATTACTAAGAAGGGTCAACAGGAGTGAAGCAGTTTTCGAACACTTTTGTTTTTTGACTCAGCCCACTAATATATAAAAACAAATGTGATAACTCAACATTATGATGAATGTGATATCTAGTGTTTTAGAGTGATTGATGCATTACTACGTTGCTTTATTTTTTGAAATTTATAAAGCGAGTTTCTTGTCTCGCTATTCGCTTTTAATAACATGTGCATCGGAAACACTCTTCAATGTAAGTGATCAGCAGCCGTCTTGGGACGTTTTTTTTTTCTAACTAACTTGACTAAGGCTTTAACTCTGTCAGTAGTAGAGGAGGACCGTGGCCAGCAGCGGGACAATATATAGTACAGGGCTTTGATGATATGAATCACGATACACCGTGATCCTTCTCTTTATCTCATCCTAAAAGCCTAGAGGCAACACCCAAAATACTATTACAGCTTCTACCAGGCGTTCTAAATAATGGTGTCTCGAACCCGCTTGAGGCTTAGCCCATGCTGTCTAAGATAGTAATAAACAACAATATTATGCATTACGAAGTTAGTCATGAACTCTATATAGGACCTCTTTGACATGGCTTCCACGACGCCTCTAGAAATCAGTCATCGACTCCTCAGTCCCGACAAATGAACGTAATCTTTTGCCTACTTGCTCCTTTATATATTTTTAATGTGGGGGCAGCAGGCGTTATACATTAAGCAAAACTGAAACAAAGCCTCGAAAAACAATTTTACACGGCTATTAAACGAACAATACAAATTCACGTTAAATGTAAAGTGATTTTAAACCTACAATCAGCATAAAATGGCGCGAACAATAAAAATATAAGCGTTGTTTCAGCTCGCAGTTAGTCGGGCATGCTCCGTTTGACCCACGATGTCGCAGGCCAATGTGCCGCGATAAACCAGCGCTTGCAACTGGAGCGAGAGCGAGAGCGGGCGGGAAAGGCGAGGCGGTTCTTGTGACGCCTCGACTCGACGACGACGATTACATAAAAATCTTACTAATAAGTATTTTAAATGCAAAAATTTATGAAGATGTTTATCAGTGTTAATGCCGTAATCGCTAAACGGATTTGGATGAAATGTGGCACACAGATAGACCATCATTTATTATGTTTATTTTTTTAATTTACATCTAATAATGCACACACACACATTCTAGACACGCACGCCCTTTATCCTCATAGGGGCAGGTAGAGGTGCATATAGATGATGGGGCGATCCTATCGCCGTATCGGGTACAAATTCCAGATTCCGAGCTGATACTAAATAATCCGAGCTTATGTAATGCAGAGGGTAATATATTATAAAGATACCTTGAAATCGTACATACACCACTAAACACACACACACACACTCACGCCTTTAATCCCCGAAGGGGTAGGCAGAGGCGCAACTAGTGCACCCACTTTTCGCCGTTATTTCGTCCCATGATGTGATAGGGGGCAAGCCTATTGCCATATCGGGCACAAATTCCAGACTCCGAGCTGATACTGAATAGAAGAACTCAATATCAGTTTGCCCGACCCGGGAATCGAATCCGAGACCTCAGCATTGCAGTCGTACCATAGTACATCTATGCCACCGAGGCAGTCACATACACCACTAATTAATTAAGATTTATACGTCGTGAATGCAAACTAAGAAAATGTCTTTAGCTCAACACTCATTCTCGAAACAAATATTCCCAGATCACATAATTATCATTCGTATTAGTTCAAGAATGTATTTAACTTTCGGTCCACAGTCGCATTGCGACCGTCTCGCTTCTGCTTTGGATCAGGCCACGGTCTAACCTAGGGCCAATTGCCTGGAAAACAATTTGCATTGCGCGACACTTTTTATATGTCTTCCAGTGTATTAACCGGGGGTAGTAAGTGACGTCATCCCGCCTTTGTTGTCTGTTTAGTGTCTCAACTATACATGCATTTTATTGTACACAAATTGCTAATAAATGTAGATTACCTTGCTGAACAGCTCGTTTAAGAATAAGAGTGTAATCAAATTTAAGTGGCCTTCTCATATGTGATAGTAGCGGTGGCTCTCGCAGTTAATAGTGCAAACCCGATTTAATTTTTGGTAATGCTTTGGAGAGCAAGAGAGATCAAGTCTTAAAGAGATTATTTTTTATGTCTTAATTTATATTACTGTTGAGGTTTTTGCGCGTTAGATATCACCCCTTTCAAATGAGTGGAGTAACTAAATTTTTAACAATTATTAATATCTATTACATTATACATAGTAAAAAACGGTGTTAAAAATACTTTGGTGGCAGGTAAGAAGGTAAGAAGCCCGCGATATTGGATTATTCCAAGGAGTCGTTTGTTTGGTGCATGGGTTTAGCCAGCTTTACTTGAGAAGACTGGAGGATTCAAATTTTGATACAGAGTGTGGGGCAAAGTAGAAATTTCATATAAGTAGTCCCAAAAATTCAAGAGAAATACATACTAATGTAGGTATGTGAGCGGACTGATATCCACAGTAGTAATTCATAATATGTAGTTTCTGAATAAGAAGCGTCGCATCGTGTTTATGGTAATCACGCGCCGTTTGTTCAACATATACGCTCAGGAATGCTAGATCAAAGGCAGGCGGGACGGAGGTTTGGGGTTAAATCTGTGGTCTGAAGTCGTGACCTTATCCTGTATGTCCTTGCGGTTGGATGAATCACTAGGTAGGATATAAATAAGAGGTATATGCGTATGTTCCACTGTACGGACGACAAAGGTCCGTCGGGATAGAAACAAGAAATCAATGTTGTAGTATGTTTAAGCCGGCAAGAATCATTGTGTAAGCGCCAATCACTTTCCTCTATATATAAAAGCGAAAGGTCACTCACTCCCTCATTACGGAATTTCAGAAACTACAAGTGCTAGGAGTCTCAAATTTTTGCATGGGAGTTGCTTTTAGGACGTAGATGCTCACTAAGACGGGGTTTTGCGATGTTCAACCCCTTAGGGGGTAAAAAGCGCTAGCAAAGTTTGTCTATAGGTACTAATATTATAAAGCTAAAAATCTTGTTTATTTGTTTGGTTCAACGCGCTAATCTACTTCTGAACCGATTTTGAAAATCCTTTCAATAATAGAAAGCTACATTATTCCTGAGTGCTATAGTTAGTCTACTTTTTATCCGCGAAAATATTTTTATCTCGGAAAAACTATAGTATAGTATAAAATAAACTCACCCGCCGTGTTTGTACGCGATAAACTCAAAAATTTCGCAACGTATTTTGATGAAATTTGGTATGGAGATAGTTCGGAACCCTAGGAAGGTTTTGGACTACTTTTTATCATGGGAAAATGTATAGCAGAACTTTTATACAGGAAAAAATTTCTCGTGCGGGCGAAACCGCGGGTAAAAGTTGTAATTATATAAAGTTATCGATCGCGGTTCAGTTTATTATGTTCAGATTAATAATTTGCAGTTTCGACGTTACAATTTTCATATATCTTTACAGACACATTTATATAAAGTATTATAATGACTGCCTCGGTGCCGTAGTGGTATTGCGTACGCATTACGAGTACGATTTGCGCGCTGAGGTCCTGGGTTCGAATCCCGGGTCGAGCCAAAAAAATTGTGACTGGGTTTTTTCATCTTAAAAATTTACTCAGTCGCAGCTCGGAGTCAGGAAGTTGGCGGTGTGATACCCCCGTGCCTCGGAAAGCACGTAAAGCCGTTGGTCCTGCGCTTGATCTCTCTCCGGTCATGTCGGATTGCCGTCTCACCGGACTATGAGAGTGAAGGAATAGAGAGTGCACCTGTGTATTGTGTGCGCCACTTGTGCACTATAATATCTCCTGCGTACCTGGCTGATCTCCGTTGAGATTGGCCGCCGTGACCGAAACTGGCTGGAGGATTTCATATAATAATTATTATATTACATTATGGCGCGCGAATAACAATTTCAATATTCAGAATTATAAAAGACAGTACACCTAACAGTCGGCGTCGGTGGCGTAGTTCTATTACAGTACGACTGCAAAGCTGAGGTCTCGGGTTCGATCCCCGGGTCGGGCAAAGTGATATTGAGTTTTTCTATTCAGTATCAGCCCGAAGTCTGGAATTTGTGCCCGATATGGACATAGGCTCGCCCCCTATCACATCATGGGATGGAATAGCGGCGAAAAGTGGGTGCACTTGTTGCGCCTCTGCCTACCCTTTCGGGGATAACAGGCGTGAGTAACAATTATATTATATTCTCAATTCGCAGCAAGCCTTGTACGGAATGTTAGTGTAAACCTGCAAAATTAAATAAGAGCAGTTCGCAGGACAGCGGGAGTGGCGAGCGGGACCGCAGCTGTTACTCTGTACGGATTGTTCATCGCTGGGAAGATTGCCGAGCGATGAGGGATGGGCGGCGCAATCTCCATGTTATATTGTTCAATACGCATTGCATATATGCGTTCAATATTGGGAAATGTGTGGTTCATAGTGCACTGATTATATTCCATTATTATTATATAATTATTATTATATTATTTATTAAATGTCAAGCGTATTTAAAAGTTAAGTGAAAACTCGGCGCTAGATTTAAAATACCGATGATGGGATTTATCACTGATAGTTTTAATTACGATTCTACTTTTTCAATATTTTTGACATGCTAGACACTTTTTTAGTATAAGTTTATGAAAAATATCATTTGCTCACATGCAGAAGTTTTTCCGAGACAAAATTCCCGCTTTATATTTTCTCGAAATAAAAGTAGCCTATGTTACTCGCTTGTAATGTAACTGTATATTGGAAAAATATTTTTAAAAATCGGTCTAAAGTTTGTGAGTTTATAATTATGAAAAATACAAACAACTAAGAATGCTTTTGCTAGATAAGACATATTATTCAATAAAAGAATTTCTTGATGACGAAATTTAAAAGGAAATAAATTATAATACTGTAAAAATAATTATAATAAAATAACTCATTGACATTTTTAACATTTTGACATTTTAATTTTAAAATATTGTTTGTAAGTACTGCGCAATACACAAGCAAGATTATAATGGAATTGTAATGATCACTTTCGTAATAGATATACCTAATGAATGTTAATGAAATAAATTAAATATATCTAGCTCACTCCTTTGCATGCCCAGTAAGGGTTTTATACGGTGAGACTTTTTATAATTACATAACAACTGTAACATGCATGTAACCTGTATTCAGCAAATAAAATGATTTGATTTGAAACAAAAAATTAAAACCTTTCCTCTTATAAAATTATTGTATAAATAAAGATAAAGTCCTTTAACCACAGATAAGCATTTGAAAATGTTACATTTAAGATTCTCTACTGCTGTTATAAATGAGACTTACTAATATTATAAATGAGAAAGTTTGTGAAAATGTATGGTTGTTTGTATGTTTGTTAGAAGTAAACACAGAAACAATTAAACGG
This sequence comes from Lapara coniferarum, assembly GCA_949316025.1. Taxonomy (NCBI): domain Eukaryota; kingdom Metazoa; phylum Arthropoda; class Insecta; order Lepidoptera; family Sphingidae; genus Lapara; species Lapara coniferarum. Next base: position 519,753 of record OX438931.1, on the reverse strand, counting down.
ATTTGGATAAAATTTGGCACACGGGGAGATATCATGTCCTGGATTAACATATTACCTACTTTTTGTCCCAATGATTGGCTTCCATTGGATATAATGGATATTTTCATCAGATTGTTTTACGTAGAAGGTGTTGACGCCGTGCCGTGTGCTGTGTTTTAGCACAGTTTTAGTGACATTTGTAGCGGGAAAGGCTTTTCACGCAGGCGAAGCTGCGAAAAATACCTAGTTTGCTATAAAACAAGAAGTTATTAAGAGAAACGGGGAGCTAACAGGGCTTATAACATGAAGCTGGAGTAGATTTACGTCAGTATTTCCACTTCTTAAGCACTTTATATAACTTAAACGTACAGGGAGCACTTAAATTCGTGAATTCCCTCAATTGCTTATAAATTAAGTAGGTAGGTACTAGTCTAGGTAGTATACGTGCCGTATTTTAAAGGATTACTTTCTCCGGTAACACGTAAGCAATCGAGTGCGGCGGTCACCTGGATATTTAGATGGTAGTAACTTTCTCGGATCCGAATATCCGTCTGCTTGCCACTAATTTATCTGCCTTGCAATAATAGCATTTGAATTAATTTCTTTTAAAATAAAACTAACAATTATTGATGGTAGGTCTCTCATATGGAAGAGTCCGTCTGGGTGGGTACCACCGCAATGTCTATTTCTACCGCCAAACAGCAGTGTGCATCCACTGTTGTGTTTCGGTTTGAAGGACATTGTAGCCAGTGTAACTACTGGACATAATGAGACTTAATATCTTATGTCTCGGGATGACGAGCGCAGTGGAAAATCACACAGTAACTAAAGTAAGTAACTCAAGGTCGTGGATGGTGTTGCTATTGTAAGATATTGGATGTCGTATCATTTACCATCAGGGGAATGGCATGCTCGTCTCGTCATTCAATCCCATAAAAAAAGTTTTTTACTACTATTTAGTTCATAACTTTATTGACTATTTAGACCGCGCGTCGGGGCCGGCGCAGACTTCCCTCGCCGCTCACGTCAGTCGTGTCCAACATTTTATCGTAGCAAACGGACGTTACACTTACGAGTTACGACTCACGTACCCATAGGTCTTATACGCATGGTGGAGCACGGCTCCCAGCTTACGGACGAATTGTGAATTTATTAATTTGGGCGAAGCTTTACTCACTTTTTAAGGTTAATAAATAATTAATTATAATTTACCCGAAGTGAATTCTGTGTATCCTGGGTAATTATTTAATATATTGGTATCTTATTTCTTGGTTTCATTACCTCAATTATGTTGTATCTTAACGTGACATCCTCCATGGCTATGCAGTAATGTATATAAGCACTATTGAATGTTCTAGTTTGAAGGCCATTTAAACCAAATTAATTACGCATTAGCAGACGTACAACTAATCTCTCAAAACGTGAATCGGAGTGCCTGGTGCCGTCCACTTATATTGTAATTGAAAGTTGTGTGCAGTACTATGATTATGGAAGTTGTACTTACCATCACATGAGCGTATGCTTTAATCTTTTTTCTACATTAAAAATAAAAGCTAAAATTAAATTAAATTTTTCTGTACCATCTGTAAGGTCAGCTGGCATGGTATGGTATCTCTAAGGTCGTATTTTTTTTCTCTATATAAATTATAAACCTTTATATTTCCGAGCATATACTAAATCCCGCGCCTCCGTATTGCAGACGTCACAGCGCCGCTTTATGGCGCTTTTCAATAACTTTATCGGATTAGCTCCCGGACAATTTGTTGGCAGTTGAGCGCAGTTCATCTCACTTTATATTATTGGACTCGTGATTTATACTTGGAGATGCAATCCTCATGTACACTTCTTTCGAAACTTAAATCAGATTATTTGGATGAATTACTCCAAATAGTTTAATTGGATGGACAAAAAAATCTCCAGGATGATTGTAACCGTTGCAATATCTCTCAATTGAATTATGAACCTCTGCAGAGCACTGCGTGCGTTACTATGAAAAATAAAAATATTTTACTCAATACAGTACATGCATGTGATATTATATTATGAATCATGTTTTATATTGCCTGCCTCGGTGGCGTAGTTGTATTACAGTACGACTGCAAAGCTGAGGTCTCGGGTTCGATCCCAGGGTCGGGCAAAGTGATATTAAGTTATTCTATTCAGTATCAACCCGGAGTCTGGAATTTGAGCCCGATATGGCGATAGGCTCGCCCCCTATCACATCATGGGACGGAATAACGGTGAAAAGTGGGTGCACTAGTTGCGCCTCTGCCTACCCCTTCGGGGATAACAGGCGTGAGTGTGTGTGTGAATGGCGTTTTATATTGACAAGCATAATGTAATAGGCAGTACTTTCTAGTTTAGTTTTATTAGTTCTTATGATGTTTATAGTGACTTGATCTTATTCGTTTCATAAGAAATAGTAGGTATAGAATCTATTTTCAATTTAATGGTAACTTTTTATGTGACAAGATAGTAGGTGATAACAAATATGACCTCTCGGCAGGTTCCGCGCCGGGTCCGCTCACGACTTATGAGTAATGGAGTTCCAATAAGCCCGCCCTCGCGAGATATCGTTTATCAATACCCTTCAGTCATGTCAAATGTGAACCTCGGGGGTCTCAGCCGGTCCTGACGCGGTCTGGTATGTGCAGTCAGCTTTTTAACGTTCTTTTCATACAATATACTTTATTCGGGACATTAAGTTCTACCTGGACTTTAAAACACTAAGGTCTGAAATAAATGCGGATTACACAATAACTTATTCTTGTGCGAGTTATGAAATCGCAGTCTGTCGTGAAATTTATAAATCAATTTCCTGTAGGATGGCGGTAGGTAGGTACTGAACAGGTCATTCAAATTTACTCCCGTGGGAAATATTTGAAATAAATTGTCTAATTTTTCAATAGATGGCGCTGGCATCTTCCAGATAGCGTTACAGTGATTCACGAACATTTGTAGCGGGAAATGCTTTTCATGCGGGCGGAGGTGGGGGAAACATCCTGTGTATGGTATAGCCCTATGCTAGTAAATTCATATATTTAGTACTAATTATATCTCAATAAGATACATATATTATGTCGTATGTAAGTACTAACTGCGAAGGATGTTGGTCCATGGGCAGACAGATTTCCATGACCAAGTTCTTCTCAAACGATTATTGGTGAGACGCATCAGAGAAGCCTCATGAAGCCTCGTGAACGTCAGCTGCGGTTCTGTGGAGGCCATGAGCAGAGCAGCCTCCAAAACACGTAGAAAAAAAAATATTCATTCATTTCCTCACTCCCACTCGTTTAGAGAATCCTTATGAGACCTAACCCGCTAAATCTGCTATAAGTTGGGTATCCCGCAGACTACTTTATGCAGCAGCATCAGCCAATGTTTAAAAATATTGCCGAAATCACAGTACACCAAATTTAAAATCAAACGATTTTTTAATGTTGGAAATGAGCTGAAAATCTTTAAACGCCTGAACAGATCTTCAAAAATTATTGCTAAAACCTATCTCGATCACATCAGCTTTCAAACAAACAAAAAAACCGTCATAATTGATACATTCACTTTTTTATTCACTCCTATTTATGGCGAGTAAAAAGAGGAATAACCTAAACCACTGAACCAATTGTAAAGAAATCTGGTATGGGGATATTTCAAACCTAAAAAACAAACATAAGATAGTATTTATTTTTAACCGACTTCATATTAACTCATAATTACGAGGGTAAAAGGGGGAAAAATTAAACCGTTGAAACGATTGTAATTAAATTTGGTATCGGAATATCTTAAGCCTGGAAAATAAACATGTAATGTTAATTCTTTTATTCCTGACTAAAGTGAACAATTATTAAAACAAAACAAAAAACCCGACTGCGTCAAAATCTACCATCTTTATAAAATTTATTGAAGAACTGAAAAGATAGAAACAAGATTTTAATTTGAATATTTTATTTTGGTTTTGAATAATCTTGGTTGAAAGTGTTCACAAACGCTGTCGGAGGCATAACACGCTCACTTCTCATAATTTGGTTGGTGATATAGATAGAGCAACAAAATTGCGGAGGGAGCAGATGCCGTTTTACCGTGAAGAAGTAACAAACTAACACAAACGCATTTATATTATTAGTGTGAAGTGTGATGTGATTTATTAGCATTTTCTATTCCAAACTCAAATAAAACATATAAGTTATACATATATTCGTAACCACAGTTAAAAATTCTTTATTTTGATACCACACTCGATGTATTTTGAAAACATTAATTTTGTTGAGATTACTTTTTGCCGCCAAAAATCCTTAATATTGATTTTTTTAAATTTTGATATACCCAGTGTCACTCTCACGGTTAAGAAAAATCTATTGAAACCACTCACATAAAAATACAACAAGCCGTTTAGGCTCTAGGGCTTGCCAAAGAAATATACATACATACATACACTCGAAAAACATAACCCTCCTTCTTTCGCAGTCGGGTAAAAAGGGGAGAAACTACACTCGATTGTAATGAAATATGGCATATGGGATATTTATAGCCTTAATGACAACTATAGGATATATTATTTTAACTCTTAACTAAGGGGGTTAATAGAGGGGAGAAAATACTGTTGCTCCGATTGTATTGCACAGTATGGGGATTGGGGATATCTTGAACCTTGAAAATTAATATGAGTTATACTTTTTCACTAACCTCGAAATGAGAGGAGTAAAAAGGGAGAGAAATTAAACCGATGAACCAATTCTATTTAAATTTCGTTTGGGGATCTCTGGAAACTTGAAAGTAAATATGACATATAGCTTTTGCCCGCGGCTCCCGCGCCCGCATTAAAAAGTTTTTCCATTATAAAAGTCTCGCTTTGTATTTTCCCGGGATAAAAAGTAGCTTATGTGTTATTCCAGGACATGATCTACTCGTGTGCCAAATTTCATCGAAATCCGATCAGTAATTTTTGCGTGAAAGAGGAACAAACATCCAGACATCCATACATCCATACATTCTTACAAACTTTCGCATTTATAATATTAGTAGGATTTAGTTTTTTATTAAGTCCTAAATAAGGAGGTCAAAAGGGGAAAAGAAAATAAACCGATGAACCCTTTACGGTGAAATCCTTTTTCTTACTTTGTAATTGTCTTTGTGTAATAAATGTTTTAGCATCATTAATTTTATTAAGTTTGATATCGAAGTACCTTGAGTATAAATATGGGATATTCATATTTATTAACCACTTACTTAGGGCAGCTAAAGGGGGGAGAGACTAAACCACGAAACATGTTATTAAGACCAAATTTGGTGCAGATATAATTATCTTAAACCATCATAATAAATATAGGATATTCGTCATTTCCCAATTCGTAACTAACTGAGACAAGGGATGAGAACTGAACCAAGTATCTGCTTATGATATTATTCAATATGGAAAAATTATGAAACCTGAGATTTATTATAAAATCTTATCCGCTGAAGAACCTTTTTTTAAATAAGTAAGGTAACTGTTCGTATCAACTCATTTGACTTCAGTCGTGAAGATTTTCTTGAAACGGAAAATATTATTAGAACCACCATCCATGTACATACTATTATAAACACCCGAGCAAGGCTCGATCACCCAGGTATTCTTTATTGTTGTAAACTATCTGAACTCGTGATCTTCCTACCACCTAAAATTCATTAGATGACCCGAAAATCCTAAGTGGCAGTTACCATACAATATTACCAATTTCGATATTTCTGGTTTTCCTTTGTGTTTTCCCTAATTTCATACTTTCTGAGACAACGCCTAGTATTAAGCCAAACGAAATAGAAGTAAATCAATTAGTTGAGTCTTTTTAGAGTAACCGCTCGGCAATCCTTTTATATACCTTTATGAATTATCATAGTCATGAAGATTTTAAAGATGTATGTTTATACTCGGATTTTTTTTATATGTGGTGTGGTGTAGTATGTGGTGTAATATGTGGTGTATATACAATGGTGTATGGATGAGTAGTGCAGCGGACATCGGTAGTCGCTCAGAAACTCCCTATTTGATTAGTCAATCAATCAAACACGGATCATGCCGTGTTCGCATTTTATTGATCATATAAAATGCTTCAATATTTGCTACTAATTAATGCGTAAACTATGGAGCGGTTTTGAATTTTTGACCGAGTGGGCAACAAAATCGTTTATTATTCAGTTGCATAAGAAAAAAACAAAATACAATTCACTCAAATAATACAAGTAACCGCATAAATGCGCGAACAAATTCTTTATAACTTCAAATACGTAAAACATTCCGTAGTAAGGTTTGAACGAGAGACGAGTTCATTGATTGTCAACAACCCAGTGGCGTGGAAAAGAGGATCGCTAGAGCTGTCACCACAAGCGAGACAAGCCAGCGCAAACTTCAAATTGAAACGACATACGCTTCTTGCTTTAAATTTGGATATCGAATTATTTTAATTGGATGAAACAGAAGTGATTCTGATTGAATTGATACTTCTGGGAAACATGGACAAGAATTTAAGCAACTAAAAACAGCATGATATAGTCTATAATTGCTTTTTGCCATATTAAGTAAGTACTTATACTTATTTAATTCAAATATTCACAAAATGCTCGCTTACTACTTGCAAAACCATCACACCATTCGTCGGTCACTAGGGCGTGGCGCACTCGCGATTGTATGTGTACTTAATGTGTACCAAATTCGAGGCGCGTAGGTATGACTCGTTTATGGTTTTCCTTCAGACATTTGGTTACTGACCTCGAATTCCGTTAAGATCACAACTGCCACTTCCACGTGACCTTCAATTATCGGAGAAGGCTTTATACTATATTTCCGCCGCGTGAATCTAAAACCTCCCGCTTTAATAAAGCATTATCCCTTTGATCCTCAATCAGCGTGATCTCCGAGGGTTCAATTTATTTACAAACCAAAGTAGCTAACAGCACTAATATCCGCGCGCCGTAAATTCGGAAATGTTGATTTGATTTAAGCTTCTGTACAACACTTTGAATCTACACGAAGCAGTATGAAGCATAATATATTTTTGGAACGAAGTTCCTTATCGCGCGTTGTGAAAGGGAGCTAGACGGAAAAAATTCTTACGAAAAGTTGAACGACACTTTTATACTTGCCCTGTGAAACCAGCCAGTAACAATAAAGAACACCGTAAAAGTGACATTCGAAATTTAAATTAAAAAAGACAATTTAAATGCTTTTTAGAGTAGTTTTTTTTTCGTTAGTTGTATGTTAATTTTAATGTCAATGCTTGCTTATAGGTGATGATCGTGATTCGATGACATATCTATTGTGTAGGTAAAAGTAAATGTTATAATTGATGTGGTAACGTTTTAATGAAATATACAATTATTATTATAACTTAAAAGAAATACAATTTTATTACAATATCTTCACTAATTAATCGAAAACAACTTCATTCAATCCGGGTGTCCCTTGACATCTCTCAAGTTTTTTTTATATGTGGGACTGGTAAGTAATTTTACTTCACAGAATGGTAAGCTAACTGCAGTTCAGGAAACATTTCTCGATCTGCGAAAATTATGAGTTATGACTTATTTTTCCATAGACGTCATTCCGCAACATTACAGTATTTGTACACGGCTGGCGGCGGAAATAGACCACGCAGTGATTCTTAGCCATATGGCCATGCATGCGTAATTGAAGAGGCAAAAAATCTATTCGAAATTTATATTCAGAGAACAGCAAAGTTTTACTGTAATAAGAGAATAAAATAAACTAGACAAGATCAATAAACCGTTTAATTTCTAAAAGCCGTCTGCGTGGCATCTCGTACCGTGTTTCAAATGCAAAGTCACGGATTATAAAGCAAGTACAAAATACTTAAAATTTCTAACGACAGACAGAACGCCAAATCAAATTACTCTCCGAGTCTAGATCTTAATTGTAGCTGTGTTTAATGTGACCTAGGAGACGTCCTTCACCCTGCCAATCCTAAGGTCATCAAAATAAACTATTAGAGGTTGAGCACAAAGGTGGCGAAAAAAGACGCAAACATGTCGACACATTGGGCACAGAGAATTGAAAAGGGACCACCGCAAACACTATGTATGTAGCAAAGCAGCGAGAAAGTATTGGTATGTTTCGGTTTGAAGGGAATGTAGCCAGAGTAAATACTTTACATTATGACACTTAACATTCAATCTCTCAGAGTGTCAAACGCAGCTTTGCAATTCAATATTTTAAATTGGTGCTGCTTATCTCATCACTGTAATGAGGATATTATAAAGCTAAGCTTAAAAAGTGAGAAGTATGGAACATGTATGGTTACAAGCGCAGTGTTGGACGTCTACCTGCAACGGACAGACGACTTGATAAAGGTCGCACGAACACGCTGGATGCAAGCCGGTTTTGAGAAGTCTATGTGGAAATCTCTAGGGGAGGCCCATGTTCAGCAGTGGACATGATACGGCTGACGATGATGATGAAGATGATGGTCACTTCACCCTTTACGTTATAATCACCTTATTGGTCTAAAAGCATCGTGTTAAAACCGTAAATCAGCGATTTCGCGATTTTAATCGAATTCATCCAGGGTGTTTTTAGAAAGTCGACACATCTTAAAATAAAGTTGTTGCGTTTCAAACTCTAAGCAAAGCTTATCAACGAAACCACAAAATGTCGAAGTGTAAGAGATATAGGCCATTAGTTAGCACACATGATACCACTTTTCAATAATAGCACTTATAATAGTATTAGGTATTTAGAATTCACCAAACAAAGGGAGAATTGAAGCGTAGCTCTGAGCAGCTTAAAGGGAAGTTAAAAGTTTGTATAAATGCTCTTGGTACATTTATGCGTTCGAAGCAATGTTGTATAAGCGTTATTTTTGTAGATCAATGTTTTATAGTTTAAGTAATCCGTGAAAACGTAGTGGAGTGTACACCAACCTAATTTTAAGATATTTCTATTTGTAATTTATCTGTATACTTGTTTGTTTTCCAAATAAAATAAAAATAAAATTATGTGATTTACTCAAACGTAACATTTATTTTATTTGGGTAACCCTGACTATGGATGTATTTTAAGTATAATGCACGTGTAAAACATATGGTACTTGTCTCGAACCCGACTGAATCGATTGCAGAATGTTATGATAGCCTCGATTGTACATAATACTCTTAGTTTTTTCTGCTCATTGCGAGAAGTACCGCCATGTTGTTGGTTCTGTATATATTAAATAATTAAAATTATTGGGCTTCTGCGCCGCAGTGTGGAAAATTAAGTCTTTCAAAATGAGTAAAGTTAAGGTAACTTATACTAGTGGGCGATAGCCTAATTGGTAATGGAACGGTCTGCCAAGACAATGTCCGGAAGTTCAAAACCCAAGGCACACACCTCTGACTTTTCGAAGTTACGTGTGTATTGTTTATCAAGTATCGTTCGCTCTAACGGTGAAGAATAACATTGTGAGGAAACCTACATACCTCAGGATTCTCCATAAAAATCTCGAAGATATTATGTGAAGTCTGCCAACTCGTATTAGGCCAGCGTGGTGGACTAAGGCCTGAACCCTCTCAGTAGTAGAGGAGGCCCGTGCTCAGCAGTGGCCAGTATATAATACAGGGCTGATTGTATTGCAGGCAACTATTAAGCAATTGGGCAAGTCCAACTTTGAGAAAGAGGTCAATCGGCGAATCCAGCTCGGATGGACAGCGTTCGGGAAACTAAGCAAGATCTTCTCATCCAAAATACCTCAGTGCCTGAAGACAAAAGTCTTCAATCAATGTGTGTTACCAGTGATGACATACGGCACTGAGACGTGGCCTCTGACTATGGGCCGCCTAAGACGGCTCACGGTCACTCAGCGAGCTATGGAAAGGGCTATGCTAGGTGTTTCTCTACGCGATCGAATTAGAAATGAGGAGATCCGTAGAAGAACGAAAGTCACTGACATAGCCCAACGGATAAGCAAGCTGAAGTGGCAATGGGCAGGGCACATAGTTCGAAGAAGTGACGGCAGATGGGGCAAAAAAGTTCTCGAGTGGAGACCACGTACTGGCAATCGCAGCGTCGGCCGTCCACCTGCAAGGCGTTCGATGGACATTTCTCCATGCCGCGACACGTGTCCGAAAAACGCGAGGATGCGAGAGTGCACCATAGAAGACAACCGCTGCTTGATGCCGAGTTCTTGGAGTATGGACTGGTTGGTGCGAAACTCTGTCCATGAAACTCCAACCATTCTTCTCCAGCATCACATCTCAAGAGCGTCTATCCCCATCTTCTCGCTTTCTCGGAGGGTCCACGTCTCCGCGGCGTTTAAAAATTTGGGGAATATTAGCGCTCTGACGAGGCGGGTTTTAGTGGCCTTCGTAATAGATATAAGTTTATTATTTTTTATATGTTACATATTTATATATATATATATATATATATATAATGACCCTTTTACGGTAAATGTTGCTCCAGTGTGAAGTTAAAACAAATGTTGATCCACCTATTTCACGTGTTTGCTCAGCTCCGAGTCTCGCAAACTGATATACTTTGATCCGTGTTTAATGCGCGTGTGACGTCGGTGGATCTGCACTTACAGATTTTCAACATACTCGTCGTCGTTTTGACCAACATTTGTGGATCCATTAACGGTCAAAAAAATGATACTGAATGTGATTACTTTGATCCAGAATATATTTAACTTATATACGACATTTACTTTGACTAAGTTGATCCGGAGCCAAAATTGACGAATAGGTACTGAAACACAAAGCTGCAAAATTCCTGATTCTACTGTTTTTGAAGTTATACTTCTTTAGGCGCGTTATGAAAAATTTATGGGAGTGAAGTTTTACGATGCGCGCGCATGTGTGACAAGATTTTCTCACGGGAGAATTATCATAAACAGCAGATTAAATGTTAGATTTCACACAAGTGACCACCATTGTGAATTTCTTTGTTTTAAGGCCAACCGACCTCAAAATCGATATATGGGAATGGCTTCAAATACTAAAATTGACGAATAGGTACTGAAACACAAAGCGGCAAAATCTGTTTTACTGTTTTCTCCTGTTTTTGAAGTTATATTTCTTTAAGCGCGTTATGAAAAATTTATGGGAGCGAAGTTTTACGATGCGCGCGCATGTGTGACACAAAATTTTCTCACGGGAGAATGATCATAAAGGGCAGATTTAATGTTAGATTTCAAAAAAGTAACCACCATTGTGAATTTCTTAGTTTTAAGGTCAATCGACCTCAAAATCGATATCTAAGCATGGCTTTAGATACAAAGGGCAGATCCAATTTTAGAAATGAAAAAAGTGGCCGCCATTTTGAATTTCTTTGTTTTAAGGCCAATCGACCTCAAAATCGATATCTGAGCATGTCCTTAGGTACAAAGGGTAGATCCAATGTTATAATTGAAAAAAGTGGCCGCCATTTTGAATTTTTTTGTTTTAAGGACATTTGACGTCAAAATCGATACTTGGGCATGCCATTGATAGTAAAAAACAGATCTAATAATAGACTTAAGAAAAGAGGTCGCTATTTTGAACTTCTTAACATTGAGATTTCAGTCTCTTATAAGGTAAAGTTTAGTATAATACTAGATAACACATTTATAATTAAGCGTTTTCTGTTTTGCAAAAATGTTTTATGAGCATTTAACACATTTTCAAGTCTAAAGCGGATGGGTATTAAAACAACTTAGTGTGATAGAAAGGGGCGACTTTTCGTGGGAGACAAAAATGAAACGTCCATTCTCATGCAGCAAATTTGTGAGTCCATTTCCACAGAACAATCATCGAGGTCTATCATCCGGTATCGTCATCATCATTATCAGCCGTATGACGTCCACTGCTATACATAGGCTTCTCCCAAAGATTTCCAGATGGACCTATCAAAAGCGGCCTGCATCCAGCGCGTTCCTGCAGCCTTTAACAAGTCATCGGTCCATCTTGCAGATGGACGGCTGAAGCTACGCTTGCCAGTACGTGGTCTCCACTCGAGAACTTTTTTGTCCCATCTGCCGTCAGTTCTTCGAACTATGTGCCCTGCCCGTTGCCACTTCAGCTTGCTTATCCGTTGGGCTATGTCAGTGACTTTCGTTCTTCTACGGATCTCCTCATTTCTGATTCGATCGCGTAGAGAAACACCTAGCAAAGCGCTTTCCATAGCTCGCTGAGTGACCGTGAGCCATCTTAGGCGGCCCATAGTCAGAGGCCACGTCTCAGTGCCGTATGTCATTACTGGTAACACACATTGATTGAAGACTTTTGTCTTCAGGCACTGAGGTATTTTGGACGAGAAGACCTTGCTTAGTTTCCCGAACGCAGCCCATCCGAGCTGGATCCGCCGATTGATCTCTTTCTCAAATTTGGACTTACCGAGTTGGACTACTTGACCTAAATAGACGTACTCGTCTACAACTTCGAGAATTGAGCTCCCAACGATAAACGGGGTTGGTACAACATGAACATTCGACATGATCTCGGTCTTGTCCATGTTCATCCTGAGACCCACCAGTTGAGAAACTCGGTTGAGCATTGTGGTCAGACCCTCCAGCGATTCTGCCAATACACCGATGTCATCGGCAAAACAAAGGTGAGTGATGTATTCGCTATTGATGTTGATGCCGAGTCCTTTCCAGTCCAAGAGCTTGTAAGCATCTTCCAACGCGGCAGTGAACAGTTTCGGAGAGATAACATCTCCGTCTCACGCCTCTGTGTAGTGGAATAGCTTTAGAACTCTGTTCTTGTACTCGGACCTACATGGTGGCGTTTTATACAAGCACCTCAACACTTCGATGTACCGATGATCAATGTGGCACCGCTGTAGAGACTGCAGCACAGCCCAGGTCTCGATCGAATCTAAGGCTTTCTCATAGTCCATAAACGCTAAGCAGAGTAGCAAGTTATACTCCCCAGTTTTTTGTATAACTTGCCGCAGCGTATGGAAGTGGTCTATTGTACTATAATCTTTACGGAATCCGGCTTGTTCGGGAGGCTGGAAGTCATCTAGCCAGCGCTTGAGACGATTCGTGATGACTTTTGAGAACAGCTTGTAAAAATGGCTCAAGAAGGTGGGTCTGTAATTCTTAAAAAAGGCGTTATCACCGTTTTTTTACAACAATACCACCACACTCCTGTTCCATGCCTCGGGCGTTGTACCCTAGAGCAGAACGAAGTTGAATAGCTTTTGAAGGAATGTAAGAGTCCTGTTTCACAGAGTAAAAAATACAGTCAAAAAATATAGATAAATTATCTCTTTCACATGGAGTATAAAACAATCTACGACACTTTAGATAGCATCACTTTTTTTATACTTTGACTAGTTGCGCTCCGCGGTCGTGGCTTAAATTCCAGCAGGAATACTTTTCGGAATAAAAGTTAGTCTATGTACTAATTCAGGGTGTCAACTACGGCTATATCATATTTCATCAAAATTGGTCCAGCCGTTTGAGCGTGAAGACGTAACAAACATGTACACACATTTTCTGTCAAACTTTCGCCATTATAATATTAGTGTGATTACAAATTGGGCTCAGTGACACCGTATTAGTAACATGTTGATACTATGAATAAAATATAATTAATTGGATGTGTATAAAACGTCGCGGCTGCTCTCAGCCAATCCGATCTGAATCTGACTGTTTGCTGTGCTCTGATTGGCTCATTTAAATCGGATCAACATTTTCCGTAACTATAGCAAGGTGGATTTGTATATCGGATCAACTTCGGCAAACGTTAGTAAAAGTCCCGTGAGTGTAGATGTTGATCCGGTTGGAGCCACATTAGTTACCAGAAATGCATATAAAAGGCGCCGGATCAACATAGATTTTTGGATCAACAAAGTGCTCGCATGAAGTCGCGTCTGATCAACATTTACCGTTAAGAGATCTCTATATATATATATATATATATATATATATATATATATATATATATATATATATATATATATATATATATATAGTTAGAAGTAAAATTCAGAAGTGGTAGGAAATCATTAGAGAAGACACAGAATTAACTGCCATACAATGATTTAATAACAATGCAATAAAATAAGTCACCATACGTTAACAAAACAGATGTCCTCACAAGTCGCTTCGACCGACGGCATAGCTTTTCCACAATTACCAAACACAAAAGTAATATCAGCCATACTACATTGCTATCGATACAAGAATATAATTATGAATGACACATTTCAAAGACATTCTTCAAGTCTGTCATTTAGGTACAGCGTTCCATAATTAAACATTATCTCCTCAAAGACGGTCTATATAAAAAGAGTATGCTAATGCGGCCATTTCTGACAAAGCGTCGTCCTCGGCGCAGTTTCCACCACATTCATCTTGAAGTAGTTACGCTCTTGTTGCTGAAGAGCCGCCACCAGACTCAGCCACTTCAGCGCCAGCCTGTAGTCTTTGATTGCTGGTCCGGAATGGGAGTCACACGTTTTCAATCATCTGAAATGTGACCACCATTAGAATTACTAAACATGCTACGGATCCATCTTAGTTTACATACAACTCATACGGTTTACATAATGAACAGTGACTGTTTATTTTCCTTGCAGTCTATTCGATTCTTATTGGCCTCATTGAGGGTGTCTGAACATGTCTTCCAGATCGCTTTCGGCCATTCTGCGACAACTAAATTCGTAATTGAATAAGAAAGATTTCTGTATCCAGAACAAATACTCTTTGGTTGGGGTATAAATTAGTCCTAAACGACTACTAAAAGTAAAAGGAAATTCCTTATACGGCCTCCCATGACAGTTGGTTGTCCTTGACTCGGGAATACGGTATGGTGTAGCTGGAACCAACGAAGACTGCCGATGATGGTTTCAACTCAGGATCAAGATCTACCAGAATTCAGCAGCTTCATTCTTGGTTGCTTGTGTCTTGCCAACTTCATCTTTTGCATCATAAAATGTTAACTGAGAGAGAAAAGGATAAACTCTGAGTAAAGAATCACAATACCTTTCGGACATGAACTGCACAAAACAATTCTTTTTTATTTTCAGCGCCGAAAATAAAACTAGATCAAATGTCCTGATAACCTCAGCTTGATGTTATCCAATCATTTAGCAATAAGAAAACGATTGGGTGAACGTAATGCCAGAAAGTGTTCTAGTGGTTAGACCTTTTTTAGATCAGGAACAGGACCTTGTACCCGATGACCATGCAGCCATGTCACACTAGTTCTTATGTAATTGAATAATTACAATTTTCTTCAACACTCTTTTGAAAAACATTCGGATTATGACCACACGTCATCCATAGGTCAGTTGATGTTTAATCAGGTAATGTTCAACACCCCAGTTACTGGTTCGACGTAGTGTATCCTCACGTATTACAAACGTAATCTGACCATTCCACGTTCAAAATAACAAGCAAGTACTGGAAACGGTATTTGTAACTGTTGGGTATCTTTACAGCATGTAAACCAGGCAAGTCCCAAATGAATAAACAAAACATGGTAACATATTAATCAACTAAATTTTAACCCAAGTTCGCAATTTTGTAGAGCCATAAAATTCCTTGCTTGATCTTTGCAAAACCTAAAGAAGCAGAATCAATCCCCGGTTGATTTCTGATCCTAGATCATCGTATTACTTGCATATTTGAATTAGTGGACTTGCTTTTAGAACTGAGTATCTGTCTATCCAGTAGAAACTCAAGGTATCATTTGGTTCCTGTGATATTAAATTTTAAACCAACTCTGGAGTATGAGTCGTCAAAGTTCGCGTTGTTGTTGTTCAAACAACATCGAACGACTCCTCCAAAAGTAGGAATGAGAAGCATGCATAAACTCAGTAATTTTAATGAAACTTTAGTTCAGGTTTGAGATAGGTCAAAACAAAGATTTGCCCATCATTACCGTGGTAAACGTTGAATCAACGGTAGGTATGAAATAATAATACCCAAATGCTGGGTGCAGGCCTGCTCTACTAATGAGAGGTTGTTGAAGCCTTATTTCACTACGCTCGCCTAGTTGCCTCGAGCAGGTTGGCAGACCTCACATGCCTTAAAAATTCTCATGAAAAAGATCCCAAATATATAGGTTTCGTAACGATGTTGACCTTCAACGTTAAAACAATCTATAATTCCCATTGAACTAGCAAAGACGACACATTATTAACGAAAATGAGAGTTACGTCTACGGGTAGTAGATACCTTGTGATTTAACGAAGGACTGTAGAGCTCGCTATCAACGATATGGCAGTCACTCTGTCAATACAGTTTGATTTGGAATTCAGTATTTCAGAATTAAAGGTCCTCTAAAGAATTTCTATGAAGTGAATGACTACTGGGTCATCATCCTAGTATTTTAGAATGAGTGTACTGTCAACTATAGGTATAAGAGCTTGTAATGGTTTCAAACAATTAAAATTGTACAATCCTAAAAAAAACAATTTAACGTCATCTATTCCCGTAGTACCTACGTATTATGATCTTAGTCTGCACAATAAAATCATTGAAATTATTGGTGGCATTATATGTGTCAGTATCACCTGAACAATCACTTCTCACATACCTAATACTTTTAGACGAATAAATCCTCATAGGTCATCTGATCAACTGAGATCTAAGACCGGAACATGACGTCACGAATCACTCAGTGTTGAAAATATTTTTTGTCAATCAATTAATACTTGATCTCCTGTTATTACTCCTAATAAATTGTATACTTATAGACATCCTATGGAAGTACTTGTATTCGTAAAGGCGTTAAGCAGCGTTATAACTTTTGCAGCCACATCTCGTAACACTTATTTTCATATTTTCGCGATATTGGGTACAAATTCGAAACATAGGTTACTTCACATGATATTTAGACTTGAGAAACTCAGACAAAAATTGTGATTCTCTAATCTGGGATTTGAAACTACCATACCCATTACCAACCTAGCTTTACCTTTATTCCTGCCCATATATTTGCATTCCACTAAAACTCTGGAGCCATGATTCTTGTAAATAATAATGAGTTGATTCATATGACATTCGAACCTTAGAAGATACCTCAAATTAACATAATGGAAATATAGTTCTACAGAAGGCACAAACGAAAGACACCATGGCATAATAACATGTCTGTCTCCAAATGTAGACCCTGGTTTATCTTCTTATTCTTTAAAATATGAATCTTTCAATGTTACCACCCTAACATAGGGAAGAGAACACCTCTGTAAAGATCGGTGGTTCCACCATAATGAATCCACATTTAATAATAAAACGCAAATATTGGCTGGCAGTATAATCCTTGTCCTTTGTTCCTTTTTCCGCACCTTTCTCCCTCATTTTTGCACGCCTACGCTATCTGTGTCTCACGCGCTCCGCGCCGAACAAGCTGTTCGTGTGCCATACACACTTCCGTTCACGCCGCCGCCACAGCCGTAGCAATGGCTGTCGAATAATTCGCTAATGCTTCTTCGAATACTTTAACAATGATCAATTACCAATAAATCGTGATTCGAAGGGAGAATATTAGTTCGTGAACATTATTCGTTAGATCGGCTATCCTTACAATGAAATATCTAAACTGAATGTAAACATTTTCCGTATTTAGCAAAACACTACTCTTTGACCATAAATAAATTTGTACTCACGCTCGATATTGCCAGTCTTGTCGTTTACAAATATTAAGGAATTCGGTTACACGGTCTCCTGACGGTGGTTCGTGCGTGACTCGAACTTATCGCCGGGACCAACCAAGACTGTCATACGTGACCTTAGCACACGATCAGGATCTAGTAAGGAGATCACAGTCCAACGCCTGTTTTCTATGCTCTGTCAGGTGACAATATTTCATCACTGTTCATAGTCTTCATCATCTATAGGAGAAACAACATGTTAAAACGAAAATCGGGGAGTCAGTTGTTATCTCACGACCCAATTCAAACTCCACTCACTACAGCGCTTTCATTTAATTCATACATCACATATCAATGGTGCACCATTTTTACAATTCCTTCTCACAGTCACGTCACGTCACGTCACCTTCGACAATAGAGTTTTATAAACTTAATAATAAAGAGACGTCTCTAAATAATGAAAGTAGGGCCCTCTTACTCAATCCTTGTACATCAGTAGCGTCTTCAACATGACGCGTTGTGGCTCAGGAGCTGGCCCTGCCGCACAGACTGCGGCACCAACTGCTCAGCACCACTGGCCATTGATCTTCATCTTCAGGGTCTATTGATCCGACCCAAAATGCTTCGCCCCACCGGTGGTCGATTTAATACTTGGACTTGGGGTCGCCCGTCCGCCCAAATCCAACCCCTGGACTTGGGGTCGCCCCTCCGCCCTAATCCAGTACCTGGACTTGGGGTCGCCCCTACGCCCAAACCCAACCCCTGGACTTGGGGTCGCCCCTCCGCCCTAACCCAGTACCTGGACTTGGGGTCGCCCCTACCGCCCAAACCCAACACCCGGACTTGGGGTGTACACTCAGTGATTTGCCACTCCGCCCTTCCCGTTAGAGTAACGTGCTCTCGGGTCGCATTTTGTTTTTCGACATGGCGACAACTTTTTATTTCTAAGAATTTATATTTACCCAACACCCGGACTTGGGGTGTACACTCAGTGATTTGCCACTCCGCCCTTCCCGTTAGAGTAACGTACTCTCTGGTCGCATTTTGTTTTTCGACATGGCGACAACTTTTTATTTCTAAGAATTTATATTTATTGTTTTGTATATGCTATTATTACTTGACATTGGCGAAATCACCGATAGATAATTGGTGGAAGCCATAATTTAAAAGATGAAAAACGTACTCTCTCGAAGGGTCTGCCTGCTGAACGATTCATCTCAATCTCCCCGTCACCCGTGTCACCGTCCATCACCGTCCCGTTGCCTAACACCTCCAATGAACCTAATCCTAACCTAATCCTAAACACCCCCACCAGATTTTACTAACTTAAGTCGATATAACCTCGCTATACCTAACTGAAAGAAAAAGAAAATATGGTGTAACTAAATTCTCGTATCAATTCGAATGTTTAATAAGAACGGTGACGAACTGAAACACGAGCAACACTTAAAGGAGATTAAGACAAGACCGGTCAATAATTATAATTGCTGAAAAACGCAGCGCACGTCTCGGGACACCACTCGCCCCGCCAATGCATTATATTTTGCGCTGCAGCCTGGAGCGCGCTATTCCGCTGCGCAGCCAGAGGTGCGCAGTTACAGGCAACCTGGAGCCCGCCGCTCCGCATTGCGAAGACTGTGCACTTACTCTGCATGAATATCCAATTTCGCCAGTTGATATTTAACCGTCTCGCAAAGGCACCCTGAACTGCCCCGCACAGTCGTGTAAGAGCCATGCACTGCACCGTGCACCATGTACTGCACAGTGCCATCGCGCCACCTGCGTCCTCTTAAGCTTCTAACGAAGTTCTTTACTCCGTAGGAGCCACGTGTTACCAAAACAAGCTTTCCTGTTAAGCACATTGAGAAAACGTTATTACCAATATAAGACCGTAAATTATAAACTACTGAGACCTATGCTAGTTTGCATAACATTCATTTTTTTTTTTAAGTTTGAGTGTCTTCAAGGTACTGTCTCGCGTTAGGTTCTCGTTATCTCATACAATGGCTCTCGATGTGACAGATCTCACACAGTACATCTCCACTAAGTCCGGAGATATCTGAAACTAAATCACAAATGTAAAACGGGTTCACGGGTTTAAATATGTTCAGCATAGGTATCTCGTTTCTTTTGCCATCGCTCCAGCTTCCAGCTCCAAGGGCGAAGCTACAATTCTTGTCTTTGGACTTATGCGCGTCGTTACCATGACGATGCGACTTGTTGACGTTTATTGTAATTTTTTTATAAAAAGCATTTAATAATTAATTTGATGACTTATTTTACACCCATTACAACGAAAGCAAAATAGAAATCAGTGAGAACAATTTGGCTTTCTTGTTGCTTCACATACAATTATTATTTAGGGCTTAGGTATTTTCATATCCACCCAAAAACAAAAGAAAAACAGAAAAGAGTGGGCGCTTTCCTTATTGGTCTCTATCCCACTTCTGAAGTTAGAAGTAAAATTCAGAAGTGGTAGGAAATCATTAGAGAAGACACAGAATTAACTGCCA
The DNA here is from genome assembly GCA_949316025.1 of Lapara coniferarum. NCBI lineage: Eukaryota > Metazoa > Arthropoda > Insecta > Lepidoptera > Sphingidae > Lapara > Lapara coniferarum. Next base: position 499,707 of record OX438931.1, on the reverse strand, counting down.
TACAATGATTTAATAACAATGCAATAAAATAAGTCACCATACGTTAACAAAACAGATGTCCTCACAAGTCGCTTCGACCGACGGCATAGCTTTTCCACAATTACCAAACACAAAAGTAATATCAGCCATACTACATTGCTATCGATACAAGAATATAATTATGAATGACACATTTCAAAGACATTCTTCAAGTCTGTCATTTAGGTACAGCGTTCCATAATTAAACATCTCCTCAAAGACGGTCTATATAAAAAGAGTATATTTAAGTTATTATGTTGAGTACTAAGGTGAGTTATTGGTTTTGTTATTTACAAATACATGCCGATTTGGTTTTAAACCATGCACACACCCTCTCTGTCTCACACATACACTCACTCACACTCACACACGCAACATATACACATTCAGAGAGGTTCATTATACTTCTACATGTAGCTGTATGCTTATTACATGAATTCTTGAGGCTATTATAAAACTGTGGGGAACGGCGCTGTGTGCTGAGATACAGGTATTTAACCTAGTTCGGCACATGGAGGCTTAACTTTTCTTACTGTCGCAATTCTTTACAGCCTGTATTTTAGTGTAAATTTACTGTAATTTTTTGGCAAAAAAAAAATAAAAAAAAAACAAAGTAGGATAAAAGCATATTAAGTGCAGTATTTTAGGCGCGGAACTCTAGAATGATGGATTCAGAAAGATACGAGTGTTGTGTGTTGACAACATACTGACCCATTACGAATACATATTACAATATCTCATGCATGCGTGGGTTTCAATATCTATTGCTCCAAGTTATGACGTATATAGGTTTGAACTAGTGGATTATAGGCCAAGTCAGATAGCCAATTGGTTTAACCCGTTTAGAGCTTGGACTAATGTGACGATAATCTCAGCTTCGAAGTCCATTATTTATGTTGAAAGTCTAAAATAGTGTGTGTACCAAATATAACGTTATGTTTGTTATTTTATGTATCTCAGACCACACATTAATCCAAATCACCAGCATAACTTACCATTACGAAAACATATTGAAAGGCCCATTTAATAAAAGTTTATTTAAGCACTTCATATACAAATGTATAAAGGCGGACTTAATGCCGTAGGCATTCTCTCCCAGTCAACCTTAGAGTGGTGCAGAGATTAACAAGGTAGGTGCAACAGAGGTTAGTTTTATTTTATTTATTTTATTTTATTTTAGTTTATTTGGGTGGCTCACAGCTAACAAATACAACAAACAAAAATAGGAACTAAATACAATGAGCCAATCACGAGCCACCACAGATAGATTTTTACAGATAAATTATAATTTCTTTAGTCTAATTACCTTAACAGTACTTACTATGTAATACTTAGATTAAGTTGCATACATGCTTTGACTTGTCAAGCCCCGCTACGGACGCCGGCGTCCGAGTATGTAGGGTTTCTCCATACATCTATATTATATACTAGCTTTTGCCCACGGCTTCGAAACCGAATATACACACACTGATCCCGAAATGCAGCACACTCACGTCATACACCCTGCGTCTTGTACTCACGGCCCAGGCGTATACAAATATTGTGTCATCTGTAGCTTATTACATTACATATAAAAAGCACGCAAATAGTTATATACAGAACCGCGGCTGTGAACATCAAACACACGGAAATAAATACGGATATCGTGCAATAGAAACTTCCTGAAACAATGGCGTATAGTTGAGTATTTTGAAACAACAATTATTTAGTTGCTAACAACAAACTTGCGCATGGAAAACTGAACGGCTATGGTTATAGAGCCTCCACACGCGAGACTTTTATTTCATACAGTAGAGACTTGCTGGTCTAGATTATCGATACCAATATTACGCTTTCACGCCTGAATCATTCAACCGATTGTTATGAAATTTAAAAAACTTAATTAAAAAAGGTCGTAGGCTCTTTTCTATCCTAGAAAAGTACACGGTGCTGTTATCTCGGAAAGAAAATTTACGACGGCGAAGTTACCCGCTCCACCTTGTTTATTGTAAACCTAAGTGCACTACATTATAATAGTATTGATACTTTATACTATCTGTGAGTAAACGCTATTTAGCGAACGCCCAGTACATCGTCGCCTCATTCAGCTGGGTAAATAAAAGAAAACCATGCCGAATGTAGAATCATATCCGACATAATTTCACCCCCTTCCCAATATCATAACAGTACCCCCCGCGCCCGCCTCGCTTCCGTGGCTTATTGCATCGGCATTGACTTCTTTTTCAACAACAATTTAAAACTTTGGCCACACACAGCTGTGCAAGCTCCGGGCGGCGCGTGGCGGTGTGGTTGCAGGACGGTTTCGTTTTATATACGAACAAAGTGTTGCTCGCGGCTTCGCCTGCGTAATAAGCCTTTCCCGCTACAAGTTCCTAAAAAACAATATGATACAAGCGCCATCTACTTTAAGAATCAGATAAAAAATATTCATTATTTCCCATGTACCAAAGTACCGCGATAAAAAGTGATAGACCAGGAAACGATGTACCCGTGTGCCAAATTTCATTCAAATCCGTTAAGATTTTCTGCGTTTAGGTACTTCTAACAAATATACAAACATCCAAACGTTTTTACAAACTTTTGCAAATTTATAATATTGATATAAATACAACATAAGATAATAAGAAGTAATATAAGAAATAATCTTTTTCGACTAGTGGTAGAGACTAGAGAACTAAGACTATACATCCGGTAACGTCCCGGGTTCGATTCGCAATCGATCAAATTTATTTGCCTAAGGAACGTGCACGTAATAAGCTCTGCCATCTGATGGCGCAATCTGAATCTTCCACCCTACCGACACTTTGCATTTATGTAAAATATATCAAAAGGATGAAAAATAACAAGTGATTTGTTAATAATGTATTGTGTATATCAAACATATAAAAATATTAGTAAAAAAGAAAACAAAAAACACGCTTTATAGAAAATACGACTAATAATAGTTTTAATAAATGTGAATTAAGAGTAGTGTAAATAAGAAAAAAAAAATATTGAAAAAAAGGGTTGGGCGCTTTTTAAGATATTATCAAAAAGATAATACTTCTACTCATATTATCTGTCAATAACATATTTATAACTAATGACACGGTGCACCCCACGTTTTTTTAGAATAAAATATTTTTTTTTTCATTTAAACTATTCTTAATTCACATTTATTAAAACTTATTTTCTTTTTTTTTTGTCGAATTATTTATAAAGCGTGTTTTTTATTAAACTATTGTTTATTTTACATTCATTTTTTAGTTCTCTTCTACTATTGTCCAACAGTTGTCATTAAAAAATAAACAAAAGCGCCAACTCGTGACAAGTAGGATTTTTTTACACATTAGAGAGCAAGTTCAGTTATAATAAAGTCTATTCTCCTTAATAATAAAAATAATTATACCAGTCCTGTATTGTATACTGTCCCACTGCTGGGCACGGGCTTCCTCTACTACTGAGAGGGGTTAGACTTTAGTCCGCCACGCTGGCAGTCCGGGTTGGTAGACTTCACGTACCTTCGAAATTTCTTATAAAGAACTTCTCAGGCAGACAGGTTTTCTCACGATGTTGTATTTCACCGTTAAAGCAAGCGATAATTGATAAACAATATACACGTAACTTTGAAAAGTCACTTCTATGTGCCTTGGGTTTTGAACCGCCGGACATTGTCTCGGCAGACCGACATTCGCAACTAGGCTATGGTCCACTTTATGTAATTTACGTAATAAAATAGCATGCATTGATAGAAAAGTGCAGAAAGTGTAAGAAAATTGAAGCAGCATTAATAAATTTTTAGTCTTAGTAATCTTGTCCGCAAATATTAGTTTTTTATCGCTTTACTGGTGTAGTGAGAGGATTACGAAGTGTGGGGTTCTATATTCGATATCCAGGTTGAGCATATACAAATGGGATTAAAAAAAATGTATAAAACGCACATGAGTTGGGTACTGCCCAAAAAAAAAACTATGTGTATAACTAACTAACTATACTAACCACTATCGCGGTAGATTTTACTAACATTAAGAAATTGAAACAAACTTTACGAACATGGTTCTTATATCTTTATTTTTCATTGATATAGGTTATGTTTTTTATAACTTTTTAACACAATATAAACTCTAAAAATATTGAGTAATAAACATTTTCATCGTTCTAATTAATTCCAAAACAACCTCTTCATTCTCCAAATTCTTTGTTTCGTCTGGCGCCATTTGTCGTCCGCTAAAAAAGGCAATCTGTTTGACCCTTAGCAGTAATGAGGCGTTCAGCTGCTCTGAGAAGTGGTCGTAGCTATGTTAGGGCTGACAATTGTTTTTATAATTAGCAAGTGGGAGTACTCGCTGTCTATAAATAGGAACTGAAAGTACCTTACCGAACTTTGGGGAAGAAAAGGTTTATGGGTATTGTTAACTTTATTGGTTCAGTTTGTACGCAATGGTAGGTACAACACTCCATTCGACCGCGCCAAATGGAGACGGCCGCGTTCCGTATTAACCGATCCAGAGGACGAAATCACTTTGGCCAACCGCCGTAAGAACGAGTTCTTGAAACTCCAACACTCCACAAGACCGCAGTTCCGTCCTCGCCGTCGAGGACCTCGCCGCGTTCCCCGTCGCCCCCCCGACCCCCCTAGCAGTTCCAGCTCGCGTGCCGATGACAACACAATCTAATAGGATTAGGCCTAAAAAGCAATCTTTCCCTAATCGTTGATGTCTCATCTTTCATTGCGACAAATGTAATGAATTTAAATGTAATTTAAGTGTAACATTATAATGTGTATTGGTTGAAATCTATATCAATAAAAAGAATGTTGGTAAGTGCATAACTTTATAATGGCTGGATCAATTCAGCTAATTTATTTTTTTGTATGTTCCTTAAGGTCCACAGAAGGTGTTAATACTATACAAAATTAGTAAAAACAATACTTTTCTTCTTCACATGAAAATTAATGAATTTGAATTAATGAGATTGAATGGTCGAAGTGTATGGAAGCGCATAGCTCTAGAACGACTGCACCAAATTGAATAGTTCTTTTTTTTGCGTTCTTTATTGTCAGGACAAGGTTTGTGGTTAAGAAAACAAAAAATAATCAATCATATATAGTTTTAAATCTCATAATATGAAACGTGCGTAAATGAAGGATGTCTCTTCGTCTCTTCTGTCGAAGACTGTGAGAGATGTTCAATATTATATTGACAAAACATTGACCGATTACCATTTGAAAGATTGACGTTCAGTTTCGACTAATCCTACTAATATTATAAAGGCGAATGTTTGTAAGTATGTATGGATGTCTGGATGTGTGGATGTTTGTTACTCTTTCATGCAAAAACTGCTGACCGATTTTCGATGAAATTTGGCACACGGGTATATCATGTTCTAGATTAACACATAGGCTACTTTTTAGAAAGCCGAGAAAATACAAATCGGGACTTTTATCCCGGGAAAACTCATTCACGAGGGCGGAGCCAGGAGCAAAAGCTAGTTCATAATAAATACAATTCAACATTGGTAGAATCATTGCCTGTACGGGGACGCCATATATAACGGGAACACAAGTTTTGGGTTAAAAATGATGTTAAAAGAACTTATATGCATCGACGTGTATTATATTTACTCGATTGTAATCTGTTTTTGTGAAAAAATAAAATAAAAAAAAACTTGAGAGGTGTCAAGGGACACCCGGATGGAACGAAGTTGTTTTCGATTAATTAGTGAAGACATTGTAATAAAATTTTATTTCTTTTAAGTTATAATAATAATTGTATATTTCATTAAACCGTTACCACATCAATGAAAACATTTACTTCTACCAACACAATAGATATGTCATCGATTCACGATCATCACCTAATCAAGCATTGACATTAAAATTAACATACAACTAACGAAAAAAAAAGCTACTCTAAAAAGCATTTAAATAAAAAAAGTCAATTTAAATCTTAGAGTAAGTATATCTACGTATACATACACTAAGATTTAAATTGTCTTATTTTATTTAAATTTCGAATGTCACTTTTACGGCCAGTTCTTTATTGTTACTGGCTGGTTTCACAGGGCAAGTATAAAAGTGTCGTGACAACTTTTCGTAAGAATTTTTTCCGTCTAGCTCCCTTTCACAACGCGCGAAAAGGAACTTCGTTCCAATAGGTATATTTTATTATGTAGCATGAATTACACTAATTTTCAAAAGTAGGTAGACTATTTATAAAGCTATTAAAAATGTGCTGTTTTTTACCGACTTCAAAAAGGAGGTTCTGTATTCGATCCGTGTGTATGTATGTTTGTATGTATGTATGTATGTAAATTTGTATGGCCGCGGGTTTCTCAAAAACTACTGAACCGATTTGGATGTGGTTAATTTCGGTGTTCAAATGTTTTCAGGGAAGGTTTTAGTATATAATTCATGAAGATCTTCGGAGATACACAATGGAACTCTTCAATAACTAACAGCAGACAACTCACGAATACTGCAATCGTGTATCTACGATGCATTGTTTACACTATTCTATAATTAACTAACAAAAAAGCAACAAATAAAAACTGTTTACAAAAAATATACCGACTTCAAAACCGCTGCAAACCAAAAAATAATTCTACTATAAAATCACTTAGTATATACGTATATTTTGAGGCGATGCCTAATTTAAATTGCCAGGTAAGCTAAGGAAATACACAAACAAATATACGAAAACATTGTTCAATTAAAATTAGGCACCGACTCAAAATAAACGTATATACTAATTGAATATAGGTAAAGTTGAGTTATTTTTTGGTTTGCAGTGGTTTTGAAGTCGTTTTATTTTTTGTTAAAAAGTTTTTTACATCTTGTGCACACAGTTTTGAACGTTAATTCTAACTTATTTACTTATTTGTTTAATGCTTAGGAAACACAAAGAACAACCATAATTATTAAGCATAGTCAACTAAATATAAAACAAAACCCAGCAGTTTCCACCAAAAGCTAATAAATTTAAACTAGAAGAAAGTGAACATAATTGAATATCAATAAATGTAAAAATAACTAACTAGAGTTTTTACTGAACAAGATCGATTGAACTTAAAAATACATTACATAAAAATTTTTGAATATTACATTACGTATATAATGTAATGTATTACAATTTGAAACTATAACACTACTACTACTACTACTAACTAACTATAACACTACTTCTACTTACACTGCAATGTTTAGCCATAACCGCCTTCTTAAATCGAGGTAGTCACTCTGAGAATATATCCATGTCAGAGAGAAAAAACATTGTAATTATGTGATGATCGATTAATTACATTTGCACGATTTGTAACAGTTGTATTTTCAAAGCGATAGCCCGTCAATCATGTAGTTTTGTTTGTTTTGTTCGGGCCCGTAAACGATCGTTTTTGCGATACTGACATTCAAGCGTTCGCGTTGCGGGTTGACTGATTGCGACGTATAAGAGTCAAGAACTCTATGTTGTTTAAAGCAATTAGCAAACCATTAAAGATTTCAAGGGATATATTAAGATATTCCTACTAATATTATAAACGCACAGGTTTGTAAGAATGTATGGATGTATGTTTGTTACTCTTTCACGCAATAACTACTGAATGATGAACACATAACTATAGCTAGTTTTACATATAATCTTCTGTCACTTTTATAATACTGCGGTTCTATTTTATTTAATTCAATTTACTGAGATGTGACCGTATGTGTAAAATTCCTTAAATATCACACAGGAAACGTGTTTTAAGGTCTCAAGAGAATTGCAAGTCATCTTTCGTGTCTCGTTTATTATTCTCGCCTTATTGATATAAATCGTGATGATCTTATTGTGCACCAAACCTTTTGAAAGAAACCAATTTTCTGTTAAAAGCTATGTAAACACAGTTCCAAACACAAAGGAGGGAGAGAATCGCGATACACTTGCAGTACTCGCGGAATGGCACATAACATTGATAACGGTGTGGAGTGTTCGACGCGTGGCCCATGGCGTTGGCTTGTGACGTATTGTACAGTACACGTAATTTACAGCGACATAAATAGGAACTCGACGACACTCGCGAGCTACTTTTCATAGATGGCTGTATGCAAGGGACTGAAAACGACTTTCAGGTCTTTATATTTGCAGATTTGAGGTGGTTTTAGGAAATAATTGCATAGTTAATAGTTTACTTTATCATCGTGGGGTGGGCACCACATAGCTTTGGGGTGACCCTACTCTCCTGCTCCATTGCCTATAATAATGGCTTGTAATATCATAGATATCAATATGGGAGTCCTGTATCCTTCCTGAAGCTGAGGGTCATGGAACGAATATAACCTAGACAATAAGTTGGTGCGCTAGTTTTGCCTTTGGCTAACTCATCGGCGCTTATATGTATATATGTTAAGTGTAAAGGGTAAGGAACTCTCTCCTTTCACTAATCCGCGATCCTACATTAGTACAATATTATTTTGCAGTATTTCACAAAATTTCTCTCTAGAGCTATATTTTCAATAAGTCAGCATTACATAAAGCATTTTTAAAGTTCGTTGGAACAAATCAGACCGATTTGCTGCTTTAATTTACATTTCAAATAGTCTTCACGGTCTTTGAATGTTGCCAACAATTGACGCAAGGAATGTAAATATTATATGTCGATAAATATTATATGTATAAGACTTGAGTACAAGACATGCATGTCTGTTGGACTCTTTGCAACGAGATAGACTTACACTGTAGCTAATGTTGTGTATAGCATGTGCCTGGGCTTTAGGCGGGTAACATTATTGTGAGACTCTCAACTCGTAAAAATACACATGCGATGTCTAAGATTGGAGGCTTATCTGTTAATTGACGCTCCGGGTACCACAGCTTAGTATGTTATTCATACTTAGTGGCGTATCGTTATAGTTTTCGTATGTGAGTCGCGTGGCGTGGCGTTGGCAGCAGTAAGTATGCCCAAACAATCAAACGGCATTTACCTAAACCTATTCTCGAAATTTCTTTTGATATAAACCTGCTTGCTTATACGATTAGGGGGAAAAGCGGCGCATATTTTATATGTGATGTTTCATTTTAGATCAGAAGGCGCCTGGGGGTCATTTGGAGATAATCAAAGAAAAAACACCATCCCGTTTTAACCTTTACAATGTCAGGAGATTAATGTGTCTGATGTCGACTTAAAAAAAAGTATACGAGATTTACAATGAATTACTTGATATTATGAGACTTAACATCGAATATCTAAGGGTAATGAGATCAATATCTTACTATACCAACAATATTCTAAATAACAATCTGCTTCTATATTTATTAGGAATAGTTTATCATCAGTCAAGCTGCTTGTCTGGTCTTTCAGTTTTCAACGGCAAATTAGACTTCTTTGTTTTATTTGTCGTTGCTACTCGGGCCAGGCCAAGCATATCGTGCTGGCAATTAATCTAGAGCACTCTTAATGTTTCCCGCGTACAGCGCGCAGTATATTATTGATAACTCCGGTTTATCCCGCGTTCCCCAAACATGTTTTAGGGAATAATCCTTAAACATTGGCTTTGTCGGCGCAAAGGATTTGTTGGGCAATTAGGGTGGGAGAGATAAAAGATGTCTCGGCATATTTATTGTTGGTTTTTGTAAATTCTTTGCGGAATGAAATATTTTAGAATTAAGCTTACTTTATTGATCTCTTTTCTGTTGCAGATGATTTTTTGTAATAGACGGTAGGTCCACGAACCCAAGTGAACCCAGTGAATGGTCAACACCAATTACAATGCGGAACCTGTCATGGGAAACCTTTTGTAGTGGCTCGTTTTTCACAATCCTCTAATAACACAAGTGTAGTAATTCAGACATGTAGTACATCGTGAGGTAGACTGGCATAATTCTGGCGACTGTTATCAGACCAAAAACGGACCGCTTTTTACAATAATAACAGTGCCCACCCTATAGAATAGGCGTGAGCTTATTCGCTTCCGCGTAAAATGATTTATGATAAGTATATATTTATGTATGTAATTTATTTTACTCGTCTGCTTAAAGCAGTTTTGTCGTTTGCTATCACTTTGCCTAAGCGTGTTAGTACGCTAGATTTGGCTCCATTCGCTTCGAGCTACAAAGCTCTAAGCAAAGCTTAGCGATAAAAGGCTTTAGCTAGATCGCCTGTCTCTGTGATCTGCATGAAATAGAGTCACATGAAACCATCGAATACAATACTTAATGATTTCAGACTTGTATTGAGAGTTTGTTGTGGTTCTTTCATATTTATAAGAAATTGGCGTGATCTGCTATCGGTTATCTGTTCGGCTGACCTCGAGAAGACTATACATCCTACTAATAGTATAAAGGCGAAAGTTTGTAAGAATGTATTGATGTTTGGATGTTTGGATGTATGGATGTTTGTTACTCCTTCACACAAAAACTACTGAACGGATTTCGATGAAATTTAGCACACGGGTAGATCATGTCCTGGATTAACACATAGGCTACTTTTTATCCCGGGAAAATATAAAGCGGGGCTTTTATCACGGAAAAACTTTTTAAAGCGGGCGGAGCCGCGGGCAATAGCTAGTAATCACATATTTTAATTCAATAAATGACACCTTACAACAACATTCCTAATGTACAGCGCTTATGTATTCCAGTTAAAATGGACGAATTGGAACTACCTGCTCAGACGGACTTTCCCATGCTAGACCTAGTGAATAATAGACTGCGCCATAGACAACCAGGTGACTACAAATTTCCCCACTTTGCGCTTTTAATACAAGATTAGTTCTGGTGGCGCAAACATCAATTCCTTGCAAACTAGTTTTCAGTTATCATATCAATAGGCAACAAGAAAAATTATTAGCTGTTGAAAGCCTCTAATGTAGTTACTGAAGGGGGCGCGAGTGCCGGGGGAGGGTCGGAAGGGGAACAAAATCCGCGCGCCACTGCTCTTTTTCACTACTCATGTTTATACCCATACTTAAATATATGAAGTCTATCTTTAGAATTCGATAAGTTAAGTTTCGAACAAGAAGTTATTTCGTAGAAGTATTATTAAATGAGATTTCTAGGTTTTTTTTTTTTTAACGCGGGCCTGTCGGCCAGTAGCCTGACGCGAGTCAGCTTTTCTGGCCACACCGGACTTTCGAGTGAACGCAGAAGGCGCTCGTAACCCTTGGAATTTAAGCGACCACGCTGAGGGCAACCCACTAACGGGTCACGAACCCCGGCTCAGGGCGGCCACTGAGAGAGGATAAGACATCATCGTTTGGGGAAACTGATTTTGAACCTAATCCTATTTAATGTGTTGATCGTAGTCTTCGGCATGCGGGCCGGAAGATTTCTATGAAAGATATATATATGTAGACTGTGACCACTTTGAGTTGTAGAGAAGTGCTGAAGCCGTTTTGTCTCTTAACTAGTTTGAATTGGCCGATTGAAACGCAAGCATAAACGGCGGTTCTGTTTTTGTAATGAATAAATTATAATAATAATTTTATTTATCGAGCCAAATATAACTCGGAGAAGTATGCGATGAAAGAACGGACGTATAGTCGACTGAGAAATCAGGAAATGCGGTTGCTTTCCGTGTTCATTGTGATTGTTTCGCTAATGTTATACTTCAATGCTTCATATCCTACATTTATTGCAAACTTAAATCAAATTCGAGAGTCAATTATTATTAATTTCTACAAACGCGCCACTGGCACAGTCTGTATGATGTCCCTAGACCAAAATTTTGCCAGATTTCCTTATGAATAACTCAAGAATATGACTCTGTATGAACCAAACTACTGTGTCGACGTTTTACGTACATTCGCGTAGGACTCGTACAAAAATCCTCAATGTTATGTATTGAAACGCATTCTAAGAAGATATTTATATCTTACGGAAATAGCATCCTTCCTACTAATATTATAAAGGCGAAAGTTTGTAAGAATGTATGGATGTTTGGATGAATGGATGTTTGTTACTCTTTCACGCAAAAACTACTGAACGGATTTCGATTAAAATTTAGCACGGGTAGATCATGTTCTGGATTAACATATAGGCTACTTTTTATCCCGGGACGATAAAAAACTCATTCACGCGGGCGGAGCCGCGAGCAAAAGCTAGAATAAAATAAATCAGCAAACATTGAATATGCGCGCGGAATGAGACGCTTCTTCGTAAAATATTACATACATATACATATACACTCACGCCTGTTATCCCCGAAGGGGTAGGCAGAGGCGCAACTAGTGCACCCACTTTTCCCCATTATTCCGTCCCATGATGTAATAGGTGTGGGCGAGCCTATCCGCCATATCGGGCACAAATTCCAGACTCCGAGCTGATACTGAATAGAAAAACTCAATATCACTTTGCCCGACCCGGGGATCGAACCCAAGACCTCAGCTTTGCAGTCGTTCTGTAATACAACAACGCCACCGAGGCAGTAAAATAAAATATTGCATACCTACTTATACAATAAAACAATACTTGTTTGAAGGAAACATTGATAATATTATGTTGTATTTATAAATACATCGCTACTTGTATTACATGTTATGACTGCACAAGAATAAATTATTACTAGGCCCCAAAGGTCTAATTTAAAACTAGCTTCTGGCAACCGAGACCACATTATCAACTATGCTCTCACTTTACAAAATATACTGGTAATTCGTTATACGTGCTACAATATCCTTTTTTATCCCGCAGGAAAATACCTACTTATGGATACTTATTCTAAGCCTGGGGAGGGGATATCCTGACAATCGGATCACAAAATTCGCTGACTGGTCAGGAACACGTGAATGACATACGACAAAGCTACATAGTTAAATAAAGGGTCGGGGAAAAAGTCTTTTCGCATATACCTAGTACGTATAAACTATTTTGGCTGTACTATTTGTATCGAGACAGTATATAATACAGGGCTGATTATTATTATTATAAGAGAGTTTTATTTTACAAACTTTAATCCACGAAATGTGAACAAATTTTACATATTACACACACACACACATACACATACACACACACGCCTTTTATACCCGAAAGGGTAGGCAGAGCCTCAACTAGCGCACTCACTTTTAGCCGTACTTATTCCATCTCTTGATGTGATAGGGGCGAGCCTATCGCCACATCGGGCACAAATTCCAGACGCCGCGCCGGGCAGATACTGAATAAAAAAGCCTGAGACAAGATTTGCTACAATAAACAGTCAATTAGCATTATTACGAGAGGATCAGAGGGACGCTGGGAACAGTCTGTTATTACTTCGTTGGAGAGGCCTCGCGGGATGTCGCGACGACGCGCGTCCTATCTCATGTTCGCTTAATGCACCATAATCATCCTTGACATACTTCAATAATACAGGTCTTGTGTTGATGTGGTTTCACTACGCGATCTTTTTCTATAGTGCATGTTAAGGCTTTGGGGACGCGTTGGCTATATGCAAATTGGCAGAATTCATATCCGTAAGGTGTTATTTAAAGTTTTGTCGTAGGTTCCTGCTGCTTATGGTCCTATCGCTTAGCGAACGCTATTTAACTGATGGTAGGTGACTCGTATGCGAGGGACCGTCTGGGTACGTACCACCGTAATACCTATTTCTACCATCAAGCACCAGTGTGCATGCACTGTTGTCTTCCGTGTAGCCAGTGTAATTACTGGGCATCAAGTTGACATATTATGTGTCAGGGTGTTGAGCACAGTGGAGTAACACGTAGTACTTTGGAATTAAAAGTTCTATATGGTGTTGTTACTGTTCATGGGCGGTGATATCACTTACCATCAGGCGAGCGGCGTGCTCGTCTCGTCACTCAGAATCAATAATAAAATGGTCGTCTGGTAATTCAATTCTATTAAAAACTGTAGAAATTATACTCGTATAGATACAACGAACCGATTAATATTAAGGACCACAATTGGCATAATGACAACAGGGCATAGAAGACATAATACGGCAAACAACATTATTTGACTATATTATGTTTAGCCTTCTTTGAACAGAAACAATAATATGGAAAGAAATTTTGGCACAAAGATAGGCTTTGTCAAGGTTTAATTGTAAGATGTATTTTTTCTATCCCAGCAAATATAACGGGGGAGTTTTATTGCTAGAAATCCATCGCAAGTGGAGCTGCGAGCAAAACATTGTTTTAAAAAATACCCACAGTTTAAACTACATACAGCAAGATAATATTTTCTTTTAGCTATCCGAAGTAAGTTTGCGAGCGACATTACTAACTAAAACTTCCGCGAAATGTAAATGGTAGTTCAACAGCTGCGCTCCTTAACAATACAGTTAAAGAGAGAAGTCGCGGTAGTCTCACACTTCTTTTTCTTACATTAGTTTGAGAAATACAGGGAAGTAAAAATATTTTCCATTAATATATTGTTTTAAACTCAGCTTTAAGTTATTAACCATTTAAAATAATTGCAGAGAACTTATAGCATGAATACATTCATTTGTGACAATTTACAACCGTAAATTGACCTCTTATAATTTCATTATATCCTCCATTGTAAAACTTAGCAGGAAAATATTAATAACTAAATAAGAACTTTCGTTGTATGACTACATAATTAGTCAGATTTATAATTTTGTCATAGATATTTCATACAAATTTTGAAATACATAAAGTAGCTGTTCTAAAGATTAGTACTTCTAAGCGAAGTACTAATAAGTAATTACTAGATAAGAATGAAGAAAATAAGAATAAAAAGTTGAAATTATATAGATAAAAAAGTTTGACTTTGTTTTCGATAAAATTATATAAATATTATGTTTTGTAAAGTCATAAAACAAAAGATGTTGTGTATGCAATTAGTATAGTCCTGCTTGGACTTTAGTGTTAAAAAAAACCTGCATCAACATACACCCACTGGTGTTCGCGGCTTCGCGTGCGTTAACGGCTTTTCCTTGTATAGGTATTTAATATGATACAAAGAAACGCATCATTTGATCGTTCGATTAAATCACTGTAGTGACCTCTAGTACAAGCCGTACGAAGCGAGTCAGACGCATTTTCATGGCGCACGATATTTTCACAAACATTATCTGTAATTATAATAACACTAATACGTTAAGTTTTCTCGAGTTATTCTTATTTTTTTCAAAAGAATGTTATTTCATTGTACGACTCTGAATATGCTGAGCCTTGTATCTGTATGAGACACGCTCACATCCCTACCTAACCTCAACCAATTGCCATGTTTTAGTACTAAAATAATGTTCTTGTATACATATATCTATGATATTGGTTAGTAAGACAAATCTTCTAATGCAGTAAAGAGTGTGTAGTCTGGTTTGACTTTTGAAAATGGCTTTCAAATACAATCTTCACGCGGCTTTATGGACAATAATGCTGTAACGTATTTATCGTATGTGCCTTGTGGTGATCGGATTCCAAAGTCTCGTGGGTAACGAAGGGTCTCCCGCCAACAGGGGAGCGCAGTAGGATTACGAGGGGATTAGTCCCATGGTGGGATTGGACGGGACCGAATTGGTCACAGTGGCACGGGTGGCCACGCATTCACTAAATAACTACTGGCTGCCGATGTTGAGTTTAATACTATGTGAGTTGTAGGCTAAGATCTATGTCTTATAATATTAAGCACATCAATTAGCTTGATAGATCAGGAGAAGACCCTGTGAGCCTAAACAGCCATAAACAGTAGCCAGACCTCCCAGAACGTAAAATTACAAAGTATTGAGTATCTACCTGAGGTAGAGAGCAGCCGGCACTGACCACGTCATTCTAAAGATTTTCTGTACTATGTAGCGTACCATCTCCAGAAAATACAGCAACAAGTTAATTATCGTATCTTTCTTGAAATAATTCACCCACTGTCGAGAAATGAAATGTAATATTTTCTTTAGTAATTGAAATTACTCAGCCTAGACTCCAGACGATGAAATATTTGATTTCTGACTTTTGAAGTTAATTTACTTGATAATTAGTTTATAATGAGACTATAGTAATTAACTTGGCCCATCAGAATATTTCTGTTACTATTTGTGGTAAGAACGTGTACCTAAACAAAACTCGTAGAAAGTTGACGTGTAGTGTGTATCGTTGCTTTGCAAAATGTAAGTAGGAATGTCGCACGTATCAAAATATTCCTACTCTTCGTAGGCTGGAAACGCATATGTTTTTCTGTTTTTTTAGTAACACTGAGTCCCGCATGTAACAGATGCTATGAACCACTTAAGCCTTCTAATCATAGCTTTTGGAGGCGTTCGACAACATGTGTGTTGTTTATATTATGATGGTAAAAAATGAATATAGCTTCACTTCACTTTGGTGATACTTCGGAAATATACAATTTTCTCAAGCGTCAAAGTAATTTCATGTACTATAAAACTGACGGACCTATAAATGGGCTTTCTAGGGTACAGTAACGAGATATTAAGTTTTATTTATCAAGTCTGTGCTTTTGACTTGATATTATTGCCTCAAAGCCAAGTTAAGGCGGCAGAAATTTATTAAGAAATTCAGACAAATTTGTAGAATAGAATATTTATTACGATTAACTATATTAGCAGAATGAAATAGAAACCACTTGATGAATTAATTAGCTTTGCTGTAGTTTGTCGAAGCAAAGACAAACAGATTGACTACGCTTCTTCGCCAAAGACGCTTCGCGGTTTCTTTCCTTTGCTTAAAAAGTTAAATTCAGCAAACATTAGAAATAGTATTTTGTTAATATACAATCATAGGAGCATTCTATTCATTAATAATTACTAACTAAGTGGCGGGCATCTTATGGTAGATTCTGGCCGTGGTCCAACATTTGGTCTACCATTGTTGGCAAGCACCAGATCGCAATGTTGTGGTATATAGATATTATAGTCAGTATAATATTTTTTTATATATGCCATTGAATGACGAGACGAGCATGCCGTTCGCCTGATGGTAAGCGATACGACCAGCCATAAACAGTAGCAACATCATCCAGCACATTGAGTTACATAGGACAGTGTGGTATTCCCCTGCGCTCGTCATCCTGAGAAATAACATGTTAAGTTCCATTATGCCCAGTAGTTACACAGCGCAACAATAAATGCGTAATGCTCATAATTAGAATTAGCATTTGACTGTTAACTTCTCAATGTGACGTGTGTACATGCGGTGCATATTTTTGTGATTCAAAGTTTGTGTCATATTTTATTTATGGGTTTTGAAGCCACTTATCATCACCCGAGCAATGCGCTCGCTTCTTCAGTTATTAACATTATGATAAAAACTCGTTGTCCCTTTCCCTTTATATATCAAAAACGAATAATTGCGTGAGGTATAATGTAAGGTTACAAGAGTCAAAAATGGCTTAAACTCTAGCTGAATAAGCGCAGTTCTAGAGACTGTTTCTTTGTTGTCCCTTCGCTTGGATGGCAATTATCTACGAGCCATACTAAGTTTTCTGTTTGAAATAACAGTGGACTGAATTCGTACATTTAATTATAAAATAATAAAATAATACCAGCCCTGTATTATATACTGTCTCACTGCTGGGCACGGGCCTCCTCTACTACTGAGAGGGTTTAGGTCTTAGTCCACCACGCTGTCGAGTGCGGGTTGGCAGACTTCACACCTTAGAAATGTTTATGGAGAAGTAGACAGGTATGTAGTTTTCCTTCATTGTCAAAACAAGCGATAATTCACAATAAACTCTTAACTTTAGCAAAAGTCAGAGGTACGTGCCCTTAGGTATCGAACCTGCAGACCTTCGTCTCGGCAGCAGTCCGTTCCTCTCCTAACTTCGCTATCGTCAAATTTACATTTAATATTGTAACAAAATACAATTTTAAAGATTTATCCTATTATTAAATGAGGTGGCAACCAGGTAGCTGGCCAAATGAGAGAGCCACATAGTGAACATAAAATTCAACTAGTATAGTACTATTCTTGAACCATTATGCAATTAACTCGATTAATCGATTTAATAAATTCGTCGATCAAGTAGAATAGTCAATTAACTGATTATTTTTTAATGGAATAGCAAACAGTTATAAAATCAATACATAATATGATCAATTTAAAATAAGGTATTTGGTTAACTAGTAATAATGATATTGTAACGCACTATACTATTCCCAACCCAAATTAAAAACAAAACCAAACAAGACATCATGGATAACTAGGTACAATAATATTATTATTCTGTACTATGTGGTATGCACCACTTTTAATTTTTTATATTTTATTATGGCGCTATACTTACTCTAATATGATAAGAATAATAATACTGTGGCACAAAATACAATACAACAAATACCTGAGTTACACCACGCTTATTTTATTCAACGTTAGCACAGAAGCAATTCTTCAATATTATTATTTTTTAAATATTATTCTTACAACGAATTTTTTTTTTTTTTCAAAGTCAATGTTATAGGATTCTATCATGCGGCGCATAGGGCAACGCAGCGCAGCATTTGTGCGACAAGTAGTTAGGGCAAACAGGCAGCGGGCACGTGCCATGCATACATTCGCTGATCTAGGTGCAATATAACTTAGACGCGACACAAAATCAGTGCAATCAAACTGTATTTATTTTAAAAATCTATCGCTTGATTACCCGATAAACTCTGTCAATCATTGTTAAGTAGAGCCGCAACCAGTGCGACTTAATTTCGCCAAGATTACCACCTATAGATACGTGTACGACGTAAGCTTTGCCATCTAGTGGTGCAATTTGAATCTTTCATCCTATCAATGCCACGCATTGACGAAGAATATTCAAATCAAATCGAGTGAAAAATAACATTTAATTTGTTGATACTGTATTGCTGATTTTCCGTCTTCGTCGATTAAAATACATTTTTAGACATGTTGCCTCACAATTACTCTAGTAAAATGTGGAAGGCTAATAAATTCCCTATGAATGAAGGCAGTTTTTAATATAGGTTGTAAAAAATAAATAAATTTAATTTTTATTCCAGAGCCCTTGAGAGGTAAATTCGACTTCTATATAAAAAAATACAAAAATCTAAATAACTTTTAAAGTATCCAATTTCGGCCAACATTCGATGCACATGGAGTCCTCTACCGACCTGCTTTAGTTGAACACTCTATCGTGATATATCCTGTATATAAGTATGACTTTCAAAAGCGTTTAGAAATAAATGTTTCATTACGACGGGTCGGCATCGCATCTCTGTGCCCCCTGGTGTTGCAGATGTTCATGGGCGGCGGTGATCACTTACCATCCGGTGAACCGTATGCTCATTTGCACCCTATATCATTAAAAAAACCTGGAAAAAGGAAAATTATTTGATATTAATATTCCTGTGTAAAATTATGAATTGATATCGGCGGCAAAATGCTCCCCACGCGCCCATTGACGTTACAAAAAATAGCCCGCCCACTCTAGGCTACAACTGACGCCATTTTCTAAAACATAAAGACTTAACTACACAGTTCTTATCTCATATTATTAAGGTATATCAAAGATTAGGACAAAGTTACAAAGTTTGTGTCGGTTTTGTGCTGCCACCTATAGTTCGTGCACATTCTCCTAAGCGGCGATACTGTTGCTATATCTGACACTAAATTTAAGCCTGGTGTCGAACGGATTTTTTGTTAGAAGCGACATACACGCAAAATTTAAATTACCTGCGTTAATATTTGAACTCAGTACCTCACTGAACACAGGCCAACTGGGTAGCCACTAGCAATGAGAGGATTATAATTAATCTTCATCTGTCTCTAACGTCACCGGGATGTTCCTCCCGTGGCACTTCGCCAACAGCAAGTGCCTACGGTCCAATCTTCTCGAACTAATGACCACTGCTCACTCGCGTTATTCGGCGCAGTCTTTATTAATGGGCAAAAGTTATTTGCTTGTAAAACGAATTATATGATTTGCTGTCAGCATGTGGAAAGTATTTGTTTGCCCCTTGCGTGGTGTTAAGATTATAGTATATGCATGAGTCTGTGCGTGTAGTTTCGCTTTGTTTCAGTCGTTAGTAGTGTACATTATTATTTATTGTAGTAAAATCTGACTGAAGGTGATGTTCTCTTTGGAAAATAGTGGCGCTTGACATCAGGCGAGTGTCTCATACTTTTTACAATAAGTTTAAAAGCACCTTTAAAGTAATGCATTAACAGTCACCATTATAATAAAAACGAAAAATTATGTTGTCAGACTTCTTCATAATATTGTGTAAATAAATAGGGTGGCTTACAATTTCCAGTTGGAAAGAATCGTGTGGGATCTAGCACAATACTGTCTACGCAGCAATTTACCTTCGCAATCGGATTTGGCGTCGGCGGCGACAATGCCGTCCTAATTGGCTTATTTCCGTTCATTGCGCGCAGACACAAAAGCCTCGCTACGCCGAATACTATCGAACTTGTATTTACAACGAACATCCCTTAATATTCTACTGCAGAAAGTACAGACACGAGCAACTGGCTCACTACTCGCATAAACACGTATGTCGCGAAAAAAAATTATACAAAGCAGAGATTCAGTGGACCCGCGACAATCACACTGACCGCACCGAATCCATTTTACTGCGATCTTTTAGACCATGGTAGACCATGGTATTACAACAGTTAAGGCCGCCTATTTGTGTTAAAAACCTAAGCGCATACACCTTTGACTTTTCTAAAAAATTACGTGTGTATTCCCTGTGAATTATTGGTTGCTTTAACGGTTAAGGAAAACATCGTGAGGAAACCTGCATACCTGAGAAGTTTTTTGAATTTTTAAGGTATATGAAGTCTGCCAACCTGAACTAGGCCAGCGTGGTGGACCTTAGTCCACCAGGTCTTAGCCTTAACCCTCTTAGTTGTAGAGGAGGGCCGTGCTCAGCCGTGGACAGTATATAATACAGGGCTGGTATGGTATTCTGTTCCGTGATGTGATAAGGGGCGAGGCTATCGCCATATCGGACACAAATTCCAGACTCCATTCCCGATTCCAGAACGTAGTTATATCGTTTAAAAATATCGAAGGCGAAACGAACGGAAATATTTACCTTGACTTTTGATATACCACATTCAATTTATTTCAATTCTTGCCCACACGAGACTTATCCCAAATCACAATCCCGAGCACACTAATCAAGCCAGAAATGACTTTCATAAAATTAAAGACGTGTATAAAAGGCGTGAGTATGTGTGTGTCTATGTAAGGCGTGCCAAAAAAGAACCTCAATTTTCTGTCTTTAATACTTTGAGACGGGGCAAATAAACAGCGACCACCTTGGTAGCTTTTTATTTGCCCCGGTTGGGACAGGGTAATGTTCACCGTGTTGGGTTCTGTATTGGGTACTAAATAGGTAAAGGCAAGATATCGTTATAAAGTAAGCATTCAGTTCTGTAAGCTTAAAACCTAGAAAAAAAACGCAAATGTGAAAATAAAAGTTCCTTATAAAATAATCAAGTATTGTAACACAACACTTGTATGTATGTATGTAACACTACACTAACTTCAATTCGAAGTAATTTTCTTGGATCACAAGCTGTCTCCTGGGACCGGACACAACTGTTGGTATGTTTAAGGATGATGATGATCTCTCTTGATGTTCTGTGTTACATTCGGATTAAATTTACTGTCAGGTCCAATGGAATCACTTTTTTTGAATCAGTATAAAAGTACTTAACCGTGAAAGAAAACATGAAGGAAATCAAAATGATTTGTACATTAGGAGGAGATGCACGGAATCCACTATTTTAGTCTCAATTTCATAACGAAATTAATGAAGAATATTGATATTATAAAAATTTGAAAGAACCGAAGAAAAGATAACATATTACATAAATATGATTTTATGTTTCTTATTTGTACTTATTACTATATGTATAATATATAATTATACAGGGCTGGCATTATCATTACATTATACAGAGTCCTTTTGATACTAAATGAAACGAGATATTACTTATCTTCTTGAAAATAACAATTTCCATTAAGTTATTGGAAAATAAAAAAAGGTTAGGTTTCGAACAAAATAAATATCAATAACAAATGACTTTAAGTTTACACACCATAATGCTACTACTACTATTCTAAGAGGATTCGTGGCAACGGCAACATCACACTTTCAGTCACAATACCACTCCTACGCCATATTCGCACTTAATACAAAATGAAAAAAAAAACTGAAAACTAAGGCTACCATTATTGGTGAAAATATTCGTTTTCCATGGGTAATTTTTGGCATAATGTTAGCAGAGGCGATGACGAGTATTTTTTTTTTGTTTACGCGGAGAAAGTGAATTATTACTACCGCCCAGTGTTCAAGGGGAACGACTGAGCGGTTATGTTGGGTTCACCGTGCCTTACGACCCGACGTTGAGCCGCCCAGAGAGATGGAAAACGTCGGGTGACCGCCGGGCCGAGTCCTTAACCTATGTATACCGCACGGCATACCAACCAAAACTCCGCGGTGGCCATTTTCGGCGCATTAGGGACGGCTGCGGGCTTCCTCCGACTCACGTCTAAGTTGTCGTCCGCAACCGCCCCAAGAGGTTTCATTAATTAACCCGATGTCAAAATAACCCCGTACAAAGTAAACTCATCCAGCAGTACCAGCTTGAAGCGTTTCTTAGCCTCTGAAACATTGGAGTGAACGCACTGTGAAGCTATGAATCATAACAATCCGTTAGTAGATGCGTTGTGATACCAACTAAACCAAATCAAGTATACTACTTACTTGGGTCCATATTTTTAGAGATAAAAACAAATCAAGATTGGTGGAGACTGGAGGGTAACTAAAGCAAAATGTATTAGATTGCCGATTTCCATACTAACCCCTGCATTCTCCTTACTCATCCATAATTAATTTCAGTTTATCGTGTCTCGGCTTTTACTATAAAAGCTTATTGTAGCTTTTGTGTCAATGCTATTTTTGTTATAAAACAGTCAACTTTGCCAAAGGTCACCAGATTGGTGGAGGTCTTGCAACAGTCGGCGTGGAAATCCGGTGAAAGCTTCAGCTAAAAGCTCAAAAGGAAAGCGCTTCTGTGAGTTTTCGAAGAATATAGGTTTAAATCTGTAGGTACATTGATTGAACGAGAGGCTGCGGCAAGGTGCATTTTTGGAGTGCTTTTAATAAATTGAATGGAATAACTGCCTTAAAATAATATATTTTTTAGAATTAAAATTACAAGTGCGGCTGGACTTTGAAATCGACGGGTTTTGGGCTCATACTTGGGAAGAAGTAGCATTAAAAACAATTTTAATATATATAATATGACTGCCTAGGTGGCGTAGTTGTATTACATTACGACTGCAAAGCTGAGGTCTCGGGTTCGATTCCCGGGTCGGGCAAAGTGATATTTGGTTTTTTAGCCTGCAGTCTGGCATTAGGTGCCCGATATGGCGATGGGCTTACCCCTTATCACATCATGGGACGGAATACGCACGGCGAAAAGTGGGTGCACTAGTTGCTCCACTGCTTACCCCTTCGGTGATAAAAAGCGTGAGTGTGTATGTATTATGATACGTAAGTTCACGGTTTTATCTTTGACGCGTTAGACGCAGCTGGTGTACCATTTCCACGATAATATCAGTCACATGATTTGGTAGGGGGCGACATTACGGGACATAATTACCAAGGCAATCTCATTTCAAAACGCGAATAAGCTGCCACTTTAAGCTCTCTATGGGATATTGCTAACTTCGTAGTTAAAGAGTTACCTTATTCGCACAAAGGTGTCTTTGGCGTAGCTCTACATCATATAATACGAACACACTCTGTTTAGAAACGGTACATAAATAGGCTGTCTATGCCATGCTGACACCGTATATCCTCTGTGTCATACAATCGTGAGTCGACCGAGGTAACATTTATTTCCGCACGTCCGCGGCCACACGTCTTGTATTGTGAAGAAGCTATGTCGCGTGGTGTCGACGCCTTACCGACAGAAACACTTTGAATAACAAGTCCTGCTGTATTTCTTAGATATTTTATTCGAATTTACTGGTACATGACAGTGGCAGTTATTTGTAATAGAAAAGTATGGGTGACTTGTAGTCGTGATTGACTATAGAGTATAACGAGCTCTCAGCATACTTCTTTCAATCTTAGTCACCACATCATCTTTTAACATACATCGATCTCTTATCTACATACCTATGTAGTGTATAAGTTCTTTAAGTATGTATCACTTAGTTAGTCAGTAATAAACCATCGTAGACACAACACGTGTGATCATTTCTACCTCCCTCCTGCCCCGCACTCCGCATGGCGACCCTGCCAGCGCTTTAGCTGTAAATGTGTGGCGTACGTGACTAAATAAAATACAAGCTCAGCATTCTTGTTAAGTGACGCCGTAACACCATGGAATTTTCCACTGTGCCCATATACGTCGTGCGCAACGGCCGAACGTGGATATTAATCGGCATACAACAAAAAAATCAAAATCATGGGAAAGTCATACTCCAAGCAGGAAGATAAAGAAGTTATCATTACACAAAATGCCTCTCCCGGTGGAGCTTCCGGCATAAATGAGAATCAAGATGGTCTAAAGACTAATAACATATTACTTACTACAATTTTGACCGTCACTGGAATCGTTATAATATTTGTCCTCATAAAATACTACAAAAAGCTTCATCAAGGCTGGATTCGAAGAGAGCTACGAACTGAGCTGTTCCAGAGGCTGCAAAACAGGTTGTCAATACGTGGTCAACGCAAAACGCCTCAGGAGGAAGACACCATGAACTGAACCGGAAATAGGAAGCGAAGTAATGTGTTGTGTTGTGAAAAAAAAAAGTGAAAGGTGCTAAAAAAAAATATATAATATAAAATGTGGTGACACGAAAGAAAAATGAAGAAAAATTAGTTAAGTACCTATATGGAATTAGAATTAATAAGAAATATTTTAGAAAAATTAGAAAACTTAAGAGTTAGCTTAAGAAAACTAGGTCCTAAAAGAAGAAAAGATAGATTAGGGTTACAGAAAATAGAGGAAGCAGGAATCTTATATAAAAAATACTTAAATGTTATAAAATGCATAGATAGTTCTAAAGTGTCCGGTGATTTATCTCATTATATAATAGATGTATTAAATGAAAAGATTAAAAACTCTTATAAGAAAATATTAGAATATCGAGATTACAGTTGTGAAAATATAAAACGATCAGAAAACATGGCGGAAAAGTTTGATTTTAAGGAGGTAGGAAGTTTACTCCCAGTTTTAGACGGAAAGGAGGAAACAGTAGAAAAGATGGTAGATGGTCTCTAAATGTTAGATAGTATTTATAAAGACGAAAATAACAAGAAATTGTTGATTTCATTCGTGTTAAAAACTCGTTTGAATAAAGTGGCAAAATTAAAAATTAAATCTGACTACGGCTCTGTTCCGGATTTGGTAAGTGATATAAAGAAATATTTGATAACGAAGAAATCAGCAAATTCTTTGCTAACACAATTAAATAATATACGTCAAAATGAAATGTCTATTGATGTATATGGTGATAAGATCGAGGAGTTATTTACTAATCTAACTATTGCGCAAGCTAAAGATAACCAGCAGGCTAGCGAAATTTTGAGACCTATAAATGAGTGCTTAGCTATTAAAAAGTTTGCAGATGGCCTAAGGAATAAACGACTTAGTACGATAGTCGCTGCGCGCAACTACTCTGATCTGAAAGTAGCAATCCAAGCAGCCAAAGACGAGGAGCCAGAGCAATCGTCGTCTTCAGGTACGCTGCTGAATATGGAAGGTAAGTTTAGGAATAAAAGAAATCAATATATTGCACGAGGTCAATGGAGAAGTCGCGGAAATAGCGGATGGCGAAACACTCGTCAAAATTATGGATCAGGTAATAATAATAATTATTTTTACAACCCTCGTGGTCAGCTGGGAAATTTTCAACGAGCACGCGGTTGGAGAGGTCGTTTTAGTGGATTTCGTGGGTTTCGAGGACCCCCACGGAAACGACAACAGAATATCATGAATATGCATGCATGTGATAATCAAATTACACATCAATATAATCAAACCAATGACATTGAACAACAAATCCCAAATACTTCAGAATTTTTTCGAACATAAAATATTTACTTGTCATGGCTTAACAACTATAAACTTATTAATTAATGGTCAAGAACGTTCATTTTTATTAGATACTGGTGCAAGTTTATCGGTTATATGCAGAGACAAACTCCCCAATAATATAAAATTAAAATCTAATGATACAGAAATAAGAGGAATTTCAGGCAGTATCCATTCTCATTACTTAGCAACAGTAAACTTAGAATCACACTCAGTTTTATTCCCACATACTTTCCACGTAGTAAACAATATACCTTGTCACGCTGACGGCATAATCGGATCAGATTTCTTAAGAAATTATAATGCAATAATAGACTTACAGTCGCAACAATTAATTTTGCGAACTAAGGCATACCGTAGCAGTACAAAGCTTCATATGAGTACGAATAGCAATATTTATTTAACATTGCCAGCCAGGAGTGAGTCTATACACTTTCTGAATTGCTTAAAGTCAAATAATGATTATCTTGTTGTACCAAAAGAGTTACATAACAATGTATTTTTAGCAAGCATTTTAGTTAAACCCAAAAACGGGAAGATACCGATAAGAATACTCAATTTGAACGATAACGATGTAAAGTTGCCAATATTTAAACCCGAATTAGATTCCGTATTAAACTATGATATTTGTTGTTTTACCGAAGCAAATAGTTCAGTTAATCGAGTAAAGAAATTATTACATAATTTAAATTTAGATCACTTAAATTCAGACACTCGCAAACAAATTGAATGTATTTGTGCGAAATATGCGGACATATTTTACTTAGATGGAGATAAATTGAGTACAACAAATATTATGACCCAGTCGATTGACCTTAAAGCGAATACTAAGCCTATTTATGTAAAACCTTATCGATTACCACATTCATCAAAACCGGTGATTAATAACGAAATAAAGAAAATGTTAAATGATGATATTATTGAAAAAACTTGTAGTGATTGGAATAGCCCTATTCTTTTAGTACCCAAGAAAAGTGACAATAAGGAAAAGAAATGGAGATTAGTTATAGATTATAGGAAAGTAAATGAAGTTATTCAGGACGACAAATTTCCGTTACCAAATATAACTGAAATACTAGACTCGCTATCAGGTGCCATATATTTTACTCACCTAGATTTACAACAATCTTATTATCAAGGAAAACTGGATTTAGATAGCAGAAAAATTACCGCGTTCACGACAAACACTGGTCAGTACCAAATGAAACGACTACCGATGGGTCTTAAGATATCACCAAGTGCTTTCTCACGTGTTATGTCTATAGCAATGTTAGGACTAACTTATGAAAAAGCATTTATTTATATGGACGATATTATTGTTTTTGGACGTAATATAGAAGCTCATAACAAAAATTTAATAGCAGTATTTGAAAGGTTAAGAAAAGTAAATTTAAAAATTAACCCACTTAAGTGCGATTTTTTGAAGACGGAGCTATTATATTTAGGACATGTAGTATCAGCAGAGGGTGTTAGTCCAGATCCCGAAAAAATTAGAGTGTTAAAAGAATTTCCAGAACCACAGAATTCGGACGAAGTAAGACGTTTTATTGCGTTTTGTAACTATTATAGGAAATTTATACCTTCTTTTGCGCAAATAACGGTACCGCTGAATAAGTTATGTAAGAAACATGAACCCTTTATTTGGACTCCAGAATGTAAACAAGTATTTGAAAAATTAAAATAGGCATTAATTTCTCCACCTATCTTACAGTATCCCGATTTTTCCGATGACAATGAATTTATACTACAGACAGACGCTTCAGGTACCGCTATAGGTTCGGTTTTATGCAACAAAGATATGCGTCCTGTTGCATATGCTAGTCGACCTTTAAATAAAGCAGAACTAAATTATCCAACTATACAAAAAGAGTTATTAGCCATTGTATGGAGTGTAAAGTATTTTAGACCGTACCTTTTTGGAAAAAAATTTACAATCATGACCGATCATAAGCCGTTAATATACTTATTTGGCATGAAGGATCCGTCTAGCCGATTAATGAAATTTAGACTACAACTAGAAGAGTATAATTACAAAGTTGTTTACATTCGCGGAAAAGATAACAACGTCGCAGACGCATTAAGTAGGGTGACCATAACATCGGACGAATTAAAAAACTTTCATGAAACAATTTTAGTAATGACAAGGGGACAAAAGAGAAAATTAGAGGAACAGGATAAGATAAATAATAGTTCGAAAAGTTGCAATGAAAACATTGGTTTTCCAAATATTTCTTCTGAAATTCCAAGGCCTGATCAACCAAGGATAGGAGAAATATTTAGAGTTCCTTGTGATTTCGTAGAGATGAGATTTATTGAAAGCAAAGATATAGAGAAATTTAGAAAAAATAAACAAATTACTAAAGAAAAAGAATGTTTTGTGTACGTACAAAACAATTATATCATTTACATAAACCTTAGCTATATACAGCATTTTTCGCGAGACGAATTTGCAGATTTGTTAAGTGAGTTTTGTAAAGAGATAAAAGTTAAAGAAATTTGTATGATTATAACAGAAAATAGTGCACTATTTATAAAAAAAATATTAAATGAAATACAAAGTAGAAAAGTGTGGTCCGGACCACGAATAAATGTTCTAAGAAATGTTAAGAGAATAACTGATAATGATGAAAAAACTATTATATTAAATGATTTCCACTTGTTACCGACAAGCGGACACGCGGGAGTGCGTCGTATGGTTAATAATATAAAACGGAAATACTATTGGCCAGGTCTAGAGAATAGTGTTAGAGAATATGTTAGGAAATGTGGTAAATGTCAGAAAATGAAGTATTCTAGAAATATAAAAGAGCCAATGGTTGTGACGACGACATCTAATAACGCATTAGAAAAAATTTTCCTCGACATTGTAGGACCCATGGATACCGACGTCGAAGGATACAATTACATTCTCACAATACAGTGTGAGCTTACGAAGTACATCGAAGCATACCCACTACGACATAAAGATACGGTGAGTGTCGCAAAAGCTTTTGTAAACAATTTTATACTTCGATATGGAATACCCAAGGTCATCGCGAGCGATCGTGGGACAGAGTTCATGTCTGCAACTATGGAGGAAGTATGTAAGTTATTGCACATAACAAAAGTGCACTCAACTGCGTATCATCATCAATCTATAGGTAGTTTAGAAAATATGCATAAACACCTCGCTGCTTTCTTGAGAATACAGTGTGATGGACATCCAGAAACGTGGAGCCACTGGCTTCCTTACTGGTGTTTTTCCTTTAATACATCTGTACACACATCCACAAAATATTCACCTTACGAATTAGTATTTGGAAAGCAATGTAACATTCCCAGTAATTTAAAAGGCGTAGTAGAACCTCTATACAATCCTGATAATTACATGTTAGAATTAAAATATAGGTTGCAAACAGCACAAAGAGATGCAAGGCAACATTTATTAAATAATAAGTTAGATAGGAAGTATTATTATGACAAAAATGTCAATAGTATTAGTTATAGAGAGAATGATTTAATTTTAGTAAAAAATGAGACAGGAAACAAGTTGAGTGAACTATACAAAGGACCTTATACCGTAATAAAAGACTTGGGAGTAAATGTCAAAATTTGTGTAAATGGTAAATGTGACATAGTTAATAAGAATAGGACGAAACCTTTTATTG
This sequence comes from Lapara coniferarum, assembly GCA_949316025.1. Taxonomy (NCBI): domain Eukaryota; kingdom Metazoa; phylum Arthropoda; class Insecta; order Lepidoptera; family Sphingidae; genus Lapara; species Lapara coniferarum. The sequence continues at coordinate 470,094 of OX438931.1, read as the reverse complement.
TGTAAGTTCTATTGTCTTTAGTTAATTAAGTATATTGTATCGGCGCCGAATAGATCGTAAGAAAACCATTTATATATAAATAAAAATATATATATACGTATAAGTAAAAAAAAAAAAAAAACTTTTTTTTTTGTTTTTAAATAACCCCTGTGGTGTAGTGTATAAGTTCTTTAAGTATGTATCACTTAGTTAGTCAGTAATAAACCATCGTAGACACAACACGTGTGATCATTTCTACCTCCCTCCTGCCCCGCACTCCGCACCTACGTACCTTATATTACAAAATTCTGGGTGTTGTTGCTACTGCATTTAAGCGCGCTTACTATAACGAGTGTGGTAGTTTGAAGTCTCGCGCCATATTATATATTTTAATTCCATATTATAAAAGTTGGACTCTATGCCTAATAAGCTGAGAAGTATGTAATGACGTCATATCGAGTCTCGTATTTTCGAGAAGAAATCTGAGGTTGTTTTTCTCGCGGATAATGTTTACTGACAGGTAAACAATTGTAATTTAACCTACTTGGGCTCGGCATTGCGAATAGGGCGTACCTACCTGAGTACTATTTGTGGCTTAGTATACTAAGGATTTTAAAAACAATTAGTTTTTGAAGACCGGTAGGTACTATAGAAATTCAGTTAGATCAATAGGTACGCCTCAAAATCACGCCTTTTATTCCCGAGGAGGAAGGCAGAGCCCAACTGGCGCACCCACTTTTCACCACTTGTATTCTAATCCTATAATGCTCCTATAATGTGAAAGGAGGCGAGCCTGTCGCCATATCGGCATGAATTCTAGACTCCGGCTGACACTGAATTTAAAAACTCTATACCACTTTGCCCGACTCGGGATTCGAACCCGAGACTTCAGCGTGGTAGTCGTACTGCAACACAACTACGCCGCCGAAGCAGTCCATAGCATCTGGCCTTAAATGAATTTACATATAAACTCCTAAATTTGCTATCCGGTTTGACTCTTAATCAAATTGCGTGGGTTTTGATTTAGCCCTTTACTACCGGATAGTCTTTCTAATGAGGGAACCGTAATAATTTGCTTACAGCCTTAATTGGTCATCGAGGTTCGGTACGCTAAAATTAGATTCTCAAATGGTTCAGAACCTGTTGGAAAAATAACGAATTCCAAGTTTGAATTAGTGGGGGTAACTGACGACATATGTATACTTGGGTATATTTTATAAAACACGCAATGAACATAGCGTCTTCAACTCACGGTTTATTAATAGTTCATTACGTAGTCAAATGTTCAGAGCACAATGACTATGTCAGGATCCACTAGAAACCCCTTTGTCACTTACTACCTTGAGAACTAAACTAGTGGCCATCTTCTTTAGTTTTCGCGGGGACAAAACGCGTTATCGCTACCACCACCGGGGTGTAAGTGATCCGGTTATGTTGGGTTCCCACAGTCTAACACTTAAATGAACACTGATCTAGATGAGTCTTGCTCTTTGGCGATATAAACAATGATCCAAACTGAACTATGACTAAAATAAGACTCACTTTAAATGGCTAGACACCCTATTTTTACTTGCAACTTTCACTCCAACTAGTTTTGCATGATTGTTATTTCACTGTACAAAACACTCAGAAAAATTAAAATCCTATCAGTATGTTACTGTTACTGTTGGGGGCTCCTTTTTACGCACTTAGCCCGTAGAGAGTCGGGCCTTTGTGCGTGCTATCAATATGTTTCGGGATCTTAACGAAACCCCGAATCTTATTTCTAGATTTAGGTTCCAGTATCAACCATTTACCGATTACCGTTGGGAGCTCAATTCTCGAAATTGTAGACGAGTAAGTTTATTTATGCCAAGTAGTCCAACTAGGCAAGTCCAACTTTGAGGAAGAGGTCAATCGGCGAATCCAACTCGGATGGGCAGCGTTCGGGAAACTAAGCAAGGTCTTCTCGTCCAAAATACCTCAGTGCCTGAAGAGAAAAGTCTTCAATCAATGTGTGTTACCAGTGATGACATACGGCACTGAGACGTGGCCTCTGACTATGGGCCGCCTAAGACGGCTCACGGTCACTCAGCAAGCTATGGAAAGGGCTATACTAGGTATTTCTCTACGCGGTCGAATCAGAAATGAGGAGATCCGTAGAAGAACGAAAGTCACTGTCATCGCCCAACGGATAAGCAAACTGAAGTGGCAATGGGCAGGGCACATAGTTCGAAGAACTGACGGTAGATGGGGCAAAAAAGTTCTCGAGTGGAGACCACGTACGGGCAAACGCAGCGTCGGCCGTCCACCTGCAAGGTGGACCGATGACTTGATAAAGGCCGCAGGAACGTGCTGGATGCGGGCCGCTTTTGACAGGTCCATCAGGAAATCTTTGAGAGAGGCCTATGTACAGCAGTGGACGTCATATGGCTGATGATGATGACGATGATCAACCATTTGCTTCAGATATCGACGCTTTTCCTTCACTAGACAAACGATATTTCGTTGGTCTTATACACACACAGATATAAACAGAAGCCTAAGAAAGATTTAAGGGCAGTGTCACGGCAACTTGGAGATTGTTCGGGAGTGACATAATATAATACATAAATGAGCATGTAATTGAAAATACTATTTAAGATAGTAGACCGCATAGATCAGCGCGACTGAGATTAGCACATCGAACGTCCGAAGCGGCAGATCATCAAACGCGCTAATTGGATTGCCAATTAAACCGCTCATGAATAGTAGAAATACCATACAGCACATTAAGTTACCAAGTACCTACTGTGTGGCATTCCACTGCGCGCGACATCCTGAGACATAAGATGTTAGGTTATTTTTTATTATGTCATCTTAGACTAACTATGTCATGTAGTTACATTGGCTACAATGCCCTTCAAACAGAAACACAACAGTGTATGCACATTGCATTGCATTGTGGTGGTGCCCACCCAGACGGACTCTTACATATGAGAGTCCTACCACCAGCCACCTACCACCTAGCTCTTAAAATAATGGACTGATTTAGAAGAGTTTTTTTTGTTTGAAAGCTGATGTGATCGAAATGGTTTTTAGCTATAATTTATGAAGGTCTGTTCAGGCGTTTGAAAATTATCAGCTCATTCCCAAATTTTACAAGTCTTATTGACTTTAAATTTTGTGTACTGTGACTCCGATAATATTTTGAAAACATTTTAACTTTGAGCTGATGCTGTAGCATCAGGTAATCTGCGGGAGACCCAACTCTTCGGGGCCTATTAGCATATATAGCGTTTGTGGGCTCATAAGAATGGTCTCAAGGAGTTGGTTTTAGATAGTTTATTATCAAGGATCCACGCTGGAGAATATAGTCATTTAAAAAGTTTGAAATAAAAGTTAACTTAAAATTAAAGTAACCCCCGACACAAAAGTCCTCGCATCGGGGACCGAATTCCAGACCAGAGAGATGAAAATACTTCTTTCGCGGCCCCCGAAGCGACAACGCTTGAGTCAAAATATTACTAGACACTTCAACGATGAACACACTAAAACGATGAAGACACTTTATTATTTTCTATTTTTAGAGGTTTTTGTATCACAGGTTATTTAAATTTTAGTTTATTTATAAATCTTTAGATTGGGTAAAATATAACATTTGACATTTTTAAATCAAAAATAGTTGATAACAGAAATTACATATTTAGGTAAGTCTGCCAAACCGCTTTACACCACTGTGGTAGACAAAATACTCTTAATAATGTATGGACCCGTGCCCAGCTGCAGCAGTACAGTAATAATACAGAGCTGGTATTATAAAATAAATAGTAATGTTAAAGGCCCAAGAATAGGAAAATCTGAGATCATTTAAGTACTTGTCTAGATGATTATTTGGCCGCAGCGACCATGCCTCAAAAAGTGTACCAAAATTGATAAACTCGCTTTTCAGTGTCATTTCAATCACCAAATTGTTAGTAACTTACAAAATTATTCAAAATATCCCCGCTTACGCTGTAAAATTATGTCGCAATTATGTAGGAAGATGATTTTATATTTTCATGGAAACTTGAAACATCTGGATTATCCAGGCACTACATGGCCATTAACATGTATAAAAAATCATAATATAGGATATGTAGAAAGATATTACAAAATCACCAAACCCCTTTCATAGATAAGTTTCGTTGTTAAACCGCTATTTAAAGAGTAAATATGATATTTTGTTTTAATACATTTGAGGTATGTTGTATTACACGGTGTAGCCGAGTTATAATTAGAGTAATTTTCTGGAATTACGGGAGATTGAGGATAATACCCTTATTAAATGACTCATATCCGTTTAAAGGTCGACAACGCAATCACAATTCCTGTAGTAGTGCGAGCGTTCATAGCGATGATTCGTGACTTACAAGGTGACTTCGTTTGCGCACTTGTCAAAGCCTGTCTGGAATATTCGCGGTTCGCTCGTCGCTCGTGATCACCTTCAATTGGATTCCAGGTTCACCCCAAATAAGTTCCTGTCGCGCTTCATATCCTTCTGCCGTGATTTAGGATTAATGTGCGATTGCCTTTTCATCTGTCATTGCGGATCTGAACGTAATACATTCCGGATCAAATTACGGATTTCCGGATTTCAAATCTTATTACTTTATATTATTTTTTCAGCGTCGCGTCGCCTCTTAGTCTAGCGGTAGCGTATATGGACTGTGTACCTACTTCTAGTACACGAAGGAATGAATCCCAACAATTTCGGATGAAACTTTGAGTATATTTTACTCAGGTAGCTTACCCGTGAATGGATTTATTTATTTGCACTTTATATACAATTGTATATTGGCGGGCTTAATGCCAAAGGCATTCTCTCCCAGTCAACCTTAGGGTGGTGCAGAGATACATAAGGTAGGTGCTTCAGATACATAACTTGATATTGGAGATGCGAATAAACGTAAATAAAAGTAAACAAAGAAATCAATAATAAATAGGTATATAAATTAAATACAAAACATAATATAAGTAACATTATAAACATAATAAATACATAAAGTACAAATTACATAAATTAAAATTATTATTATTATGTAATATTATGAATTAAAATGTAAGTCCTATAAGTCCATAAATATATATTAATAACTAGCTGACCCGGCAAACGTTGTTTTGCCATATAAATAATTTCCTAGCAATTTCTAGCTATTAAAAAATAAGGGTTGATCGTAGAGGGGTGAAAATTTAGGGTTGTAGGTATTTTTGTATGCTGTATCATAAAAAAATTAAAACAAAAAATTTTGTCTGAAAAATAAAAAAAAAAATTTAGGGGTGGTCCACCCTTAACATTTGGGGGGATGAAAAATAGATGTTCGCCGATTCTCATAGATACCGGATAAGCACAAAAAATTTCATCAAAATCGGTCAAGCCGTTTCGGAGGAGTATGGCAACGAAAACTGTGACACGAGAATTTTATATATATAGAGATAATAATTACATAAATATATATGTAAATAATATAATAATGTAAGTTGGCGTGGTGATTATTCTGCATCGTTCAGCGATAGCTGCCGCACTCGCCTTTTGAAGGCAAATCGAGAGGTGGATCCTTCAGAGTGTACGTCATCAACATCTGAAGTGGGATGAGGGCAGATGACAGAACAAAATATAAAGCTGCCTGCTGCATCGCAATTCATTGCTCTCATTTTACTAACCGACTTCAGTTAGCTGGGGCGAAACACTGAGTTAATCAAGTCAAGAGCATTCATGTACTCGGTTTGACGAAATCCTTATGTTGCTCTGTTATATATCTATAACACCTCTGCATTTTCTCGTCTAATTTATGCTACTGTCAAGTACAACAGTTTTAATTGTATCAAGGTACTGCATTACCCTTGGAATACAAACTATAATTATCCTGTTCAGAGTAATTAACTTTTAAAAGTGGATTGTTTTTTTACCGGTTAAATTGATATTGCCCGTGGTTCCTTATGAGGGTTTAAGTATCTTATATGTATTACGAGATTACCTTTGGTAAAATATGTATACGCCCCTGTATAATTCTTACATTTACACGAGATGTTGCTCGCGGCTCGCCCGCGTGCGAAGCCTTTCTTGCTACAAATATTTACTCTGAAAGCAAATTATCGGGATAAAAATTACTCTATGTTAACATCTAGGACTTGGTCTACCCGTGACCCAAATAACATTCAAATCAGTTCAACTTTTTTGCGTTTAGATTGTTAGAGTTAGAGTTGTGGTTAGAGTTTTAGTCACATGTGAATTTATGACAGTGCGCGTAGCAGATCAGCATTTGATTCGTGCTTCTCAGTTTTCTGCCTTGATGAAGACGTGCTGCATCGGGATTCCGTTACTGAGTTCATATATTTTATTATCACGAACCGTCGCCAGAGTCCGCAACTAACCTCGAACTCTACGAGAAATGAACTACCATTAACTTAGCCTACCAATGTGATGCGCTTGCGGTAGTCGAAAGTTTTTTTTGGAAGAACTGTTGCGTCTTGCGACATTCTATTTCGATCGTTCGACAAGAAACCCTTGGTGAAAATCCTCTGCTGTGGACTAGTAGCATTTACCGTTAAGTTATAGTGTCTTAAACTTTCTTCAAAGTTTTGTTTGTTTGAAATACTGTTGGATATCCCCCCTTCAGCAGCTAAAAACTTCTGCTGAACGTCTTGACCAGCCTCCGTGCTGGTATATATGGAATAAAAGTTCTCTTGGTGTATCCACCTCTTAATGATTGCGCCTGCATTAAATCCTCATTATTTTAACAAAATTACGTCAACAGCCGTTTGCCCTCCTTGAATGTTAAAATGACTAGTCAGTCATTTTTTTTCATTTTTTTTTTCATTTTTTTTTGTTTTGTATCTGCTATTATTACTTGACATTGGCGAAATCACCGATAAGTAATCGGTGGAAGCCATCATTTAAAAGAAGAAGAAGAAGACTAGTCAGTCTTAAAATGCGCCAAAAAGTCTATTGTGATAGACTTGAAAGGGATTATTTACTTTATTTTTAACCCCCGACAAAAAAGAGGGGTGTTATAAGTTTAGGGTGTGTATCTGTGTATCTGTGTATCTGTATGTCTGTCTGTGGCATCGTAGCTCTCAAACGAATGGACCGATTTGGACGCGGTTTTTTTTGTTTGAAAGCTGATGTGACTGCGATGGTTCTTAGCTATAATTTATGAAGATCTGTTCAGGCGTTTAAGGATTATCAGCTCATTTCCAACTTAAAAAATCCAATTGACTTTAAATTTGGTGTACTGTCACTTTCAATACATTTGTAAACATGAGCTGATGCTGCGGCATCAAGTAGTCTGCGGGATACCCAACTCCTTAGCAACTTATAGCAGATATAGTGTGTTGGGGCTCATAAGGATGGGCTCAACGAGTAGGTGATAGATAGTTGATTATCAAGGCCCCATGATGGAGAATAAAGTAATTTAAAAAGTTTGAAATAAAAATTAAATTAAAATTTAAATAACCCCCGACACAAAATATCTCTAAAAAGTAAAATAATAATAGTGTCTTTGTCGTTTAAGTACCTAGTAATATTTTGACCCAAGCGTCCTCACGTCGGGGGACCGAACTCCGGACCAGGGAGATGAAAATACTTCTTTAGCGGTCCCCTGACGCGACGACGGTTGGGTCAAAATATTACTAGGTACTTAAACGACAAAGACACTATTATTATTTTACTTTTTAGAGATATTTTGTGTCGGGGGTTATTTAAATTTTATTATAATTATCTATCGGTTTTATTTAACATTCGATGTTCAGTGTTATCTATTTTAAGTATTATTGAATACAAGCGCTTAGAGAGCTACGGCACAAGTGTGTGCACAGAACCGTGTTAATGGTAATCTATGGAATATTTATAGCTGGGTTCTGCCCTGCATACTAATTTCGCTTAACGAGTCCTTTTGGCAAAGTGCGCCCGCCATGTCCCGGACGCCGGTCAACACTGATCGCCGCATCAAGAACGGCGCTGGTTTATCCTATTCATAATATTATAACAGTACAATGACTTGAGCGAAGGACTTCATTTATTACTTCACTTATTTGTATAGGAGCGAATTACGTATCAAAATATAGCGGAATCTCGCCCCCCCCCCCCTCGTCCCATTGTCTGCGATCATACGAACTTTGTGAAACATGAAATAAATATTTGTGTACTCATTTGATGAAAAAAAAAGGTGTATCTATCGATGTTCTGATTTTTTATACGGGCACGGCAAAGTGACCTCTCTGTTTCTGTCGGTACGTGGAACAGATTGAGATAAAGTGTCGACTGACGAGAGATGATTACCTCTTGCCAGTTTGCCATCTGCCCTGACTGACCTATTTGAAACTGGACATACACAGGCTGATCCCGGTACGCGACACTCTTCGTCACACATGCAGACATTATTGTGCAACAGCATGTCGGACTATATTATTATCCACCGAAGTAATTGACCATTATAAACTAATAGCTTTTGCCCACGGCTCCATACGCACGAATGAGTTTTTCCGGGATATAAGTCCCGCTTTAATTTTACCGGGGTAAAAAGTAGCATATGTGTTAATCCAGGACATGATCTACCCGTGTGTCAAATTTCATCGAAATCCGTTTGGTAGTTTTTGCGTGAAAGAGTAATAAATATCCAGAAATCCATACATTCTTACAAACTTTCGCCTTTATAATATTAAAGTAGGACTAGACTTATGCTCACGTGAATAAGGTTTTTTGGGATAAATAGTAGCCTATGTTACTCGCTAATAATGTGGGTCTATATTGGTGAAAGAATTTTTAAAACCGGTCCATTAGTTTTTGAGTATAAATTCGTCACACATATACAAAGCTTTCCTCTTTATAATATTAGTAGAGATGATTTTGATATCCCAAAGAGATATTAGGGAGTGTAATGTGATGTTGTATTTTGAAATTGTATTAGTATTCCCAAAACCGGAGCCTGTATCCAGATGGACAAACATAATTGAGAGATTACTCTACTATAAATAATGATAAATCTGAAATACCCAATAATCTCACTTCGATAGGTATAATGCCAGTACTGCCTCTTTTAACGATTCATCGGTGTCTCAAACACATTGTGATAATAAATCGAAGGAAAATATACAGCACCAACTGAACGTTCAATTAATTAATGTTTTGTTTCATTAAGCACGGCGCATCGAAGCGGTTGGTTTAATTAAATCTCGTGCCATACGTGTTGCTTTAATATGGACGTATTAAGGCATACATTTTTACATCTATCTACATCCATATTACAAATAAGTAAAGTTTTAATATCAATTCCTGAAATATTTGTCTATGTTCGCTCCCCTTGATAAGTGAGGTACAACAAACACGGTAGGGAGCTTGTCTATAGGTGTCGAGTCTCTTTTTATTTATAAAATTTATTGAGTAACTGAAAAGATAGAAAAAAGACTTTAATTAGAATATTTTATTTTGGTTTTCAATAATCTTAGTTGACAGTGTTCACAAATGCTTTCGGAGGCATAACACGGTCACTTCTCATAATTTAGTTGGTGATATAGGTAAAGTGACAAAATCTCGCAGTGAGCAGATGCCTCCGACAAAATAAAATATTAAAATTAAAATCTTGATTCTATCTTTTTAGTTCTTCAATAAATTTTATAAAGATGGCAGATTTTGACGCAGTCGGGTTTTTTGTTTTGTTTTAATATTTTGTTTTTTAACACGCTTTTATTAGCATGTATGTGTGTGCTCCCACTAGACGAATGAGACCTTAATAGATATGATTAGTAAAAACCGTGTAATCATTTTGTTATTATGGAATGTTTTCGGGCCAGCGCGGCGCGAGTGATTGATAGTGAATGAATGTCGGCGTCGCGGCGCTCTCATAGAGACGTCAATAAATGTGTTGAGCTATCATAGCCGTGATGTTGATGATACAACGAGCAAAACCGCAGGAATAATGCTTTTTATTTTTATATTTGTTTTTCTGGCATAAGTGATAGATACACTTACGGTCGTGACATATTCGACATTGAGCACTTCTCATCCTTTGCCGTCCTAAGGTTCGGCGAAGATTATTCCCAGGAGATCAACATACATATTATAATGATGGATTTTATAAATAACTAGCTTTTGCCCGCGGCTCCGCCCGCGTTAAAAAGTTTTTCCGGGATAAAAGCCCCGCTTTATGTTTTCTCGGGATAAAAAGTAACCTATGTGTTAATCCAGGATATGATGTACCCGTGTGCCAAATTTCATCGAAATCCGTTCAGTAGTTTTTGCGTGAAAGAGGAACAAACATCCATACATCCATACATCCAAACATCCATACATTCTTACAAACTTTCGCCTTTATAATATTAGTAGGATAATGTAGGATAAAATAAAATGTATGTCGAGGGGTGAAAGGTTATTTGACGTAGGTAAGCGACATTTTTTTGTGATATAAATTTATATTTATATTTAGAATCAGATAAAAGATACTGAATCCTAAATCCAAATATATATATTGTTTAATATCCCAAAAAATGACACTTAAGCTAAATAGCCTTTCACCCCTCGATATTAATACCAATACGCTTTGAATGATTTCTATTTTATATTTTGGTGTATATGACAGCTTCGAACAAACGATTATATGAAAGGAGTGTACAATTGGTTGAAATTTCTAGTTTTATTATACATATTTCTATGGATATACAGAACAATAACTAGTGATGTCCTTTTGTCTCCCTCAAAATACTGCTTTAATTAAAACAACGGTTGAATTTTTCGGTAATGTGCAAAATATGAATAAAGTTCGTACGTTTATAATTTGTAAAGAGGAGACATGCTAAGAGCAAAGGCAATAGATGTTACAGCTGCACAATGAAGACAATCTATCTGTGTAGTTAGCGCTAGGTGGTATAATCGAGTTTCCGCCGGGGATTAATTACACGCTTATACGATCGGGAAATGCATTGTGTTTGAACTGATTGCAAGCGGTTCTTCTGTGCACCGCCGCATTAGCTGTTACGGCGTTATTAGGAACTGAGTTGCATCTCTGTTTTTAATCATAATCACCACTTTGAATTGTGGGACAACATTGTGGTGCCCGGGTACGTTATCAACTCACCACACCAGACACAATATCATATAAAATGGCGCTAATGGAGCTCTTAATATTTCCTTATCATATTATTGATTCGATCAGCAATTTACTTGAAGCAACTGTCAATTTCGTAGTAATTGTATGAAAACTAAATATTGACTGCTGATTGCCGCCAATATAAGCAATAAGTCAACAAGCACGGCGTCTACGCGACGCCTTACTGTGCGGTCAGGGTCTGCGTACGACAGTTGATTTTATTTATTTGGTATATTTTGATGAAAGATATTAGCGAGTAAGATACATACTCAACGTCTACTGTATAATTTCGCCATTTTACTTCTGAATATTGTAGTGTGGCTGTTTGACTTTCGTACTTTTACCCTTAGGTATGGGATAAATTTTATACTAGCCGTGACCGCGAGGAATATTCTTTGTATTTTGATAGAACTGATTGATAAGTTTAACAGGCGGGTAATTCACAGGAAATGGGCATTACTTTCTGACAAATGATTTTGAAAAATGAAGACTAATGTGGAGTTTGTAAGAAAGTAGCGGCAGTCGCGTCGGTTACCCGCCTGATAGAAAGCAGAACGACTGCAAAGAAATTGTGACGACAGCAACGTTCCGTTAAAACCTTCAGCATCTACTTACTCCAACCAAACTAATTACGAGCTCATCGGATTCCCTATCTTCCTCTCCCTCTCCAAAGGCTTGTCCCCCAAAGGTACGCACCCCGTATTCCCTAGTTGGATTGCTGGCGGCAGCGGTCACTCACGTATGTGATTTATCCCACTTTATCGATCCTGCGTGTGCTTTAGTCAATTTAATAACTTTATTCCGCTAGACCTTTCTAGCGCAAAGCAGGCATTGTAGCCAGTGTAACTGCTAGACACAATGAGACTTAACATCTTACGTCTCAGGATGACGAGGGCAGTCGAATGCCATAGAGTACTTTATAACTCAAGATGTGATCGTAGCGCTTACCATCAGGCGAACGGCATGCTCGTCTCGATATTCGATACAATAAAAAATACATGTTATGGCTAAAAGATAAGAATTATTATGCATACAATATTGCTTTATGCTTATCGTGTACTAGTAGTACTCGCGGCTCCGCCCGCTTGAAAATTTTTTTCCGGGACAAAAATATTTTCCCGGGATAAGCCTATAGCACTCAAGAGTTATGTAGCTTCCTATTAGTGAAAGAATTTTCAAAATCGGTTCAGTAGTTCCTGAGATTAGCGCGTTCAAACAAACAAACAAACTTTTCAGCTTTATAATATTAGTATAGACTAGCTGTTGCCTAAGGCTCCGCCCGCTTTAAAAAAATTTCCGGGGAAAAGTCCCGCTTTATACTTTTCTGGAATATAACGTAGCCTAAGTTACTCCTTATTACATCAGCTACCTCCCAATAAAAGTACCGTCTAAATCGGTCCGGCCATTTCAGGCATACATTCATTGGATAAAGATTAATATTATTACGTTGATACAACTCTTAACAAATAATGCATTAATTTCGACCAAATTTGATTACCATAAAAACGGTTCTAGTGAGTTAATCTTAAAAGATAGACATATACTGTCGCGGACATTTTTTTAGATCATTTCAAGAGGAATAATTCTTTCATAGATATATTGGTATCTTGAACCGTTTTCGCAGCGCACGCAATGGAAGCCCTCAAGGATGAATAATTTTCCCCGCTTTTTTCACATTTTCCATTATTTCTTCGCTCCTAATAGTTGCATCGTGATGTTATATAGCCTAAAACCTTCCTCGATGAATGGTCTATTCAACACAAAAAGAATTATTCAATTGGAACCAGTAGTTCCTGAGATTAGCGCGTTCAAACAAACAAACTCTTCAGCTTTATAATATTAGTATAGACTAGCTTTTGCCCGCGGCTCCGCCCGCATTAAAAAGTTTTTCCGGGATAAGAGTCCCGGTTTATATTTTCCCGGGATAAAAAGTAGCCTATGTGTTAATCCAGGACATAATCTACCCGTGTGCCAAATTTCATTGAAATCCGTTCAGTAGTTTTTGCGTGAAAGAGGAACAAACATCCTTACATCCAAACATCCATACATTCTTACAAACTTTCGCCTTTATAATATTAGTAGGATTAAGTTTTTTTAATTTCGGTAGACTGCATTAATGGATTTTTTTTTTATTGGAAATTATATTTATTACAGAAATCCGTGTGCTTTCAGTTCAGTTCGATATTATTTTCTAAGGTAAAAATTAACGGTAATTCCACGGCGGAATCGAATTTGCAGAATCGAGCTCATTTATCGTCGGTGTTGTACCGTCCCGCGCAGCTGCCCGTCGTGACGCGGCTCTACTGTGCTATAAATGAGTTTTTATCCCCCTGAACCAATTTATTATCTGGTATTTAACCTATTTGTGCTGTTGTCTGTAATTGAAAAAATGGATCACTTTGTTAAATCGATATGAACTAACCACAACATATTACTAATCAGTGATCGACCTTATTACTGTTTTGGCTTTATTTTCGCAATTTGTATGGCTTAAAGAAGGAAAATCAATGATAAGTTAGAACATGGATTAACATAAAAGATATGGAACTATATTTGGACAACATGGCCTTTGCCAGTAGCCATCATGAGCAGCGAAGTCGCGGAGCCATGATCAAACGTTGAAGTACGACTGAATAAATCCTACTAATATTATAAACGCGAAAGTTTGTAAGAATGTATGGATGTATGAATGTCTGGATGTTTGTTCCTCTTTCACGCAAAAACTACTCAACGGATTTCGATGAAATTTGGCACACAGGTAGATCATGTCCTGGATTAACACAATGGCTATTTTTTATCTCGGGAAAACATAAAGCGAGACTTTTATCCCGGAAAAACGTCTTAACGCGGGCGGAGCCGCGGGCAAAAGCTAGTCTAAAATAATTATATTGCAAAGATTGTCGCAAATACGATTAGCTGTCGGGGGATCAACATTGTTAAATTTGTTTCAAATTCTTTTACGTCACGTAGCGTCGTACCGAAGTTTATATATCACGTAAAAAGCCATCGAAGCGAATGACTTCATGTCGGGAGTTTTAGCTCATTTGTAGTTGGTATAATTTGTCAATTCGCAAAGTTTGTTTGCGCGAAACAATCGGGAAGTCGTGGTGAGGAGACAGCGTGCCGGTTCCTATACTTTTATAGAAACAGCAAAATTTGAACTCGTCTCTATTTTAAATGTTCTTAAACAATTCATTTCATTTAGGAGGTAATTTATTTTATTTATTTCAAAAACATATATTACAGATACCACTTTCAAATAATATGATCCTTGTAAAAAATGCATTATAACATATATAAGTAGTAAGTATATTGAACACAGGTACCCAAAGTAAGATTTAACTTGTGTTTTTTTTTTATTATACTGTCATTCAGGATTTTCTCATAATTCTGATGTAGTAAGATTTATACAGACAGGTATGGCGTTTGTCATTAGAAGAGCGACTAGCACTCAGTTAGGTTTTAACAAAAAATAAGCGTGCAGTTTCTTTTCTGACTATGTAAAGTTTACGAATTTCAGGCACAAGACAACACAACTTTTTCGATTTATTGAGAGAGTTTGGAACGCCTAAACAAGGGTCGAGGCGACCCACTTACTAATATTATTTTTATGTACATACTTATAACCGCTCGTTGTAATACTTGTTTTCGAGATTACAAAGTTTGGATTTGTGTGAAATGTTTCAATTAATGCATAAATGGTTCGAAATATCTGGATATTAGAACGCAGTCACAGACATAGATATAACGTAACGATTAAGGACCGACATAATTTTCAAACATTGATTTATTTCGTCAGTGGATAACGTGTGACTCTCAAATTATAATTTGGAGCTAGTAACAAATTGACCAATAATTATCATTAGTCACAATTGTAGTGAACAACATTAATTAGTATCGGGGTGTGAGATGATATACAGTTTTTCTACTTAGCATCAGCCCAGAGTCTGTAATTTGTGCCCGTTATGGCGATAGGCCCGCCCCTTGACAAATCATGGGACGGAATAACTACGGTGAAAAGTAAGTGTACTAGTTACGCCTCTGCCTAAATGAAAAAAGGCGTCAGTGTATGTATGTATGTAACGGGGCGAAAACATTTCTCGTAGGTATACACATGTTACTACATCATCCGAGTACATTTGATCACTGCGGCTAGCATGCTCGATAGCTAGTATGCACATTCCCGCTTTATTACATTCCCCAGAAACTGCACATGCTATTTTTACTAGAAAGAAGTTGTGTACAAAAGTAAAAAGAATTTTAAAGGCTGTTTCTCCATTGAGTATAATTTTTGCTGCTTGGTATCGGATCGGAGTGTATCTATGTTTTACATCCGACCGAATAGTGAACGCACATGTGAACAACACGCATTGTGGCTCAAATGAGCAGTTATAAATTTCCTGAATTTTTAATTTAAAATCACCTAGGTACTAGGAAACTTCTCTGTAATTCGAATTATAATTTGACTACACGGTGCTTACAATATCAAATTGCATCACAATTCACACAGTTTCTTTGGTAATAAAAGGAAACACTGAGTATAATTCCAGGCGAAAGTACAATAAGGTAACACACACTAATAGTAACATCCCGAACACTGTTTTATCGGTTTGAAGAAGACAGCTCGTAATTCGTGGCGACCATAATGAATGAGCAGCCTGCGGGTCTTTGTATACTGGCCGGTTTTATATTATGTCGACATGAATATTCGTCGGCGAGAATAGTCTTTTGGATAACTGGAAACCAAGTTGGCCATCGCTAACACTGCCCTAGGATTTGTTAATGCATTGCTGAACTTCAATGAGTAGGAATAGGGTCTTTGAAAATACTCGTTGGAATTTTTGCAATTTTTTAGAACATTTAGAAAGGTTTCAGGTGCTCTATTTTCAACGAAGTCAGCACTTGCCAAATACGTATAAAAACATGGAAGGAAACGTCTATTTTTGTTTAAACAGATGATGCAGCGATGTAGGTAACTAAATTACAATTGTCAGGTTTTCCTACTGTATATTGCAATTCGACTGGATAACAGATAAATTATGTTCAGAATAGTTAATATCATGTTAGAAATATTATAATGGTACCTAATATACATATTATAAGTTTTTGGTGTTCTCTGAGTAATTTCTCTAAAATATCATTAAATATAATTTGTTATAGTAAGTAGTCTTTGAAGAAAAATAACATAGATTTAAATATAATTTTAGAGTCTTAGTAGTAAGTACATAAGTAGATCAACACTTTCTTATTACGGCTAACCTTGTAATAGTGGTTGTTAAGTGGGTAATAAATAAATAAATATTTTTAAGGTGTCACGCACACAATAATATGTAAATTAATACACCAAACATATACTCGGTGAACTTTCCACTTGCATAAACTTAGTTCTTAATTTAATCAACGGTACATACATTATAAACTTATACAGCGACGCGACGGCTTGCGCGACGCAACTGAGTACCTAACTTATTTATCAACTCAGTTGTGTACGCATAGTCAACAGGCCCGTACCTGTTTTGTTTTTTTTTATTATCATTAATCTGGTATGAAGCCCGTACGTCACTTAAGGTCACCACTGAAAATCAGCGTTGTGTTGCGGTTTGCACCACTTCACAACATTATGGTGAGTGGTTTCCTACCTGTCACAGCCACGACTAGCCATTATTATTATTTTATATCAATTGTATCTGTTTGTGTTGCGACTGTGACAAATAAATCGTTGTTCTTTCTTTTTCTTTATTTCTTTATACAGGAAGATAAGATTTTTAACTGCCAGGGTCTGCACTTTGCCTAAGAAGGAATAGGAAAATTATAAAATAATGCATTACGCGTTAATACATTATCATTATTTTATTTAACACTATTGGCGCAGATTATGTCGGATGTGTGACAGGATGTTAACGTCCCGCCACCGTAATGGATAGTGAACGTGAGGCGGTCGTCGACATCTCCGACCGTCGATATGTTGTATACCAATATATTGTACCGTCTTATGGTTAGTTCTTACAGTGAAGGAATTTTAGTGGGCTCAAGTCGTAGCTCCTTAAGTTTATAATATTCCTGATATATTTTAAATCTGAAACAATTATCTAACGGTCTTCTATTTGGGCACTGAAATTCAGAGGGGTAAGAAACTAATTTCTTGCAAAAAAATACCCAAATGCCGTCAAAATTATCACTATCCTGTGGGGCGATTTTCCGAAACTCGAGCTTTCAACCATAATGTTACGCAAACTATGTACATAATCAAACACTTGGCATCAAATTACAGTAACTATTAATATAATTTTGCTAAAACTTAGAAAACTAAACACATCACACCCTATTTTTAATCATTTTTTCGTAAGAGAATAGAGGTGACAAGAATTTCGTATCACATTCCTGTCAGCTAAAAACACGTTAATAACACCTACAATTAAAAAAAAAGCGACGATGTCAGACTGCCGATACACAGTGCGTAGCTCAATGATCCCATTGCCGCTCGATCTGCAGCCAATAAGATAATCAGACGGTCGTGACGAAGATCTTTTCGACCGCAAACGTGTTTGGGTAAGACAAATTCTCACTCGTATGGTAAGTACTCACGTACACAATAAATGAATCTTTTAATTATTTTTAATAGTTTTAATTAATGTAATTGATGTAAATGTAACATAAAGCCTTAAAATTGCAATTAAAGACATCATTTTTGTTGTATTCATGAAAAAACTCAAAATTATCACTTTCCTGTATATCACTTGTCTGGATTTACGTACACGTAATGTGGTAAACTTTCGCAGAGCTGTTGTTCGTGTATTAATACAATGTAATATGATGAAAGTTAGGTATCATACGGGATACTAAGTACCTATACGTGTCGTTTTTATTATGTTCTATTTGTATATTACTCAGTTTCCGGGACAAAATACAAATATTAGATTCCTATATTCGCTAGCTGTGTGTTTAATATTATAAACATATTGAGATTAAGAACATATATTGTTATGTACTATACTTGTCGCGTATTATGCATTTTTGTTCCTTTTATACCATTGATTTCATTTTCCTGCATAACATCTCACTTGTCTATTATGAAAAAACCTTAAAACGGCTATTATTTAAAAAATTATCAATATTTTGTCTGGCCCACGATACTGTAGTTTACTAAAGTCATTACCTTGACGTCTGGCTAGTTTATGTACTAAATCTAGTAAAAAACAGTGTGGAACCAAAAACACCCCATTTTATTCCTTCGCCGTAAGAAATAGCCTTATCTTACTGAATTCATTTCAGCTAAGTTGATTGCTATCTGAATTCTAGGGCAGTCAGTAAAAAACCTAATGATGTCAGTGGTATATAACAATGATAGATATTATATCATAACCAAATGGATTGCGGATTTGGAATTACTATTTGGCTTTATTGTTATAAATTGTGTCTGGCTCAAGATTCAAGTAATATTTTGTATCTGCTTCATAAATAAATGTGTTCACGCTTTGTTAATGTTTGTTGAAGCCCGACGGGGAGATAATATCTGCCTCAATTACATAAAACAGACATGAAGTAAATATATTTACCTCCGACGTATGGTAGGTGGTCTTGTTTGTTGAAGTTATGGTAAAATAGATATATTGACATTATTAAATATTGATAGAAACTGAAGCGATTTAGATTTAAATAAAAAAATATCTACCACTGATTTTATACTTTCACTAAAATATAGGACACTACGACCGAGCCAAGACTAAGACCGAACTCCAGCGCGAATGAGCCTGCAGATCGATACGGCACCCTTTTATACACCCAACTGTCACATCCACTACTAGTTTCATATCACAAATACTCTCACAAAACGTGTTATTTTATCAATATTATAAGTTTCAAAAACAATCACAAATGATGTATTGTGGACTTTAAGCACAATCTTTCTGAACTGTAACTAAGTAGCCAAGGACAAGCCGAGCAAGTCATTTATTTGGTCACGTTTAAGACTTTATCACCGAAGGGTTGGGCAGACGGTTCCGGAGATTTTTTTGAATCGGAATAGAACATATTATATGTGTACGTACAACACGCCTTTTTCCTTTTCCGGGGTAGGCAGAGGTTGTGTTGTGTACACCCCCATCGTACCGCGCACGCAACACAACTACGCCACCCAGTCAGTCATATAAATTTGTATATTCCCAACCTGGAAATCTAACCTACAGTGTCATAGTTAGGCAAGATAAGAGCTTTAGTACTGCAAGCATTGCACTAAGCTCACCAACGAGACATTAGATGTTATAATGCTCATGAATCATGATGCTCAGTGATTACCCCGAATATAGTGTCAATAAAATCAATCAGATACAAAAATAACAAAAGCCACGTTAGATAATTGCATTAAATAAAACGGCGTCCGTTTGGGAGTGAATCAATATAAATGCGAGGGCGGCGGGTGGCGAGGTCTCCGGCCTGCATGATTTATTGTAGCTGCCCGCGCCCTGGACATCCACGTGCCTCGAACAGAGCCTCTCATACTTTTATTTATCCGTTGAGTCATTATTCCATGCTGACCATTAGGCATTTCATGCATATGGCCAGTAGACGCTACTTCTATCGGCGATTTTAATGTTTATGACGATGTTTACTCACTAAGCATTTGATCTCAAGAACTTATAATATATAATTAACCTATATATAAAAGCTTTCACTGCTTTGGTGGCGTAGTTGTGTTACAGTACGACTGCAAAGCTGAGGTCTCGGGTTCGATCCGCGGGTCGGGCAAAGTGATATTGAGTTTTTCTATTCAGTACCAGCCCGGAGTCTGGAATTTGTACCCGATGTGGCGATAGGCTCGCCCCTTATCACATCATGGGTTGGAATGACGGCGAAAAGTGAGTGCATTAGTTGCGCCTCTGCCTACCCCTTCGGGGATAGCAGGCATGAGTGTATGTGTATATGTAAAAGCTTTTAAGTCATTTTCGAAGGATCGATTTAGGCGTGAATTTAACGATACGACAGTTATTTTATAATGTCAAAAAACTTACGTTCATAGTCAAATGTAGACTAAAGGCTCGTTCAGGGATCTCTGTCTACGAGAGATATTCACATGAATGTCAGACGTGAGCCAAGCGGCGCTGTGAAAACTTGCACCATGATAATAAGCCTCATTTCCCTCCCCAAGTATCAGAGGTTCTTTAATTAAAACTCCGAGGCACGGAACGATGATTTAGAAAGAAATTCATCATATTTCGACGTGCTCAAACCTCTGTAAAGGACTAAAAAAGCATTTTATTTTGTTAAAAGCGTTCGAGTATTTAATTGCTAGCTGGCAGCTGTTTTTAATAAAGCGATCGGTTTTACAAGGTACAAAAAGCTAACGTTGGTTTTTATGCCCGGCAAGTTTTATTGCTATTTTTTTTGAATGGCGAACCAAGCAACTAACTTCCCATGAACGAAAGCTTTTTTGGTGATAGAGTTTGTATCTGACTACATAGCGATTATTGTATAAGTACGAGGTGTGGAACACATTTTATTGGCCCGTATGATTGAGTTGCGTTCTAAGATCCGCCATGTATATACGTTCCAGACAGGCAGAGATCCTGTTCATTAGTGACGAATAGTTAATCATCAGTATATCTCATCAGTCAATATTTTATTTGACTCCACCAGTTGCCATCATGTGCAGTTCCCAAGCCCAAAAGAAAAATCTATACCGTATAGAATTTAAAATGCACAAGCATATTTTTTGCGCTCTTCACGTTAATTTCTAAAATGTGTAATATCTACTGATCCTAATTATTGTAATACCTTACTATATTATATGTGAGTGTTGATGGATGGCGAGGACGAGGACGACCAAGGAAGAGGTGGATGGATTGTGTAAGAGATGATATGAAAGAAAAGGGCGTGAATGACTTGATGACGAAAGATAGAGGAGAATGGATGAGAAAAACATGTTGCGCCGACCCCAAGTAATTTGGGACCAAGGCAGGAAGATGATGATGATTATATGTACATGTATGTGTACTTTTTTATTTAACCAAATTTTTCTCCATCATGTACCGGAAAAGACTTGATCTTCTTGTTCTTCTAAATCGCGGCATTGTAACAGAAATTGCAGAAAAAAATCTTATGAAGAGAATTAATTTAAACGAATTCAAATAAACACGATAAACACGATCGACAACTGAACAAAAATTATGGAAACTCAAAAAAGATGCTAATTAATCCAAAGTCGCGAAACGGCTTAGCGCAACGATATGCAATGAAACGAGGTGATTAGACATTATACACTAGACAATAACTATACTATAATAGGAAAATAAACAACGCCATGTTATTTTTTTGTAAATACAAAGAAAATGTATGGGAAAGTGAATTTTCTTCATAATTTCCTTAATCGTGAACTTGTTCTATATTTTTCATTTTTTTAGTTATTTTGCTATTCGGAAGGGATGCATATCCAAAAATCAAAGAACATGATAAACGGTTCATCCGTTCTCGAGTTATAAATGGTCTAACTAACACAACTTCATATATAGAGTCGTTCGTATAATTAAGTGCAAAGGAGTCATACAAAGCAGTGGAACTTTTACATGCAACTCTTATTTACGAAATAAGTACTAAAGCTAGGTATTAAATTATAGAAATACGTAGTTGATTACGTATTTAATTATAGAATTACGTAGAGGGCGTAATTACACACAATCATATTTCATGAATGCGGCTGTTTCCAAGCGGGTGACGCCGGTAACGGGTTATAATGTCAGTGCGTGCGTCGTGGGAGGCTTGACAGACCATTAGTACCAATAAACGCTGGCTGCGGGATGTCCCAAATTAATGAATGTCTGACGAGGGCGATTCTGTCCGAATGTCTGGTATTCTGCGAGATTGTCCTGTAGGTACCAGTCGCGGGGTTCGGCTGTCAATGTAGGGCTGGCATTTGTCACAGCCTCTCGGAGTCGTTCAAACTTGAAAATGGACAAAACATTGTTTTACTGACGCCATGAAATTTCGATCTACAACAAAGTTTCCGAAAACCAAATATTATGTGTGCCAGTCCGGGTTTATGCGTCGGTCTCGCCTGAGTAGTACACTTGAAGTTACGTACTACACCTTATTCGAATATAATTTCCGGAAAATATAATATTGCCTCCAAGAGGATTTGATTTTTTCTTTCGGCGTCTTTATCCCGCTTCAATTAAAATGACAGTAGAGCAAGTCTTGAATAACGGCGTAGGGGCGGGCAGAGTTCTACCGCAAGATAAGGGAGGCCTTGACCGCCTTTTACTTTCCATAATTTAGAATAAGGCTGTATTTATTAGGTTATGTATTCAGTTCCGCTTATTTACTTTTAATTACCATGGCTATAAGGCAATAGTTGTATATCTTTGATATAAATTGTTCGGGATCATCTTGATTTATAAATTTGAATATTGTTTATAAAATACAGGAGCATTCGTGGGAAGCGCGAGATACGCTTATTTATTTATTGTTGGTTTATTGTTTTAAACTAAATGTGTTTCGGTTTCTCACAAATTTATTTATTACTCGATAGTATAATATTGCTCTTTATTTTATGTTATTGCTGGAAATATACATCTAATATCCTAACAAGGGTTGACAGATTCGCTTACTATGAAATTCATTCATTTGAAAATCTCTCGTTTTTATCTATGAGCGACTTAATTGAAGAGGTTAATTATGAGTGTGTATTAGAATCTGTGACTCATCTCAAAAGAACCTTTCATTCATTATAAATCAAACTTCAATCATTTAGCAGATAAGTTTGTAAGTTTGTTTGTAGTCGATAATATCTGTAATTTACAAAAAAATATTCAAATTTTCCAGTAATAGAAGATATCAGTGCTAATAGGACACAAGTCCCTGAGTAACAAATGTTCTATTTTATTGTTTTTTTACCTTAAAAGATGCGACTTTCGAGCAAAAGTTGGCAGTCAATGTCTTAAATGTTTTTCCTATAATGCACAATGTTCGCCGATTACCGACACGGCATTGTTTACAGTAATTATAAGTAACATAAACAGACAAGATCTTTGTTGGTGTTATTTACAATCGTTTGGTGCGATGTGCGTGTAACGCCTGCTCATCCCTTGCGGCGCGTGTCGCGTTGTTTACACGCTGTCCCGGCTTATTGATGATCAGGACATCACTTTATGGTTTTTTTTTTTTTTTTTTTTTTTTTTTTTTGACCTATTTTATTTATTATTTTATTATTATTAAAATTACATATTAATCATCACATATCTTAAAGTGTTACTTAAATATTAAAGTACACAGTATATATTAAAGAGAGTGGTGCCCGATGTAGGCAAAGCCTGTGTTTCAGGTCACCAGGTACTCATTTCTTTGACATACAGTAACAGTAACACAATTTATATACATATAACGATGCAAAATTAAAATTATACAATAATATCAATATACAATATAAATTTAACATTAAGAATACAAGGTGTCTGTGCGTGTGTGTGTGCGTGTGCGTGTGTGTGTATGTGTGTGTGTGTGTGTGTGTGTGTGTGTGTGTGTGTGTGTATGCGTGTGTGTATGTGCGCGCTTTATTGTTTGTATTGATTAAATTAGGTTATGGGAATTAATAAATCTTCCGTATGATTATAGTCAAGGCGTTGCAACCAGTTATAAACCCTTTTTTTACAGTTTGCTCGCGTTAGTGTGTTTAAAGAAAAATCCTTATTTATTTTATTATATAGATATGGTCCAAGAAAACAATAAAATCTATGGGCAAAGCTAGTATTAAATTTAACTCTTATGCAGTCATAGTTTCTTAATCTCTGACCTGTATCGGAGGATGCGGAGACGAATGGCAGTTCTGAATGTTTTTTAAGTATCGTTAATAGAATGAATAGTTGACGTACAGTTAAAACATTACATTTCCGATACAAGTCGTCTGTAGGGTAAAGCCTGGGAAGAAAGAAGCTAACTTTAAGAACCATTCTCTGGGCTCTCTCTAAAATTATTAGGAGACTTTTAGAGGCGCCTCCCCATGCGGTGATACAGTAAACCAGTAGTGATTGGCACAACGCAAAATAAACTGATTTCATCAAAGCAATATCAGCCACATTACGAAGTGTCTTAAATATGAAGGTAAGTTTACGAGTTCTATTGGCTAAAGCATCAATATGTTGTCTAAAACTAAGGTGACTATCGAGTATAATTCCAAGATATTTTATACAGTCAGTTTTGATTAATTTTGGACAAGCACAGAAAGGGTTTTTACTTGAATTGCATGAGTGAGCAACTAGCGGAAAATTTGGTGACGGCTGGTTTCGAATTGAATATGTCATATATTTGGTCTTTTCTACATTTAAAGTAAGAATATTTTCGTAAAGCCATTTCGAAATTATATTAAACCCATTCTGTGCATAGTGGTACACTTCCTCCCACGTTTCACCACTAAAAAGAAGGCAAGTATCATCAGCGAATGTGATGATTTTTCCATTGGGTAAATTAAGTTGGCATAAATCATTAACATAAATCAAAAATAATGTGGGACCAAGAATACTACCTTGTGGTACACCACAATCAATAGGTAGTTCGGAACTAGTCCATTGGTCTATCTTGACTACTTGAGATCGACCAGAAAGATAGCTAGTAAACAAATTAAGAGGTAAGCCCCTAACACCTAACCTTTCAAGTTTATGAACTAAAATTGGAATAGATACAGTGTCAAACGCTTTTGCTAAATCAAGATAAATTGCTAGGGTGTTTTTCTTGTTATCAAGTTGCGTAACTATATAGTTAGTCAATTCAAGAACTGCATCAGAAGTTGATTTTCCACAACGGAATCCGAATTGTGATGGAGAAAGTAAATTGTTCTGTTCAAGAAATTTGATAAGTCTTTTATTCATTAAGCGTTCTAAAATTTTGGATAGCGTTGGCAGGATGGAAATAGGCCTGTAGTTATTGATAATATGTTTGTCGCCGTTTTTAAAAATAGGTGTAATTTTGGATTTTTTTAAAATAGTCGGAAAAACACCAGTAGATAAAGCCAGATTAAACATAAAAGTGAGGGGAGCAACTAAAAGATCTATAAATCGTTTAAGAAATTTTGCCGAAATATTGTCAAGTCCTACTGCACAGTCACATTTTAGGTTCAATATCATTGATTTAATTTCACGTTCGTCGGTTGGAAGCAATACAATTGAGTTTAGAGGAGAAACTGTTGGTTTATTTTGGGAAATGGTGTTTGCGTAATTAGAATTTTGGAAAAGAAGTTTTTGTGATAATGATTTTCCAATATCAGCAAAAAATGAGTTAACTCGATTTATAGAGTCTTGAGGTTTGTCAGATGAAATCAATTCAATTGCATGTCCTTTCTTTTTATTAGTGTAAGTAATATTTTTAATGGCTTCCCATATTTTTTTATTGTTATTTCCTGCCTTTTCTATCATTCCTTTTTCATAAACTCTTTTTCTATTCTTTAAAATATTATTGCAAAAAATTCTGTACCTTTTATACGTAGTTTGTATTATTTCATTGTCTGGATTTTTTTTCGCTTTAATATACAGTTTGTCTCGATTACGCATACATTTAAGAAGACCAGCTGTTATCCATGGTTTTAAAATTTGTTTGCGCTTGGATGTTTTTACCATTATTAAGTTATTTTTTATAACAGCACTAAGAGTGTCAGTGATAAAATCCGTTACTTCATTAACATCGTGCATGCTAAAAATTGGTGAAAAATCGATACTGGAAACATCGTTAGCTAAACCTTCCTCATCCATTCGCTTAAATATTTTAAGTTGTTTCTGTATTGGTTTAACGAGGTCTAAGAACAGTAGGACACTATCATGATCAGTAACTGAGGAATGTGCGACAAAACAAATCGCATTTAAGCTAGACTTTAGCATAACATGATCAAGGCAGGTACGACCATGAGTAGGGATACCGTGGGCTGGCAATAAACCATGAAAAGCAATTAAATTAAGATAAGTCGATGTTCTGTGATCATGAGTGCTGTCCATAATATCAATATTAATATCTCCTATTAGGATTATATTCTTAAAATGCGAATATTTACGGAGATGCTCATGGATAGATATTACAAAATTATCAATATTATGCTTAGGGGGGCGGTAAATGGCAATTAAAATTGTATTCAAGTCTATCTTAACGATTAGACAATTAGCATCTTCCATGAAAGGTTCCTCAATCAAAGACATCTCGTCAACCTTATAATAGATTACCACGCCTTCATTTTGAGTTTTGTTGTTAGTAGTAAAAAAGGATTTATAACCATTAATGTCCGGAAAATCATTCCCCCCTGTCAACCAACACTCTGTCAAAACAATTATATCCCAATTAATTTTGGATCGTGCTAAAAAAGTTTCAAAACTAGAAAGGTTACAATTTATACTTCTTATATTTTGACATATGATTTTAAGGTAGTTATTAGATGTATTCAACAAAGTGTGACAATTTTCGATTTCACCTGTCGCAGATTGAGCAACTGAAACGGAATCTACCTCGTTATTTAAAGTCATATTAAAATCAGCCATTATTTAAACGCTTTGGTAGAAATTTCAAAAAGTTCGAATAAAATAATACGATATATGGTTGATAACGATTGGGCAATACTATTTTTGAGAAGAATAACCCATTATACTCAAACATTCCAATATGTAAAATAGGATAAGCGCATCGTGATATGATTGTGTTAATGTAACGGTTTTGTAATGTTAGCAATGTGTAAAGTGTTACAAGTGGAGTATAGAAAGAGTGTATAATTGATATATGTTTGCGCGATAATAAATTTGATAATAATTTATAATATGAAGAATGGCAAACATTGTTATAGAATAATATAAAAAACAGGAAAACATAACGGACTAGTCACAAATAATTATGATCCATATTTAACTTAAGTAGATCAGAATCTGTATCAACTCGCACATAAGGAGCACCTTCCTTCTTTCTGAGGTAAATCTTTCCGTGTGTAGCCCAACAATATTCATAGTTGTGTGTTTTAGCAAAATCGCGTGCCAGGTAAAAAAGTCTCTTCGTTTTTGGAGTAAGATTTTCGGCAATAAAAATGTTTTTTGGTGAACCTTGAACCTTTAGGTGTGTTGTATTTAATTTATCTCTGTGATTCTTATTAAAATTTTTAGATTTCTCCAAAAATTTATCCTTTGAAATTATGGTTGTAAAATCGACAATAATGGGTTTATTCTCACTGGATTTTGTATTAATTCGAAAGATATCCCGCACATCGCATTTTTGGATAGGAAAATTGAGTACTTGGGCTACACTACTTATTATTTTCATGAGGTCATCCTTAGTTTCACCTTTCTTTGGTGGAATATTTTTTATTTCTATGCTCGAGTTTCTTTGAGATTTTTCCAACTTATCAATTTTTGCTTCTAGGGATTTTACATACGCTAAATTATTCTTCCTCTCCTGTTCCATGTCAGCCATTTGTTTTTTTAGGACTTCATATTCATTGGTAAGGAGTTCAACCGACTGAATGATTTCCATATTTTGCTTTCTTATGTCATCTATAGTATTTTGGAGGGTATCAAGCTTACAACTTTGTCCTTGCTTAAATTTTTTTATTATATCTTTTATTTCAGACATAAAATCCGATAAATCAATATTATTTGTAGGCTTCAAGGATCGGATTTCGCTAATATTACTTTGTGTAGTTTCTCGGTCTATGCTGTCTGAATCAGCCGACGCACAGCTTATGTAGGTATCGGTACGATTAATAATATTTTTATTTGTTGACCGAGTTGTTGGTGGTGTCCGTTTCGGCGGCATCTTAATTACGTCTAAGATATTTTTAAAATCTTAAAAATTTAAATTAAAATTGCTTCGTAGTTACTTGGATTTGAACAACCGTCTCGTAAATCGGCTTACCATCATTGGTATAACTAAGCTATATTGTGCAATTCTCTTGACGCGTAATTATGTATCAATTTCCGAACTGCAGCATAAAGCGTAAGTCAAAACAACAGGTAGGTACTGACGGTTACTTGATTAAGTGAATATTTGTAATTAGACACTCAGCAAGTTAATAACACTTTTCGTTATTTTCGTAATGCAAATAGTAGTTTTTGGTAATAGTTTTACTTGAATGTTCACTTGTAATATCAAAAGAGTCATACGTTATAAACTACTATGCAAAGACGGGCGCCTGTTTCCCCCGAACACAAAGCTGAAGTCCGTTAGAAGTCTAATTAGGTGGTAAATACTTTGTTATGAGAGTCGGTGTGTAGCTTTTTACCTTTTTACGTCTTCACTGGTGATATTTTTTTTTACAACTCAATGTCGAGAAGAACAATTCTCTCATCTTATAGTATGGCGCTTATAAATAATGGCTTCTCTCTCCGGACTTAGACTCGAAATAAGACCCAGTACCATATATAACACGACTAAAATATCAAATACCCGAGAAACGACAGTCCTGGCACACTTAACTGTGGGGATAGACAAAGTGGCGCATCTACAGACGGACTCGCGAACAACATACAAACCTAGGAGGCACGCTCGTGTTCGACGAGTACAAATAGTGCTATTAACATCCCGCCCACGGCACGCATCACGCATCACGCTCGACGGCTCAGCTCGCATCAACCTGCGAGACGACAGACGATACCCTCGCCTTCCACACTAACACCGTCTAGGACGGCTGGCCTTGTAAACAGCTACTGGAGAAATGTGACTCAAATTCAAATTCAAATCATTTATTATGAAATTAGGCGCCTAGGGGCACTTTTAAACGTCATTTTTAGATTTTTTTTTTAAACTATAAGATTCTACCAGTGCTTCGGAAAAGCCCACTGACCTGAGAAGAAGCCCCAAGAAACTCAGCGTGGTGGGGATTGATATATTTATTTGGAAAGATACATAGGTAAGTAGGTATAGGTACCAACTTGCGTTTGATCTTAGGTAATGTTCTTGATCGCTGTTCTTTTTAATGAACTTAAAGTATTTTTTTTATTAATTTACTCATCTTTTTTTCATTTTGGTTGTATTTAATTTACATAATTTGGAGATTTTTGTGTTGTCTTTTTCTATATTTCGACGGCTCCCAAGAACAAAGTCGTATATGCAAAATGAAGCTTTTCAGTAGAGCGCTTTGAAAGACTAAGTTAATTGTGAAAATCACAAGTTATAGTGAACAAAACATTATATTCTATAGGGTTCAGTAACAACTTTGAACTTGATGTGTGAAAATAGCACTAATTCGCACATGAATACAAACTAACGACTTTCAAAGCGCTCTACTGAAAAGCTAACATTTTGCATATACGACTTTGTTCTTGGGAGCCGTCGATTTATTTGGTTGTGGAGATAGAGCCAACTGTATATTAAAATAATTCAATCAACGTCTTTACTGTTAAAATTATAACGGTAGATACTTTTATACAACGGTTCTCGAGGTCAGCGTGGCTATCTATGGTATAGATACGTATGTTTTAGGATCCTCGCGGGGAGTTCCATTGTTTGCGGCTATTGTCTCTGTCCGGGAGACGCAACGATGACTCCGCGCACTTTGTTTTAAACACAAGGTTATTAGCGGGACTGAAAATATTTTTATTTCAACATAATTACGAGGCGAGCATGTTATGGGCCGCGGCTTCCTGTAAACGATAACAATCCTCATATTTGTACATTTAAAAGTTCGGTATGGCACTGCATAGCGTACATCAACTGTCTTAATTCCCTGTAACTATACGGAGAACATTGTCCTTTAACATAAATAAATAAATAAATAAAAAAAACGTTCGGCGCTTTTATGAATGTGCCTACATTGTGTGTGATACCTAAAAATATGTAATCTGGTAATCCATACTCTGGCGCAGTTTCAGCAGCACGTTTGAACTTTGTAGACATCGTAGTATAATTGGTTAGAATTTATTTGAATTAACGTTCTTTAAATTATTACACACACACATACATACGCAAAAACAGCGCACGCAAATGCGTTTATTTTTCCCAATGGGCTAGACAGAGGCACTAAAACTAGTGCACCCACTTTGCGCCGTGTGTATTTAAAATTCCAGGTTTTGGGCTGATACTGAGCAAAAAAACCTAATATCACTGTTCGACCCGGCATGTGCACCCAGGGTTACAGAGCGTTGTCGTAAAAATACGCCACCGAGGCAGTGCTAATAGTAGAGTTCTAATTTCAAGTCAAATTTAGTGGTGGAAAAGAGGTGTAGACAGTTATGTCTACAGTACCTATAAAGAATTGGTTCAACCGAAGGATAAATCGCGCGCGATCAGAATGGGATGGAATCCATTCATTATATAAAAATCCACAAAATCTTTTCGTATTTATTTAATTTGGATCTCTCGTGCATCAGCGTGAGATTGCCGACGCTACTGAGCGGTCTCAGTTCAGAAAGATCGCATTCCATTCTGATCGCGCGCGCGCTATACCACGCTATTACAAGTAATGTGAGACCACATAAATGAGAACGAGCTGAGAATCAAACTCGAAACTTCACATCTCACCGTAATTAGAACGAGAGCAACGCATTGTCTAAAATGTTTACCTGTTATTTCGATACTCCACGAGGTTCTTTGAGAATTTTTGTTAGCTATCTCGGTGCAAGCCAATTAGAAGTGGACGGTTGACTGCTCCGTTAGCGAGTGAACAGCACGCTACTCCATTAACGAGCGGACAGACGGACAGACACGTCGCACCAATTACACAATGCCACATAGTTCGATTTGTTATACAAAGCGCAAATTACGCTTCAGAGGTGTAAATTTACGTGTACTCCAATGTCTTCTCTCAAGAAATACTTTAGTCTAGAGTCCACTATGCAATGTGCATACCAAGACCGTCTAATGAATTCCAACTTTTGAATTCATCAATGAATTTACATTACTGGAAATGTTTAGAAAGGAAGATTTAGTACTTTTTTTATTGCAACTGAATGACGTAACGAGAATATCGCTCGGCTACGAATAGTAAACGATACAGCCGCCCACAAACAGTAGAAACATCATCCAGAATATAGTAATTTTAATTTCAACGTACCACTCGTCACACTGAGACATGAGGTGTTAAGGCTTATAATGAGCAGTTATTATTCTGGCTACAATGTTCTTTAAACCGAATTTCAACAGTGCATGCTCACATCGAAGAACGGGCTAACCTATGTACAGCAGTGGATTAAAATATAATATAGACTGATGATGCGATGGTAGCTACTCAGTAGCAGTGGAAATTGATGCAATTTTCATTCAATTTTATAAGCATTTGAACTCTGTTATATGATGATGCTAAACAATCCTGCTAATACTAATTACTTACTGCATGCTAAACATTAATGCTAATTATAATTAAATCTATTCTGCTACCCAGACGGACCGTCCTATACGAGACTCCTACCAGGGAAGTAAGGAACTTTACGATTTCATTGAGCGATGAAGAAACAATTTTAATTGAGTAGGTATATTATTATAGATCCACCTAACGCACTCATGCTTTTTCTCAATCCAAGAACGTCGAGGGCAAATTCGTTGTGATATAAGAATTACTTCAAAATGTAAATGACAGAAACACAAATCAACCTTTTATCTCCGAAGTGGTGGGCAGAGGCGCAACTAGTGCACCACATTTCGCCTTGCGTATTCCGTCCCATGATGTGATAGACGACGAGCTTATTGCCATATCGGGCATAATTTCATGCACAGACTTCGGGCTGATGCTGACCAGAAAGGTCACTTTAATCGATGTGGGGTGTTTCAGCACTATAATCGTACCGTAACGCCACCGAGTCAGTAAAAAATCAACCAATATTATTTATTTATTTAATATATTTTATTACATTCTCAAATAATTTTACAAGAAAAATACTAAGTTTATTCCGGAAAATTTCTTAATGAAGAACTTTTGAATTCGTTGTCTCATACAACGTCATACTGCGTCATGCATAATGCGTCCAGTGGCGAATATCAAAAGAGTGGGGTCAGTAAAGCACTCGGTACTTTAGGCTTACTTATTGTTTGCGGCAGTACCGTCGTCAGTGCAGTCGTCAGCTAATTGGTTCATAGTTGAGGCCGGATGTCAAGTACTTTAATGGAATTGTGCCGCGCGCATCCCCCATGCATCGCCCGTGTGTCGACGGACATATTCCCGTACAATTTGTAACTACTACGATGGGTTAAATGAAACTATAGCAGTTTGCATGTATCTCTGTTTGCTCGTTATTTAGGTTTAAATTTAGGATGGATACCAACTTAGTGGTTTCCTTCTTAGTGTTTTGACAGGGCCCAATGAAGATGTGCCGGATGCAAACATAGTTCGCCTCTTTCTAAATAGTTAGGAACATTAATTGTATCGGTCACGGTACTAAAATTGACCTAGCCAATTTTGTTCTCATGGCCGACGCAACGCTACCTTACACACATACACACACACACACACACACACACACACACACACACACACACACACACACACACTCACGCTCTTTATCCCCGAAGGAGTAAGCAGAGGTGCAACTAGTGCATCCACTTTTCGCCGTGCGTATTCCGTTCCGCGATGTGATAGGGGTGAGCCTATTGCCATATCGGGCACAAATTCCAGATTTCGGACCGATACCGAGTAGAAAATCCAAATATCACTTTGACCGACCCGGGGATCGAACCCGTGACCTCAGCATTGCAGTCGTACCGTAATACAACTACACCATCGAGGCAGTCTACCTAGGCTACCTTACATTGCTATATAATATAAAAAAGTGGCATAGTCCGCCGACTCAACAAGATAGGATATTTAATTTTTAGTACTTATAGGCTTATAAAGAATACTCGGCTACAAAAATATAAAACAAAACGAACCGCATCAAATTAACAAGTGTTGCCTTAACACAAGACAACACCATTGGACGAGATAAAAACAAATCCGCTTTAATCTCGCCACTTTCAATTAAACCTTACAGCCTCAGCGTTATTAACTTTTTTTACGTCCAATGAAGCCTTATTCGGTATTGAAGGTCTTTGAAATGGTCGAAATAATTTTCTCTTTTACACAGATTGAACAAAATTGTGAGTGAACGAGAGAGATGAGTAATGAGAGAATTGCAGAGGCAGAGAGCGCGAGAATCAGGCGCCGCGAGCCGCCGTCGGTCCCGCCAGAAGCACTTTAAAGTTACGGCACGTCCTTTTAACTTGGCATGTGAAAATTAAACACGATTTTTATTTATTTTTTGGAGAGAAAATCTCTAGCGTTTGAATGTTGCCAGTTTTTATAAAGAATGAGATAAAAGACGGGCGCCTATTACTGGTTACATTATCAAACTACTTTCGTCATCTCTGTTATAAACATATTATTCTTATACCTATCCATAATGAAATATTAGATGGAAGTGGTCAAGCAGGAGTGTGCAAACACAGTTCTCTTCTGGTTTGATGGCATTATACCAGAGCCTGATAATAAAATATTATAAGATTTTGAGGCCAGTTTCACCGGTTTCTGATAAAGTTCTAGATAACTAGCTGACATATAGCACCATCTAACAAATAAGTCTGATACATTACTAGTAACTTTTTCTGTCAGATATTTCTATTCGAGACCTGTGAAATCAAAAATGGATGTTTATATGGCAGATAGTTCCGAATAGGCTCGGAATCGGGGACTTTATCAGCAAGCGGTGAAATCATCAATCAATTAGAAAGTAATCGTATTAAACAGCTAATCTTCCAGATGGTACAACAACATCCTCGACTCACACAATCATTTCGATAATTTCTGTAGTCATCTTATAAGTAGATACGGATTCACATAGATCATTATCTCTGTTGTCTGTAATAGTTATTATTTTCTTTCCTTTTATGTCATTGTACTCTTTATGTTGTTTAACCAATCCTAATCTGATCCGCGGGTGGGGCCCTGGTGACCTGTAACACAGGTTTTCTCGAAAACCTACATCAGGCACCAGTCTCTCACAAGGGCGGAATCTAGTTTAAGATACAAATTATTGTTACTCAAAGTTTGCCTTTGTAAAGAGAAAATAAATGATATTATTATTATTTCTCTTTATTTCTAATTCTTCTTTTTTTTTACATTTTTATACATAAAAAAAAAAACATTTATACCTATAAAAATATAAAAAAAGTGAATCACCCATCGATGGCGAGGCTCAAGACCCAAGCCACCGGTGGTCAGGGATTCAAAGTGAGGAATCTCCTCAGAATGCGTGCCGTGTCCAGAAGTACTGCTTTCTGCATCTGGCTCTTGACCCAACGACCAATTGAGAGCCTCTGGAGGTGTTGGTCGAGACTCTTCGGTATCAACCCATGAGCAGAAACGACAATCGGAACAGTAATTGTGGAGTCCACATCCCACATGTCAGTAATTTCATGTGCCAAATTTAAATATTTAGACATTTTGTCCTTTTCAGCCTTAACAAGGTTATCGTCATGTGGAATGGTGACGTCAACAAGTATTGCGCGGCGCGCCAATCGATCTACTATTACAATATCAGGCTTATTGGCAACAATAGTCCTGTCCGTAATAATAGATCGATCCCAGTACAGCGTTGCATGATCATTTTCGAGAACTGGTTGAGGCACATACTGGTAATATGGCACTTCAGGAGTCACAAGACCATACCGAAGAGCAACTTGCTGGTGTATGATCTTGGCTACTAGGTTATGTCTATGCAAGTACTCGCCGTTAGCAAGATACGAACAACCGGAAATCACATGCCTGATTGACTCACCAGGACGGTGGCATGCCCGACAGATGTCGACCGTACCGTCCTTCATGATGTATTTCCTATAATTGTTCGTCTTCATAACTTCGTCCATAATTGCAAAGACAAAACCCTCAGTTTCCCCAAAAAGGTTACCAAAACGTAGCCAAGATACGGATGCAAGCTGGTCCACATCAGGCCCGTGAAGGGCCCGATAGAACCGACCATGTAATTCTTTGCTCTTCCATATCTCTTCGCGTTCCTTAATGCCCATCGCCATAGGTTTTCGCCAGTTCTCATTTGCCAAGGAAAGCGGGGTAAATCCTTTATCCACTATGACTACAACCTTATGCATGCCCACTTCGCTGTGGAGGAAATAATCCCTGAGATTGCATATCTCGCGGTTATGCAAGTCCTTAGCATTAAGTAAGCCTAGGGCCCCGCATCTCTGCGGGATGTACAATCTCATCACTGACGATCGTGGGTGATGTATACGATGTGTAGTCAGTAGGGTCCGGACCTTTCGATCCAGGGCGTCCAATTCGGTCTGAGTCCATCTGAGTATGCCAAAAGAGTACATGAGTACAGGCATAACCCAACCGTTGAAAGCACGGATCTTGTTTCCACCTGACAAAAAACTGTTAAGTACTTTTGTCAGACGGCCGAAGAAACGTTCCCTCACCGATTGTTTTACGTCGGCACCCATAATACCCAGTGCCTCAGGCATACCCAGATATTTGTAGGTTTCCGTCTCAGAAAGGGATCTAAGTCTTACAGTCTCTGAGACTTGTAGGTCATCAGAGACCACAACCTCTCCTCGCTTCACATGGATAACCGCACATTTATCTACACCAAACTCCATGTTGATTGAGTTGCTAAATGTTTCAGTTATTTTTAACAACTCAATCAATTCCGATTGTTTTGATGCAAACAACTTGAGATCATCCATGTAAAGCAAGTGAGATATAGGATCACTCCCTCTCCGTAGACGGTATCCTAACCCTGAATCCAACAACAGAGTACTGAGAGGATTCAGGGCCATACAGAACCACAACGGACTCAGACTATCACCCTGGAATATACCCCGCTTGATTCTAATTGGCTCATCACAATCAAGAGGACTCGTACTACCTGGATACCTAAGGCAAGTGGTCCATTGTCCCATACATGACCCAAGAAAGGTGCATAAATTTGTATCGATCTTATACAAATTCAACACCCTCATGAGCCAAGTATGGGGCACCGAATCATAGGCTTTCTTATAGTCAATCCAGGCAGCCGATAAATTCCTTCGATTGTGACGAGCCTGTTGGCAAATGGTCATGTCAATGAGAAGGAGCTCCTTCGTACCACGTGACCCAATTTTGCATCCTGTTTGGCCAGGAAAAAGAATATTATTGATAGCTAAATGATTTGCAATTTTTGATCTTAATATGGATGTTAGAACTTTATAAATGGTTGGAAGGCATGTTATGGGTCTATAGTTTTTCGGGTCCGTGGTACAGCCGGATTTAAAGAGCAAGTGAGTGACACCTGTCGTCATAAATGTTGGAAGCGATGCTCTATCTAGCGCATCCTGAAACTGTGCTGCCAAACGAGCATGCGAACTGGGAAACCATTTCAACCAGAAATTGTGCAGACCGTCCGAGCCAGGAGACTTCCAATTTTGTGTCGGACGGATCGCTGCCAGAACATCCTCTGGGCTAATTGAAATGGTTTCCATGGCCGGTATTGCCTCGCAAGCTCGTTCTACAACACCAAACCAAGGGGCTTCAGTATGGGGGATAGACGACGACCAGATATTCTTCCAATAATCACGCATATCGTGAGCATCAGGCAGCCGCCCATCCACCACACCTTGAGGAGAATCCTCCCAACATCTATAAACTCTCTTTTGATCGCTTTGAAAAGTACGATTCTGCTGGAATCGTTCCCATCGCCTCCTATAACGACGAATGCGGCTTGCCCACGTATAAACTTTTTGTTTAAAGAAGTCTATGCGTTCTGCGACCCAAAGCCTATAGTCCTGGGGACTAATATTGGTCCCAGAAAAGGCCTGGGTCACAAAACGCATAATCTTCGGTCTACAATTTCCTCCTTGAAAGGAAATGAGCTTGCCGATGAGAGTTCGGGCCCAGTTGACACGCTTCTCGATCCTATGTTGCCATGCAGGCATGGTCGCAACATCCCGAGTGATTCTATTTGTATTAGAAAATTTTACATTAGCCACCCGACATGCTGCGACGGCCGCGCAATAAAGGATCGAATGCGTATCAACAAGGTCCCGACTGGACTCCATGTATGTAACCAACATGGAGTCCAACGCTCCCATCAGTGCCAAATTTTTTTTATGCGTTGGCAAACGTGGCACCTTCGGTCTATAGGATGTAGAAGTCGATTTAAATTCCAAAATCGCACTCTCCAAAGCCCCTCTCAAACGCTGTTCGTCGTGGGGACTTACTATATTGTCCAAGCCATCCTCCCGCTCAACTTCAGCGGTAGGTGTGTTTGATATGTCAGGCGCTCGCTGGGTTAGGACAGGCGAGATAGTGTCTTGGACAACACACAAGTCTACACGCAGCCGCTTAAGTGCTTCATCATTCAACACGTTGCGTCGTTGGATGTACCGCACCTGATCCGACAATCGCTGAGATGACACATTGATCGTAGGTTCCAAAGCCTGAAACAGAGAGAGCATCTGAGCACGATACGCTGTGAGTTTGGTTCCTCCATTTGTTGCCCCAAAATAGGCCCGCATAACATTTTCATTAATTGCTTGAGTCCATCTCATGCGGCGCACTATTCCACCGGTAGCGGGGACCGAAGGCGAGGCACACGGCCCCACAGGTCCCAAGCCCACCACTGGAGGGGGTTGTCGTCCTCTTCGTCGCACTGGTCTTGGTGGCGGCGGGGACGACTGCAGCTCGTCACGTTGGCTCAACGCGTCGACTTCTGGCGACGCTTCGAAAACTTCCGAAGCCGACGCCCATGACGCGGAGCTCGACGAGCTGGATGATCTTGGTCGTGCGCATATTATGTTCTTTCTGGCTCTAATTGTCGTCATCCGTTAAAATGCAGCTATATGTTGAATACACAGATATTTCTTCACCACAATATTTTTTTGACGTTGTCATTTTGTTGTAAAATTTTCTTTTATAAATTTCATATATGTTATTTGCTTATTTGTTATTTCACTGTGATGAAAACATTTTGTATTATTGATTGTAAACTATTGTGCATAAAATAAATGATTATAAGTGGGTATATATCACAAATTATTGAGTTTTTCTATTCAGTATCAGCTCGGAGTCTGGGATTTGTGCCCGATATGGCGATAGGCTCGCCCCCTATCACATCATGGGACGGAATAATGGCGAAAAGAGGGTGCACTAGTTGCGCCTCTGCCTACCCCTTCGGGGATAACAGGCGTGAGTGTATATGTATGTATATGTATAAATATTTCAAATTATTATTATTATTATTATTATCTAGATAGTAGGTACTAATTTTATTGACGTTTATTTAGGAGCATATTAATTATATTAGTGTGTGAATTTTGTGTTTGGTCGGCTTATACATTTATGTAACGACTAGCATTTATCAGGACGCGGTGAAATCGGCCCGGAATATTAATGTTTCATAACAACTAACTTATAATTCATAGGTCCGGGTGATGTAGCTGGATAGTGTTTATGAACTGCTTACTATCAGTCAATACCTCCTTAGTTCATTATTTTTGTCTGCCGCTTTGCTATGGAAGGAAGTGAACAATTAATATTTCCAACTCCTCCCTATCTTACTTTTTGATTAATTTCGTTGCGGGTTACAGACATATTAGTGTTCCCTGAGACTCGCCGAGCTTCACCGCTCGATGTCATAAAATGCGTGCCACTGCCGATCCTGGCTTACAGGAGTTGCAGTGGCGGGTGTGAGGGCGGGATATTCTCTATCAGTCACCTGTACTACTTGCCTTGTCATTCTATTGAATAAAAAATCTTGGTTAATGTAAACAGGACTTGTCGAAAGGAATATCTGGCAATATCGGAAATGATCACACCTCACGAGTTGCCACTTGTGGAGGGCCGGCCGAGTGAATCCGACTTCACGAGTATTATAAACAACTTATTTATTTGGAGCAATGAAAAATTCGCTATTTCGTTTTATATTTGAAGCGTGAATTGTATGTTACTGAAATAAATACGGTATCATTTAAGTGTTTCGTGTTTCCTAGCCCAGTAAATATTACATTGTTTGGTTGTTTAGTTTTTTAAATTTCTTGTAGGTGTCGTGGTGACAATTTGAATACTAGTGTCGTGTATTGAGTTGGTATTTCAAAACAGTAAATATTACAGAAAAATCATAAAACCTTAAACCATTGTAAGTTGCAAAAGAATAAATGGTATATTTACATCGTAAAGGGCCTCTTCTCCGCTCGACTCCAGAGAGGTTATGTCACTACGTAGGCCTACTGAGGGCCGGTAGACGTCGTACAAACATTATCATGGAAATTATTATGGAGATAAACAAGGTGTTCAAGTTTCCTTATTAATATTCCTAATGATGATATGTTTTTTTATCATTACAACGAGTAGTAATTAATATTTGATACACGTAAATGGAAAAGATAGAGATGCTCTGTCACTGACTCCGCTTCCCCAGACTGTAGCCGGGCTGACAGAATTCTTGATTTGTTGCCTGAGCACTTTGTCGTGACTTCGTTCATTGAATTATTAAGTTCTGCATTATGAAAGTCTGATAGCCGAAGTTAATAATCCGGACTATCTGGAATTTTAAACGGGCCTGAATACTCGTTAATTTGTTAAATTAGGAGATGGTAGGTTTCGAGTATAAGATAATTCGTTTGTATAGGTTTTTTAAGTTGCTGAAAAATAGCCGTGTGCCAGAACTGGTGCGTTCCGGCTGGAATTAAAAATATAACTTCGACGTAATAATCACATTATGATAACTGAGATAATATCTAAGGTTTCAGGATAACTAGCTTGGTACAGTTTAATGTTTTAACTAGACTTCTGCTCGTGGCTCTGCTCGCGTGAAAACGTTTTTCCGGGATGAAATATTTTCACGGGATAAAAAGTAGCCTATAGCCATTGATGTATGGGTTTTTTAATACATCAATGCCTATAGCACTCAGGAGTAATGTAGCTTCCTATTAGTGAAAGAAATTTCAAAGTCAGTCCAGTAGTTTTTGAGTTTATCCATTAAAAACAAACAAATAATCAATAATAATGACTGCCTCGGTGAGGTCTCGTGTTCGATACCCGGGTCGGGCAAAATGATGTTGAGTTTTCTATTCAGTATCAATTCGTAGTCTAGAATTTGTACCCGATATGGCGATAGGCTGGCCCCTATCACATCATGGGACGGAATAACGGCGAAAAGTGGGTGTAATAGTGGCGTCTCTGCCTACCCCTTCGAGGATAAAGGCGTGAATGTGTTTGTGTGTATGTAAATAATCAAATCTTTCCTCTTTATAATATTAGTATCACGGAGGACAGCTGTCCTTCGTGATTAGTATAGATTAAAAATTCCAGTTGGTGTTGCTATTTGGACACTCGTATTTTTTTTCATAGTGATAGCCTGGGTTTTTCATCCATGGCCAGGTAAAGTTAAGGCTCTTATCAGACTGGCGAATCCCAAGCGAAGTCACACCTGTTAAGAGTTGCTTTTGGAACAACACTAGTAGTCTACAAATCACTATAAGATGCCAATATGGCGATATCGGTATATTGTGTGTAATAATGCACTAATCAAAATAAAACAATAAAAGTAGTACAAACATATGTTTTACTCTTCGTGTTCAACTCAAACCGCAACAACACCATGGCGATGGCGCTGCACGATCGTCCTATGTATTAATAGGTTAGGATAACCGCCGCTCTTCCACTTACCAAATAAAATTGTTTATCTGGCGAGATTGAGTATGCGTATAGTTTATTGCGAAGCGGCACGTATTTGTATCTCGTAAATAGAGGGCTCCCCTGGGTTGAATATGATGTTACCCAAAGCGCGGCTAAAAGTATCAGGTTAAAAAATGGACCGGAATGTCTTAACTCGGAACAAAGTAAACAACAAAGTATATACTGGGTCGTTTCTTATTTTGAAAGTAAAAATAAACCGCTCTTAAAAGTTACAACTATTTTTTTCTGTTATGCCCTGTACATGATACCTTTGAATCAAGTCTGAAAAGAGCAATATTAGAGGTAGCCCATTTTTGTCTGATGGAAATTGCTTTCTGAACTGTTGGTAGAGCAAAAAATATTATGTAATATAAATTATTATTAATATTTTATAGCTTCAAATACTGATTAATATTTTTTTTAACAAATCAAATAAGTAATTTAATTTAATTTAAAAGAGATAGGTATATATTTTATGTAATACAAATTTATTAGTAAATATTAAAAGGCTGGAGTGACGTAAGTAGGCGATTAAAAGGCAACAAAAATTAATCAAAGTACACAAACATAACGTTCAATCAGCAAACAACAGTGGGATTACGTGTGCTTTGCTCAAAATACAGTTTACACGATAGAATTTTGTTAGGTACGTATCATACAACGAGAGCAAACATATTTCATTATGAGAAACGATTTTAAATTATAAAAGCTTCGTAAAACACACACTCTTACGTCGTAATGTTGGTTGTGAGGAACGTCAAGAGCATCGGAGCTCCAAGAATGTCAAGATAAATCGTTGTTCAAAGGTACGTAGGGTCTAAAAAAAGGTTTCTCCTATGGGTTACACCAACTGAACGAGTCATTTTATTATCTAAAACGAAGCCAAGGTCTTCCTACCAGTCTCTTCTTTAGCAAATAAAAATGTCATGATTGTCACAATTTACGTAGAAATTGTACAGTGTTCAGTGTGTTCTTTATGTTTAGGCGATATCTTTTGATTGCGGGCTTAATGTATTTCCTGCGGCGTCGCGTCCATTCACGTGTATCTTAATTATCATTCATGTATATATAGAGGGGTGTAAATTGTTTTTTATTTTCCTGTTGTCTGTATTCGAGGTCTGTTTTAAAATTGTAGGAAACAAAACAATTGTGCTGATTTACACAATCGATTCATGGTTCCTTTAGCAGGTTGTTTTTAAAGCATTGAATACGGTTGTCGACCGACGCGACGCACAGGTTAATAATGCAAATAAAATTCTACCCGCACTTGATCTCTGCCATGGCTTATATACACCTGTATATTGCACTTTGCAAAAGTAATATTTAAACGTTTGTTTGCGCGTAGGAGTCAACTCTAAACTCATTCTAAAATACTTTTATTCATAGGAAGTAAAATTGTTTATAGGTAATATTTTTTCTAAAAATAACTAAACATTTGTTGACTCGTCAAGCCCCGCGACGGACGCCGGCGTCCATATATATAAGGTTTCCCCATACATCTATATATATAAGCGGGGCTTGACGGGTTAAAAATAAATTACTTCATCATAATAATAAATTTTGCCGTGCCCGACAGGTCTGCCGAGACAATGTTTAAAGGTTCAAAACCCAAGGCACACACCTCTGACTTTGCGAAGTTACGCGTGTAATGTGTATTGTTTATCAATTATCGTTCGCTTTAACGGTGAAGGAAAACATCGTGAGAAAACCTACATACCTGAGAATTCTCTTTAAGAATTTCAAGGGTATGTGAAGTCTGCCAACGCGCACTAGGCCAGTGTGGTAGATAGATTAAAGCCTCTAAACACTCTCAGTTATATAGGAGGCAAGTGCTCAGCAGTGGGCGGTATATAATACAGGGATGATTGAATTGCAGTGCATAGTAGAGAAGTAATAACAGCACTCAGTGTCGGCCACTAGTAATTACCTGTGAACATATTATTTAAATCACGGTTC